>JAVALU010001625.1:600000-786126 GCA_030770095.1 Gila robusta
TTATATTCCCATGGCTGTATAAAATGTCCCACGTTCATTACTCATATAGGGGCAATATAAAGTGTTAGAATAGATATTGATTTTAATAAGTAAATGTAATCTGCCAAAGATAAATGTCGACAAAGAAATAAAGGTAAAGTTAGCTATTGGAAATGGCAACAGCAACACTTCATGGGAACGGGATCGATTCCCATCAATTCCCCTCACAGATCTCAAACTTTAACTTGATATTCAGTAACAGTTCTCACTCCAAACATCGAAACAATCACACAAACGAACACAAAATCTCTCAGGTCTGAATGAACTCAACATATTCTCCTCATGCTCGCTGCTGCAGCACTAAATGTTTGTTTCTGTAGGAAGACGCCAGAAAAGACACACACGTATCGCTCGATTGAAACAATAAAGAAATTAGTCTGTTGCATAATCAAGCCGTGTAAAGTGTGTGTGATGGTTGTGTAAATATGAGAAATACCGTGAACTGCTCACCTCAGAAGACTCGACGCTGAGAACTCAATGAGGGAAAAAGAAGGCGCGAGTGAGCGGTGACGTCATCACCCTCCCACGCACGCGCGTAAGGGACACCCCCTCAGCCAATGAGGGCCACGCAGATTCACCTATTTACTAGTAGCCTTTCAGAATCAGAATCAGAATCAGAAAGAGCTTTATTTATTAATATTAAGAGCTTTCATTATTAATATTTTAGAACTGAAGTGACTCCAGTCCAGTTACTAAATGTGAAAGGAACTTTTTCAAGTGAAGCAAAAAATAGGCAGAATAAGCAGAGGAGGATCACCTCCATCCAGTCTGAAAAGTGTTTTTGCCTGTAAAGTCCAGCGCAGTTAGCATATTTTGTAACTTCCAAAGACAAATGGTAATGCCATGTTGGTAGATTAGCACCTGTAGAATTTACTTTTGTAATTTAATGTTTAGATCCATGTCTGAGGCAGTTCGACTACAACATTTCCTTACTAAAAAAAAAAAAAAACCTAAACAACACTTCTAAGGAAGACTGTGCACACACAGTCATGTACACTCTCTGTCACTCACACACATGCACACTCATTCCTGTTGCCAAGTGTTCATTCCCGTTACTATTATTTTTTTCTAAAAAATAAAGGTAATCCACTGTTTTTTGTCAGTTTTTCTTGGTCCATCATTTATACAATTGTTTAATCAATTAAATTATAAAAAACAAAAAATGAACTTGAGGCTTCAGTCTTCTTTAAAATGAAAAAGAAAAATGGCTTTGTGTTTTTAATTAAAAGACACCTTGACTTAATATATAGTATATTACAATAAGCAAATAATATTACAACAAGCAAATGTCCCCCATTCAGTGGAATGGCTGATGCGCAAACAAACCACTCACTGATCGCTTTAACATTGTATTTCTGCATAAACACAATATAGGCTATTCAATATATTCATGCAGTTGTCTAAATGAATGTACTGTGTGTGTTTTATAACTGATACTAGTTGGAGAAGCGTCTTTTAGAGAAGTTTGTGTGGATCAGTGTTGTTTATATACACATGAACATCAGATAATCGCATGTTCTTTCAGAGGAACTGTCGCATTCAGAGGAATCGACCCGCATTCAGATCGTGGAGTTTAAGTTGTAAAGTAGTTACAAATGGAGTTGAATGTATGTTTGCAAAAAAAAAAAAAACATTGAAGGTTTGAATCTATCTTGAAATTTAAAAAATAATAATATGGAGTTAATAACACTAGCATACCTGTGTTTTTGTGAATAAAAAAAGGGGGGAGGGGCTTGCAGTTTTATTGGCTTTCATCATGTATCCTGTGTTTCTAACAGCAAACACTCAGAATAAAGTGAGATGATCTGCTGATGATCCTGAATGTCTTGTTGAATGAGTGTTGATAGTCTGAGGATCATCAATATTAACAGATCTGCTGAAAACACTCTTTATTTCATGACAATAGTTCCTGTTTTCACTTCATTTATTATGCTGATGTCTTCAGATCTCCTGTAAATGGACACTTAAAGCTCATTTCATTGATGTCAAGAGACTGAGAGTATGTGTTGACTATGTACTCTAATTTGTCTTGCATGCTTCAAAAATTCTGTTCAAGAAATATATATCAATTATTCACCCCATCTGAAATGTTTTTTTCTCCTAACACACCGACTATATTTATGATAGAAGAAATTATGGAACCAGAAGTGGCCTCTATCATTGATTAATTAAATAATTCCAAAGCAAAGGATGAGTTTGGATTGGACACAAATTTCATTAAAGGGACACTATGCAGGAATCACGTTTTTGTCAAACAGTGACCCCTAGAGTCGCTGTGGAGTACTTGAATTTAACGTTATTGTCGCAAATACCACTCACCCAGAGCGTGACATGGCGTGTTACATAGTATACAATAGTACATTGTGTTTAATTTGTCGTTTAATGAGATCTAATATATGTTGTTAGTGGTGAGAATTTTCACGTGATTAAACACATAGATCCGACAATTATCCCCATGAACTTTAATGGTCCAGAGGCAGAACTTTTGGCCACCATTCAACCCGAAAGAAGTCATATAACCATTTCAATAACTCTGAAGCTGTTCAGTTAAGCTAAAAAAAACGGCATAAAATCCCTTCCAACTTGCAAATTGTTAACTCAGTTTAAAATTTTAAGTTGAGTGGGCAAATTTTTTACTGCAATGTTGATTTTACTTATAAAAACTTTTTAACTGCAAGTGAACAACTATTTAGTCCAATGAACACAAACATTTAAGTTGAGAAAACGTAATATTTTGATTGATCATTTCGACCGTTTAACTTCCTGTTGTTGCGCATGTGCGGTCTGTCATCGTGGCAACTTGCACGGGTTTCCCTTTTCAATCACGATGACGAAGGGACTCGGGAGTGGATTTCGTCTGTTAAGAGGTAAGTTTTCTTTTATTGTTGAAATCAAGATAAATAAACTACTCCTAAACTATAAAGTGCAATGTTATGTTCCTGAAAAAATAACTCATTCTATAGCACGTTAACGTTATATATTCAAACAAGCTCAGACAGCGATAGCAATCTTCATAGTTCAGCTGCTAACATTTGAAGGTCGATCATAAAAAAATAGAAGGTTAGAGTGTGTCAAATAAAACAATAACATGTATAGAAGTGGATTTTGCGTTGTAGATAGTGTTCATTTTGTTCATTAATGTTCGTTCTGTTTACTGTAGGCCTATTGTGCTGTTAGTTATACACGACCAAGTGCGATTGAACCATAATATAAGTTTGATTTATATTATGCTCAGCTTGTCGTTGACACACTTGCCCTATGAAAAAGTGCGGGGGACGAATTTACATTGTATAAAAAGTGGGGGGGACACGTCCCCCCGTCCCCCGCGTAATCAACGCCCATGCACAATCATGAGATTAAAAAAGTGTAGCAACAGTAAAGAATAAATAAAATTTATATTATATGAAAGAGTGTACAAGAATATGAATACAGCAGATATAAACTAAGGCCCCGTCCACACTACTGCGTTTTCGTTTAAAAACTGAGAATTAAAACGGATACGATCTCCGTCCACACCAGCGTTTTATCTGCGTATTAGAATTGATCTCCGTCCACATTAAAACGACTGAAAACGCGGATCACGTGACCATTCACCAACACTGGGCATGTGCGTGCCGGTGTACCGGTGTACCGTACCACGTCACCGTGGCTGACGAATCAGGGAAGGACACGTCATGACTGATGACACCCAATCATAGAGCCGAGCGTGAGCCTCTGCGTCAGCGTTTCTAAAGTCCTCCGTTTTATCCCGTCTTCACTAAAACGCCCTCCGGAGATTCAAAACGCAAAACGGAGCTGCAGCGTTTCTAAACTTCTCCGTTTTAGGTCTTCGTTTTTTTTCCGTTTTAGTCTGGACGGGAGGTGCAAACGTAGCAAAAGGTCTCCGTTTTTAAACGAAAACGCAGTACTGTGGACGGGGCCTAAGAGAAATTAATTTTACTCACCCTGTTTTTATGCTGCTTTTTACTCCAGGACACAGAGCCAGAAGACGAATACACAAAGGGGATGAAGATGGGGATCTTAAGCATCGTCAAAGACAATGTTGCCACCATCCGTTCCAGCCCAAATGTAAGGTGTTTATCTGTTGTTCTTGAGGAGCTAGTTGTGCTGGATAATGTCCAAGACCTTCCCACTGCTGTTATTCTCCTCTTTGGCTTGATTTACTGCCTGAACATGAACTATCCCAAAGAACTTAAATACACTTTTGAAACCATTCAAAAAGTGTTTATTGGCCTTGACCCCCAGTGCTCACCAAGGGCCAAGTCATTCAAAAACAAAGTAATGTCTAAAGCTGCAGTCAATAAGCAAGGCAAGCACTAATTTGTTCTTCCAGTGCATCCGTTGTTCCTTAACAGTTCAACATCAAAAAATAAAGCTGTGAGTTTTAATGTAAGGTCAAATTTAGTTTGAACAGTTTGCTACTTGATTGCTTTAGCAAGTTTGTTGCATGGATGTGCTTAATGTAAGACAAAAATGTTAAATACCATGCAACGTGTGTTGTAACTGTTTTATCTCGATTATTGCTGCAGCATTTTATGCTTGATACTCTAGCACTTTAAGACAAATGTTGTTACTCCAGCACTTTAAAATAATTTGTGTTGTATAATGCCAGCACTAATTCTGTATATCATGCTGACAGATGTACTCATGTACACTGTTAAAAAAATAAAAATAAAGGTCAACTTTAAAAAAATAAGGCAACCTATCATATTCAACTTTTTAAGTTAGTTCAACTAATTTGCTCCACTTAAAGTCAACTTAAAAACTTTTGAGTAATGAGTAATATGAAGCGTTTTTAACTTAAAATGTATTGTCAAGACAGCTAAAGAATGTGTAGCAATGCAGGCAGCGACAATCCTTGTTTTTTCAACTCCATGTTTGATTTTCAAAGCTAACTACATGACATTTGCCTCTTAAGAGCCACACAGTTTTACCCGGACAAATAAATTGCAAAAGTTTCAATGAGAAGAACATAAGCAAAAGTATGAACAAAAAGTTGATTTTAACTGGAGTGGATTAGTTGAGGTAACTTAAAAAGTTGAATGCGATAGGTTGCCTTGTTTTTGTATATACCCGCTTAGCTTATCATCTGATACTCTCAGAGGTGATTGTGGCTCTCAAGGACGACCCCCTTTTTGTTGGTTCGACACCATATCGAACATGACGACAGAAAGAGAACCCAGGATTCCCTTAACCCGGGTTTAGAATGACTCAAGCCCTATTGTGTGGTAACATCTCTTACGGAACAAAAACATATTTCCATACATTTACATTTTCAATATAATAAATAGTTAAAATATATTGAACATTTATGAAACAATATATTGTATTAATGTGTTGCGTTAATATATTAAAATATATTGAATAATACATAAAGAATTACCACTTTTCATATTGAAAAATATGTAAAAATATATTTACTATTTTCACTGTAAAATGTAATTGAGCATAAGCACAGAACACTCAATGAATTATGCTCACCGCAAACTTTATGTGGAATCTCTTTTGTACCAATTATCAATAAACAACTTTAAAAAACTTTTATTCCCAGATAACAGACCAACATTGAATCCTGCTACTGTACATAAAGCAAGATTGGTTTGATATTTTCAATGTTGATTCAACGTAAAAATAAGTGATTTAATTTTTAAGTTGGACAAATATCGATTTTATGTCCATCTTGATCTATTTTTCATCATTTAAATAATATTATGTCAGGGCAGTGGCGCAGATAGGATTTTTTAACTGGGGGGGACCAAGCTGTCAGCAAATGATTTAAACTCAATTCGTTATTTTGCGTAATTTGGGCTTTGATTTGCAATAAAAAGCCACTGGGGGATTATTACTTGAAATCATAGATAAACAACAATGAACAAAGGTAAACAAAGGCCTAATCACCACTGATCACCACTAGCAATGCATGATCAGACTGTTATTTGACTAGTATGCCAATCACCCACCAAAACTTCATGTCTTCAGCAAAGTATTTTTTGTGGCTGCCCTCCTGCAGATCCTCACTTGACTGACTAGGGCAGAGGTCTTCAGTCCTGCTCCTGGAGGGCCACTGTCCTGCAGAGTTTAGTTCCAACCCTAATCAAATACACCTGAAACACACAGCTCATCAAGCTCTTCAGGATCGCTTGAATATACAAAATATACAGGAACTAAACTCTGCAGGACAGTGGCCCTCCAGGAGCAGGACTGAAGACCTCTGGACTAGGGCCTGCCTTACTGTCATCAGATATTGCCTGCAGGCCAGGAGGACAACATTTTAAATCTTATAATTTCAGTTAACCCTCTATACCTCTATAGAATTTCACAACAATGTGAAATACAACATATTCCTGAGAATTAATGGCTAAAACTACTATTTCAAAAATGTCTAAGAATAACTCAATTTTAAATTTAAGTGTTAATTGCAGGTTTGTTGCAATTTATAGATTAGAAATATCTTTCAAATGATGTATGACATATTAAGAAATGTTTTTCATAGCCCATAATTTAAGAATCTATATCCTCCGTTGCTCCAGTCCGTACAATAAAAAAACATGATTTCCTGCTATAAGAGGATGTCAAAAGTTTATGTAGGCCTTTATTTGTTGTTTGCATAAACCTTGCACCACACAAATTTATTTATTATAATTATTTTATAGTGGCTTACACAACAGTGAACATACCTCAGTCAATTTATACAGTACAATGGGTTAAATGATAAGATAAAACATTATTTCCTGATGACGATAAATTGTTTGATTTATCCAACCATTTTTTTTGTGTTCATTCATTATTTGCCTCTGTCCTCTCACCTAAATGCATAGTTATGGTCTCCACATGTTGCTGTGTTTACTAAGTGCAAAAGCCTTCTTGCCATTATTGTCAGACTAGCTATTCCCCTTAACAAATCTAATCTGCCACATCTGGGAAAGTCAACAGGCATAGGATACTTACATTGTTTGGTTCTTGAAAAAACGAGGTGATTGTTTTTTGTCTCTTCGTTGCCTTTATGTGGCATTTATACAGTTGATTTTTTTCAGTTCAGAAAATCACCGACTCAGCTCAGTCATAGATTGTATTTGATCACTACACTGTAAAAAAAATCTGTAGAAATTACAGTAAAATTGCAGCTGCTTGCCAGTAACTTACTGTAGATTTAAATTGATGTTATTTACTGGCAACAGTTTGTTCAAAGTTAAATGAACTTTAAACATTAACAAGCCTTTATCTTTACTGAATAAAACTAAAATAAGAGCCTCATGCAAAGCATTCTGGGAACCAAAATCTGAAGGAAAAAAAACAGAAAAAGGTTGATGAAGATTTCTGGTTCCCAGAATGCTTTGCAATAGATTGTTATTTTTTTTATTCTGTAAAGACAAAGACTTGTTAATGTTTAATGTTCATTTAACTTTGAACAAACTGTTGCCAGTAAATATACATCAATTTAAATCTACAGTAAGTTACTGGCAAACACCTGCATAACTACAGCAATTTTTTTACAGTGTATGGTTACCGGTCCGCTCCTACAGGCACGATTGAGGCAGCTACCAGCTCCTCATAGGACCCCAGCGAGATCACTCACTCAGGAGTCGTAGCACACACACAGAGAGAGAGTGTGTAAACGTAGGTGGCATGATGGCATTGTGTGTTTATTGACAACAGAACAGCGTGTAGTGAGAACGTGGGTACAAACAAAATAATGGCGACCGGTGTAGATTATTATTGTGTGTCAGCCTGCGTCTGCCCCGACCCGATTCTGAAGCAGCGGCGGGCCGGGACACTACTTTGGCTAATGTACATAGCGAAAACACTGGTTAATCCTCTGTTTTACCGATTTTTGTCGCCTTTCGTAGGGATAGTGAGGGCGGGGGACGGATCGGGTCACTATGAATCTGGGGGGGTCATGTCCCCCCCGTCCCCAGTGCCCATCTGCGCCCCTGTGTCAGGGTGCAAACCTGATGGAAAAAATAATAATGTTATGTTTCAACCTTGATTAAATGTTGGTCCACACAAAAGAGGGTCAAACATGGACTGTTAACCCCAGTTAACCCCACAAAAACACCAAAATAATGATGCTCAGGGAAAAAAAAACCAGTCACAGACATCATACCTAAACTAAATAAGACAGCATGCCCTCAGAGCTAAACATGCCCGTACAAAAAGGAAACTTTAACATTGCATCCAAAGATTTCAATCTGATGCCAAACAAGATCGAACTCACATACCATGTCAAGCTCAAACCTTCGAGGTATGTGATTTATTTTCCCACTTTTCTCTCTCTGTGTATTACCCAGATAGCAGATGGACACTGAACATTGTCAGCAGCTTTAATGTGTGACTTCACAAACAATAACTGAAATCTCACGGATCTGTTTCTCCTTTGAGATGTTTTGGTTTTTAGTATGGATTCAGTGGGAGTGAATGCGATTGAAACAGCAGCTCTTGGGAGACCCTTCCAGCTCGGCATGCTGTACGACTGCAGAAAGGACGTGTTGATACCAGGTACCAAAATATACACAGATTAAAAATATTACTTTGAATTACTGAAAAGTACACTGTAAAAAATCCAACTTGCATATTGTTAACTCAGTTTAAAACTTTAAGTTGAGTGGGCAATTTTTTTACTTCAATGTTGAATTTACTTATAAAAACGTTTTAACTGCAACTGAACAACTATTTTGTCCAATGAACACAAACGTTTAAGTTGAAAAAACTTAATATTTTGACTGATCATTTTGACCGTTTAACTTTCTGTTGTTGCGCATGCGCGGTCTGTCGTCGCGGCAACTTGCACGGGGTTTCCCTCTTCAATCACGCTGATGAAGGGTCTCGGGAGTGGATTGCGTCTGTTAAGAGGTAAGTTATCTTTTATTGTTGAAATCAAGATAAATAAACTACTCAAACTATAAAGTGCAATCTTATATTCCTAAAAAAACTAATTTTATAGCACGTTATATATTCAAACAATCTCAGACAGCGATAGTAATCTTCATAGTTCGGCTGCTAACATTTGGAGGTCGATCATAAAAACTAGACGGTTAGGGTTTTGTCAATTAAACCAATAACATGTATAGAAGTGGATTTTGCGTTGTAGATAGTGTTAATTTTGTTCATTCGTGTTCGTTCTGTTTTCTGTAGGCCTGTTTGTGCTGTTAGTTAACGTTATATACGACCAAGTGTTAAGGACGTGCGATTGAACCGTAATATAAGTTTGATTTAATTTAGTCTTCAAATGAATAACATAAAACCATAGACTGTGCATAAAACATAAGATCATGTCAAAATAACGTTATTGTTCCACAGGCTGTTCCTTTGTTTTAAAGTGGCGCGCTTTTCTGCTCTCCTTAAAGCTAGGCCTACACTATGTGACGTTAGGTTTTTTGTGTTAATTTGTTTTTTGTTTTTTTCAAATGAGCGAGTACTACATTGATTTATTTTTCAAACCGCTTTTTGTGTGTGTATGTGTGTGTGAAACGGGCGTCACTCGTCTCAGACATAAATGGAGAGAATAATTGTAATTCCAGCTACAATGATCTTTCACAAGACATACAGTTCTGCTTATTAATTTATTGCGTATTTCTTGAACGCCAAAATAAAAAAAAAACAAAAACGTTAGCTTTAATGTCTAAACGTCAAAAACATTAGCTTTAATGTCTAAATGAGTCAAATCATGTAACTTGACATCTAATATATGTTTTGTTGTCTGTCAGTAATGTTAATGAAGCAGCTGATTTTTTTTCTGTGGATATTATTTCATTTTTATTAATGTAAGTTATCATGTGTGTGTTATATGGTAACACTTGTTAACAAGCATTCGTTAACTTTAATGTATGAATTAACAATGAGCGATTAATTTTTTACAGTAATTATTTATCTTTAAAAATATTTAATAAAAAAAACAGTTGTTCATTTTTTGTTCGTTTTAGTTCTTTTTATTTACAAATGAAATAAACTGTAATAATATATTAGTAAATCTTGAAATTAACACTAAGATTAATAAATACTGTACAAGTATTGTTCATTCTTATTTATTTACCTTTTATGTTAATTTTGTTGAATTGTAACATTGCACAATACATCTCTAACTTTTTTTTTCTTTCTTCTTTTTACAGGTTTGGAATGCAGTGTAAGTTTTGCAAATTTGCCCACAGTAGCAGAGAGGTCCTTTTGAAACACTACAGATTTCACCATTATCAAGGACGATCCTGGCAGCAGCCTTGCTTGTATACTGACTGCATCTGCACTTTCAAAACTGTAGGTGCGTTAAAATCACATTTGACAAGAGCACACAAACAGACTACTGCAGTTACAGAGCACTTTAATTTTTCGTGTGAGTTATGTGATTTTAAAGATGTTTGTCAGCCATCTCAGTTTTTAAACCATATCAGAAATCATTTGAAGAAACATGACACAGTCAAATGCCCTTTCAAAGATTGTGAGCTGACAACCAATGTCCTTTCAACTTTTAGTAGCCACATAACTCGTAGACATAAGTGTCGAGGTTTTAAAGATTTCAGCTCTTCTGTTACATTTCAAACGGATGATTTGGAAAGCAATGAAGAATCATGGTCGGAAGAGACTGGAGATCAAATACCAAATCAACAGTCAAATGTTACAGATAGCACAGTTCCTTTAACTCTTTCTGGACCTGAAACAAGCTCATATTCAGAGCCTGTAGATTATACAAGGTTAGAGAGCAAGCTTGCATCATTGATCCTTTATATGCAAACAATTTTGCATGTTTCAAAAAGTGCAACTCAGGAGATATTAAGTTGGATGAGTGATATTGTTTCGTTATCTAGTTATGCAGCAAAACAATCTATCAGGGAAATTTTAAGAAAATATGAAAGCCACATTGATGATTCTGTGGCAGAGGAGCTTTCTGATTTGATATCAGCAGAAGTGCTTAAAACAAATCCTGTTTTTACAGCCACTGCAAAGAAGGGTACACTCTCAACAGATTATCGAAGGAATGCTTACTTTAAAGAACATTTTCAAGTAATTGATCCGGTGGAGTACCGTTATGATAGGCTACATCAAAATACCTTTGTGTATGTCTCAGTGTTGAGAGTTCTTCAAGTGTTACTCAACAGAGCTGATGTCTTGGAAAGAGCTGTTTTTGTAGAGGATGAGTTACCAGAACAGTACACATCTACTCGTAGTGGTCAGTACTACAAAGAAAACCAACTTTTAGGTGTTCAAAGTGATTGCCTTTCAGTGGGTATCTACATTGATGATTTTGAGGTTTGCAATCCTCTGGGCACTTCGAAAAAGATTCACAAGATCACAGCTGTTTATTGGGTGCTTCTAAATTTGCCTGCAAGATTCCGTTCTACACTTCCTTCAATATAACTGGCTCTACTTGGAAAGAGCAGTGATTTAAAAAAATTTGGCTATGACAAATTTTTCGATCCGCTCTTGAAAGACATGAAAGACCTAGAGCAGCAAGGTGTGTTTGTTGAAGCTCTGAATGCACATCTTAGAGGAACAGTGTTTTGTGTATGTGCTGACAATCTTGGGGCTCACGGTCTTGCTGGCTTTCAAGAAAGCTTTCAAGCTGAGAACCTGTGTAGATTTTGCCAAGTCAGCAAAGATGACATACAGAAACAAGATGCAAGTTTTTTTCAGCTTCGAACCGTTAAACAGCACAACTCCATTACAGATGAACTGAGAGACCACCATGACCTTCCGAGCAAACTTGGTGTAAAAAAAGAATGTGTCCTCAGTAAGCACCTTTCTTTCTTTCACCCAATTACTGGATTCCCACCAGATGTCCTTCATGACACATTGGAGGGAATTGTCCCTTTTGAGTTATCAATTTGCTTGAAAGAACTAATCTCAAAGGGACATTTTACTCTTCTTACTCTGAACAACTGTATTAAATCCTTTCCTTACAAGGACTCAGACAGAGTGAACAGACCCCAAGTAATTTCTCAGTCCAGCTTTTCTAAGAAAACCATAGGTGGGAATGGGCATGAGAATTGGGCATTGCTACGCTTGTTACCTTTAATGATTGGTCACCTTGTAACCAATTCTGAGCCTGCTTGGGAAATTTTGATGGACTTGAGAGAGATAGTGGAGTTGGTAATGTCAGCCCAGTTCTCAGAAGCAACCCTATGCTTTTTAGAACGAAAAACTTTAGAACACCGACAACTACTCAAAGAAACATTCCCTAACCTGAAATTGCGACCAAAACACCACTATGTGGAGCACTATCCACACTTGATTCGCTGCTTTGGGCCGTTAGTCGAGCTGTGGACAATCAGATTTGAGGCCAAGCATAGCTATTTCAAAGGTGTAGTCAGTGACGTCCACAATTTCAAAAACATTCCACTCACTTTGGCAACTAAGCATCAGCTTATGATGGCCCATTTCCTCAATGGTCCAAGTCTCTTTGCTTTACCTTTGTCTGTGCAGAATGTGAAAACGGTAAGAACATGTACATTAGAAGTGCTACAGAAGACTGCACTTCAGAGAAAATACCCACACAAAGAAGTTTTGTCTTTCGCGTCTGATGTACATCTGCATGGAATTCACTTCAGTGAAGGCATGATTTTGTCTTCAGGTCAATGCAGTGGCTTGCCTGAATTTTTCAGAATTCTCAGTGTACTAGTGAATGCTAACAAAGTGTCCTTCCTTTGCAAAAGGCTTTCGTCATGGTACATTGAACACTATAGGTGCTATGAGGTTTCTGAAACGAGCACAATTGAAATACTTGAGCCAGAGGACCTTAATGATTACCAACCTCTCACCTCGTACACAGTTCAGGGAAAGAACATGGTTGCACTAAAGAAGTTCCTTCTCCAGTAACTGTTCTTCACATAGCCACACTGCCTCCATTAAAAGTTGGCCATTGTATTTTTATTTGAACTTTTACATAATGGGAGTATTTGTTATGGGTTAAAGGGATAGTTCCACAAAATGTAAATTGTCAAAAGTTGCTCTCCCTCATGACATCATAAACCTGTATGACTTTCTAAGGCAGAAGACAAAAGCATGTGTTTTAACGAATAAAATATCTTATTTTAAAGAAAGAAAAATCTAAGAAGTAGCTAATGTTTCTTGTGAAGTATATGATGCTAAACAAATTATGAAAGTTTTCATCTTTGAACTACCCCTTTAAATCATATAAACATTATTTTATGTTATTTTTTTATTTTTAAGTTTTGCCCGCTACTTGATGTAGTATAATCTTTTAATTATTTCTTACAGAATATGCGGCTGCGGGTTGTGTTGGCCCCTGATAATATCAGGAGGTTGGATATTTTGGAAAATCTCACTTCAGTTGAACAGTTAAAAAGAATTCTTCAAGAAAAGCTCGAAATCAAGGTTGACTTTTTGATTCAATTTGAGGATCCAGAGTTCGGGAATGAACTCTGTAACTTGACCAATATAACGGAGCTTCCACCAGATAGAGCAGTGCTGAAGATACTCTTGAATGTACCTGAAGAATCTGAATCAGAGATCTCAATTTCCTCTTTAGACACTGCCAGTATGTCATCCCCATCCACCAGTTCAAACCAGAGTTCCCCGTCCTTGACTATGAGACAGCGTGAAAGTTCTCAGTGGCCCTCTACTTTCCCAATTCCCAAATTCACGTATGATGTCGAGTTACGGCTTGCCAAAGGAAATGAGAATTTTAAAGAAGATGGAACACTGCTCACAATACCAAGAGAAATGAAAATGGATATCTTGGATGCCTTAGCTCAAGCAATTTTTTCATTCAAAGCTTACCCAAATAATCAAGAGTTGGAATCGGTGTCTGCTGCATTGGTTGAAAAGCATCCATGTCTTAAAGATCGTGGCTCAGGAACAGGTTATCACAGCTGGACTATGAGCATCAAATATAAAGTTGGCAACTACCGCCAGAAACTACGATCAGTAGGTTGCTCTGAAGTTGCTGTAAACCAAAGAAGAGCGAATGAGGATTCTAGACGCTTGAAGAAAGCAAAGAGATGTGAGATAAACTTCCTCCCAGACATTCCAATTGGGCAGACCGAGTATTCACTACAAAAGGAAAGAGATGCACTGCAGGAGGAGTTGAAGAAGAAACATGTCAACATGGCATTTGTTGACTCGAAAATGGAACTGACATTCCCACTGAGAAGAAAGGAAATAGTCGACAAAGAACCTCTTGTGGCTGATGTCCTAAATGAATGGCCAGCATTGTTTTTGGAAGATCAGGTGAGTTTTTAAAGATTAATTAACGTGTTTTTTGTTTGTTTGTTTGTTTTTTTACATTGTGTAGACTTTATTCTTACTTTTAACTATGTTTTTTAAAGGTATCGGCTGAGTTTTACCGGATTACTCAAACCAACCTGAAGAGCACCTTTTTCTCATCTTTGGATGAATATGCATCCCCGATGATCAAGCTGTACAGAGCCCATGGTGGAGCATATGGGGAGGAAATGAAAACCCTTCTGGACCAACTTGATAATCAAGTAATTACCAAACCTCTCTCAAAGATCAAAGATCTCTAGTTAAAGTGACCTACAATGATATTTTTTTCGATTTTACCCATTTTTTTGTGTGTGTAAAATGTTGGGATTTGTGCATGCAATCGATCTGCAAAGTTACAACGTCCACATCAAAGTTAGATGATCTCTTGAAAAGAAAACGGCTGCCTGTGTCACTTCATTTGTAGCGTTGTTTCTGCTTCTGGTTGGATATAACTTCTTCTGTATTTGTTTTTCTGTCTTTCAGACCTCTGATGTCCTTGCTCATAGAAAGGCTACAGCTCTCAAAGGGCTCCCGGTGTTTATGAGGGAAAAGTCAGGAAACTTTCTTAGGACTTGCCTGGTAAGAAGACGCATATCAGCACATATACTTTGAGATACTTCTCCAGATCCTGTCAGGAGATAAGTTTTATCTGTTATCCAAAACACATCAACTAACTGTTCTATCAGACAAGAGGCAGGGGAAAGAGTAGAAAGTAAGAGACAAAGTGATGTTAAAAAATAGTTTATTACGTATTTAATAGGTAACGGTTAACAAAAAGGTCTAATTTGCAAACATTAATGTATAAATCAACTAACCATAAACCATACATTTGTCACTGTATTTGTTAAAGGGATACTCCACTTTTTTTGGAAATAGGCTCATTTTACAACTCCTCCAGAGTTAAACTGTTGAGTTTTACCTTTTTTGAATCCATTCAGCCGATCTCCAGTTCTGGTGGTACCACTTTCAGCATAGCTTAGTATACGTGTTTCGATATTTTTCCTATTTAAAACTTGACTCTTCTGTAGTTACATCGTGCACTAAGACCGACAGAAAATGTAAAGTTGCGATTTTCTAGGCTGATATGACTTGGAACTATACTCTTATTCCTGCATAATAATCAAGAAACTTCACTGCCGTACCATGAAAGCAGCATATTTATGAAAAATATCGAAACACTTTGGTCATTTTTTTGGAGAAATGCTAATGGTCTTGTGCACTTCAATGATGTATGCTCAGCTATGCTAAAAGTGGTACCGCCAGAACCGGAGATCGGCTGAAAGGATTCAAAAAAGGTAAAACTCAACAGTTTAACTCTGGGGGAGTTGTAAAATGAGCCTATTTCCAAAAAAAGTGGAGTATCCCTTTAATCTTTTTAAAGTTAGTTAATTAAAATACAACTGTTAATTTTTTGTTTTTTGTTCATGTTAACAGTGCATTAACTAATGTTAACAAATACAACTTTTGGTTTTAATTATGTATTACAAAATGTATGAATAAATGCTGTAGAAGTGCAGTTCATTATTAGTTCATGTTAAAGGGATAGTTCACTTTGAAATTAATTTCTGATATGTTTTAGCTTACCTCAAGGGCATCCAAGATGTAGGTGTCTTTGTTTCCACAGTATTTTCAATTTTGACATTTTCGGTCAAACCGTTGTTGTCTGTCAGTTATATAATGCAGGTCCATGGTCACCACCTCAAAGAGCATGCACGAAGTCAAAATTAAACACGATTTAATGACTGGTAAATGTAAGTACACACTGATGGCCTAAGACTCGAAACGAGCGGTTTGTGTGAGAAAACAAACAGAATTTATATCTTTTTTACCTCGTGTTACCACAGCCATGTCCAACTGAATCATGTCCAAATGAATCATGTCCAACGTTCCGCTGGAAGTGATCGCTTGCGTGTGCACGTCACTCATTGTTTACACAGAGATTTCGGAAGTTTTACCTTTCACTAAACATATTTAGATATATCAAAATCGTCTTCCATTGCAATTTCCTGTATATCTAAATATGTTTAGATCTTCACAGTGAAAGGTAAAACTTCCGAAATCTCTGTGTAAACAATGGACATTGGATAACTGATTCAGGTCAGTTGGACATGGATGTGGTAACACAACGATATAAATACTGTTTGTTTTCTCACACAAACCGCTCATTTCGTGTTTTAGGCCATCAATGTGTGCTTACATTTACGAGTCATTAAATCATGTTTAATTTTGACTTCTCTGTGCATGCTCTTTGAGGTGGTGACCATAGACCTGCATTATATGACTGACAGACAAGAACGGTTTGACCCAAAAATCTCAAAATTGAAACTACTGTGGAAACAAAGACACCTACATCTTGGATGCCCTTGAGGTAAGCTAAAACATATCAGAAATTAATTTCAAAGTGAACTATCCCTTTAACTAATGTAGTTAACTAATGTTACCAAATAGTCTTATTTTATTTTCTTAGTGATCAGTCTGATTTCACCTGGTAGCACAAATTCATGAAGTGTTATGCCAAAGTAGACACAATGGGATTCTACTATTTCGCAATATTGAGACATTGCGAAACTTGATATTAAGACATCCCTCTGATCTTCAATCTGTGAAAACAATACAGCACACAATCATGAGATTAAAAAAGTGTAGCAATAGAAAAGAATAAATAAAATGTATATAATATAAAAGAGTCTACAAAAATATGGATACAGCAGATATAAACTAAGAGAAAAATAAATTTACTCACCCTGTTTTTACGCTGCTTTTTACTCCAGGACACAGAGCCAGAAGACGAATACACAAAGAGGATGAAGATGGGGATCTTAAGCATCGTCGAAGACAATGTTGCCACCGTCCATTCCACCCCAAATGTAAGGTGTTTATCTGTTGTTCTTGAGGAGCTAGTTGTGCTGGATAATGTCCAAGACCTTCCCACTGCTGTTGTTCTTCTCTTTGGCTTGATTTACTGCCTGAACATGAACTATCCCAAAGAACTTAAATACACTTTTGAAACTATTCAAAAAGTGTTTATTGGCCTTGACCCCCAGTGCTCTCCAAGGGTCCAGTCATTCAAAAACAAACTATTGTCTATGTAGTTGCAATAAGCAAGGCAAGCACTAATTTGTTCTTCCAGTGCATCCCGTTGTTCCTTAACAGTACGACATAAAAAAAAGCTTTGAGTTTTAATGTAAGGTCAAATTTTGTTTTAACAGTTTGCTACTTGATTGCTTTAGCAAGTTTATTGCATGGATGAGCTAAATGCAAGACAAAAAATTTAAATACCATGCAACGTTTGTTGTAACTGTTTTATCTCGTTTATTGCTGCAGCATTTTATGCTTGATACTCTAGCACTTTAAGACAAATGTTGTTACTCCAGCACTTTAAAATAATTTGTGTTAATGCCGGCACTAATTCTGTACTTCATGCTGACAGAAAATGTGCCATTTTGCAAAAGTTTTAATAAAGTTGTTGTTTTGTAATGTTGAAAGTCTTTGCATTGTATTTACAGTAATCCCAGCATTTGGATTCTTATAATGTCAGGGCCATATAATAATTTTGGTGAGAAAATAGTACGTAAAATAAGGTTTGAAGAAAATTGAATAAAGTTGAGTTAACTTAAAAATATTCAAAGTTGAGTTAACTTAAAAAAATTCAAAGTTGAGTTAACTTAAAAAAATCAAGCAACCAGCTGCAAAGCTTTTTTGAGTTTACTGAACTTCAGGACCTCTGTAGTTGAGCTTACTCATTTCTTTGAGTTGGACTGGTAGTTGGATGAACTTTGACCACAGAAGTTGAGTAAACTCAAAAATGCTTTGCAGCTGGTTGCTTGATTTTTTTAAGTTTACTCAACTTTTTATTTTTTACAGTGTATTTTCTGATGTGAAATGTGATTCTAATAAATTCACTGTTGAGAGTTAAAACCCATTTTTCCTGTTACAGGTATTAGACATTGGAATAATGAACAGCTGGAGCAGAATATTTTCTCTTGTGCCCAAATTAATACAGGATTCAATGTTACAGCTTCAGACTCCATTCAGGACAAATCTAAATTACTGAATATTGACGGTGGGCTCAAACTGAGTCTTTTAAGCGATCTCATCCATGTTAGTGGAGCAGCAAAATATCTCAAAGACACCAAGACATCTTTTAAACAGCAGAGACTGACACTACATTATCATTCAACCAGCAGGTTTGAAGAACTGACCGTGAATCGTTTGACTTCTGAAAATATTCCTGACGATGATAATGACATTGCCACACATGTAGTGACAGCAATACTGTATGGAGCCGATGCATGTGCTTTCACATGTGTTGATCGACTGAATCTCTTGTCACAGTGTGAACACTTGTAAGGTTTTTCTCCAGTGTGGATTCTCTTATGTGTTTTCAGATTTGATGAAAAACTGAATCTCATGTCACAGTGTGAACACTTGTAAGGTTTTTCTCCAGTGTGGATCTTCTCATGTGTTTTCATATGTTCTGATCGACTGAATCTCTTTTCGCAGTGTGAACACTTGTAAGGTTTTTCTCCAGTGTGAATCCTCTGGTGCAGTTTTAAACATTTCGCTGTAATAAAAGTCTTCTCACACTCAAAGCACATGTACTCTCTCACACCAATATGTATTTTCTGATGTCTATGTAAATCTTGCTGCCGTGAAAAACTCTTTCCACACACAGAACATGAATGTGGCTTCTCCTTCGTATGAACTGTCAGGTGTTTCTTCAGGTTTGATGCCCTGATAAATGTTTTGCCGCACTGATCACGTGAACGGCTTCTCTCCAGTGTGAACTCTCATGTGACGCTCAAGATTTTGTTTGGCTGTGAAACTCTTCCCACGAACACATGAGAACGGCTTCTCTCCAGTGTGGATTCTCATGTGAATCTCAAGACTTTGTTTGCTTGTTAAACTCTTTCCACACTGAGTGCAGGTTGTAGATTTCTTTGCTCTTCTTTTCTTTAAAAATGTATTTTTAGTTTTTAAGCGATTCAAAGGTTTGTCTCCAGGTTTGACACAATGTTCCTCCTCCACTTCACTGTTCTTCACTCTCCTCCTTCACTTCTCTCAGTTCTTCTCTCTCCTCCTTCACTTCACTCAGTTCTTCTCTCTCCTCCTTCACTTCTCTCAGTTCTTCTCTCTCCTCCTTCACTTCACTCAGTTCTTCACTCTCCTCCACTTCACTCAGTTCTTCACTCTCCTCCTTCACTTCTCTCAGTTCTTCTCTCTCCTCCTTCACTTCACTCAGTTCTTCACTCTCCTCCTTCACTTCTCTCAGTTCTTCTCTCTCCTCCTTCACTTCACTCAGTTCTTCACTCTCCTCCTTCACTTCTCTCAGTTCTTCTCTCTCCTCCTCCACTTCACTCAGTTCTTCACTCTCCTCCTTCACTTCTCTCAGTTCTTCTCTCTCCTCCTTCACTTCACTCAGTTCTTCACTCTCCTCCTTCACTTCACTCAGTTCTTCACTCTCCTCCTTCACTTCTCTCAGTTCTTCTCTCTCCTCCTTCACTTCACTCAGTTCTTCACTCTCCTCCTTCACTTCTCTCAGTTCTTCTCTCTCCTCCTTCACTTCACTCAGTTCTTCACTCTCCTCCTTCACTTCACTCAGTTCTTCACTCTCCTCCTTCACTTCTCTCAGTTCTTCTCTCTCCTCCTTCACTTCACTCAGTTCTTCACTCTCCTCCTTCACTTCTCTCAGTTCTTCTCTCTCCTCCTTCACTTCACTCAGTTCTTCACTCTCCTCCTTCACTTCTCTCAGTTCTTCTCTCTCCTCCTCCACTTCACTCAGTTCTTCACTCTCCTCCTTCACTTCACTCAGTTCTTCTCTCTCCTCCTCCACTTCACTCAGTTCTTCACTCTCCTCCTCCACTTCACTCAGTTCTTCACTCTCCTCCTCCACTTCACTCAGTTCTTCTCTCTCTTTCTCCACTTCACTCAGTTCTTCACTCTCCTCCTTCACTTCACTCAGTTCTTCTCTCTCTTTCTCCACTTCACTCAGTTCTTCACTCTCCTCCTTCACTTCACTCAGTTCTTCTCTCTCTTTCTCCACTTCACTCAGTTCTTCTCTCTCCTCCTCCACTTCACTCAGTTCTTCTCTCTCTTTCTCCACTTCACTCAGTTCTTCACTCTCCTCCTTCACTTCACTCAGTTCTTCACTCTCTTCGCTCTCTTCCATTAGCTCTAAAATGAAAAAAAAAAGTTTAATTGCATTTCCAGTACATCTGTCAGGTTTAGTGCCTGTGTTCATGTTATGCTTGCCTGTGAGACCCAGTTTCACAGTGATTTAATCCCAGTCTTGTTAATTAGTTACGAGTGTCTGTTGTTGTTGCTATATGTTTGGTTGTTCTGTTCGTGTTTCTTTTAATCCAGTTTGTGAGTATTAAGAGTTTGTGAGTATCAACCAACGCATGACAACATCCAAATTCAAAGAGAGAAATATGATTATAAAGTCAAAAAACAAAGTGAGCCCTAAATATTCCCATCATTTTGATGAGTTTTTATAAATTAATTATGCATGTACTGAAAATCTACATGAATGAGGAACATACACAGCAAAAACTCCAGTGTTAAATTAACTCTCCTGGGAGTTTATATGGCTCCAGACTCAGTGTTAAAATATGAGTGTTAAATTAACACTCAAGAGTGTTAAAGTTAATGAGCTCATTAAGTGATTAATTGTGTGATGATTGACTAATATTGAAGACACCTGATGTTAACAAGCAGAATCACCAAAGGAGAAAATCTACTTTTTTAAGACACCGTTATGGAGATCAGTGTTTGCTTTAGTTGGGCTCATGGCCCTTAAATCATTAAATTCAGTTTTTGTTTGGCTGTTGTATCTGAATTATACCTGCCAGATGAACAAAGAGAAAAGCTGACCAGGTGTTGTTTGTTATGTTTTGACATAATCATAATTTGACCTGAATATCAAATCTCTATTAGAGAGTTATGTCTACCTTGTTGATTACACCAGACCTGTGATTCTACAGCAAATGATTTTCAGTATTATCAAAATAATCCAAAATATTTCTTAAAAATTGTTCTGATAAAAAGACTTGGGAAAATACTGTAATTAGACACACTGACATCAAGAATCAGCCTGTGATTCTCAACAATGGTGACAATAATAAAGCATGTTGCAGTGCATTCTGGGTGCCACCAATCAAAACACATTCATGCCTCCCATCATGCATTGCGGTATGAATAAATTATGATCTGAATTGTTTTAGTAATTTCCTTTCCCTAATTGAATATTCTGTGTCACCATTGTTGAGATTCATACACTGATTCTTGATGTCTGTGTGTGCCTAAAAGAAAGATTTTGTTTTATCAGAACAACTCTTAAGAAATCCTTTAGATTATTTAGAAAATTCTGGATCTTTTGCTGTAGAATCATATTGACGCCGTAAGCAACAATATACATTTAAGTAAGAGATTAGACTCTAAATGAGTTCAGTGATTCAGATCAAATTATGATTATGTCAAAACATAACCAACACCACCTGATAAACGTTTTCTTTGCTCATCTGGCAGTTATAACTCAGATACAACAGAGAAACAAATTTTAAAGTTAACAGTTTAAGGGTCAAGAGCCCAACTAAAGCAAACACTGATCACCATAATGGTGTCTTAAAAATTCGATTTTCTCCTTTGGTGATTCTGCTTGTTAACATCAGGTGTCTTCAATAATGGTCAATCATCACTCAATTAATCACTTAATGAGCTCATTAACTTTAACACTCTTGAGTGTTAATTTAACACTCATATTTTAACACTGAGTCTGGAGCCATATAAACTCCCAGGAGAGTTAAATTAACTCTGGAGTTTTTGCTGTGTATATCTTCCAATTATAACTTTTAAAACATTATAGGTACAAATCCCATGTTTCTGTCAGGAGAACTATTGAAAATATTTGATCAATGACACAATTATCTAATGTAATAAACACATTAAACATATACAACAGTGCCATAACATTTTAATTCAAGAGCTGTAATTATTTTTCAGATGAACTGTTGTTTATTATGACATCATAAACAGCAGGAGATTTAATAGGCTACATTCGAAATAACGCACAGATCTATTTTGAAATAAAAATCCCGGCTTAAAGACACTTTTGATGGACAAAAATAAATATGATTTCACACAAAAGGTGCCTTTTAGTTTATGTAACACACAGACAGCTACATAGGCTAGCACAACCCAAAATCAAACCCAAGTGTGTGGTTTATTTGTGTGTTTTGTTTTTTATCCGCGGAGTTGCAGTCTTGTAAACATATCGAAAGTATGACTGAAATGAATAGATTGGAGCCATTTTCTGGGTTGAAATATTCAGATCAGCTTTCAGAATTAATTGTAGCAGAATTCATTTTACAATCAACTGATCCGTTTGTCCACCGAAACAACAGTACGATCATTTACGTTTACAAACTTTTACGAACTCTTAAGAAAGATTATTCTCCTTGCCAAGAAGAATATCTTCCTTATTCTATTAGTATTTCATGTCAGGATACGTTTACATGACAACGAAATGCTTAAAACGGAGAAGTTTTTCATTTGACCTTTCCGCGTACAGACGACACCATTTTCAAAACGATCCCCATTCACACGGATCCGCAAAAACTACTAAAAACCCTGTATTCTGCTGCCAGGCCTTTAGACAGCAGTGAAACACTATAGACTCATTATATTACAACACATAATATGCATATACATCACATCATCATATTCAGTGACCGTACACAGATTGCACTTTGAAAACAGTTTGCAAAAGTTTGCATTTTCAAGAACCCAAAATGGCCACAACTAGGGCTGGGCGATATATCGCACGATATTGTTATGCGCATCTCGTCAGTAAAGCCGGTTCCTTGATTAGTAGTAAATCACCTTCACCTGCTTTCAGATGGAGCGGCATTTACTACACAGCACAAACTCCAGTGTTAAATTAACACTCAAGAGTGTTAAAATTAATGAGATAATTAAGTGATTAATTTAGTGATGTTTGAGCATTATTGAAGACACCTGATGTTAACAAGCAGAATCATTGAAGGCGAAAATCACAAATTGTAAGCAACCGTTATGGCGATAAGTGTTTGCTTTAGTTGGGCTCTTAACCTTTATACATTCACTTTAAATTTGTTTGTCTGCTGTTATTTAATTATAACAGTCAAATGATCAAAGAAAAGTATGATTTGATAGTGCTGGTTATGTTCTGGCATAATCATGCTGTGATCTGAAAATGAATCTTATTGAGATAGTTTGGTTTAACTTATTGGCAACAACTTTGTGTTTTTAGAGCATATATGAGTATAGGTATGTTTCTTATAATCCAAAATATTTAATAAACATTGTTCTGATCAAAACACTTTCAAATATATTTATTTAGAAACACAGACATCAATAATCAGCCCGT
The DNA here is from genome assembly GCA_030770095.1 of Gila robusta. Classification (NCBI taxonomy): domain Eukaryota; kingdom Metazoa; phylum Chordata; class Actinopteri; order Cypriniformes; family Leuciscidae; genus Gila; species Gila robusta. The sequence continues at coordinate 623,660 of JAVALU010001625.1, forward strand.
GAATCTCAACAATGGTGACAATAATAAAGCATGTTGCAGTGGCTGCCACCAATCACAACTCATTAATGGCTCCCATCATGCATTGCGATATGAATAAATTATGATCTGAATTTTCATGTCATTTACTTTTCCTAATTGAATATTCTGCTCGTCACCATTGTTGAGATGCATAGACTGAATCTTGAAGTCTGTGTGTGCCTAAAAGAAAGATTTTTTTTTTCTTTTAGAAAACAACTTTTAAGAAATCCTTTATATTATAGCTAAAATTCTGGATATTTATGCAGAATTACAGTTATGCTGTAACAAACAACATAAATCAAAAACATAAAGTTCAAATGATGATTGTCATAATATAACCAACACCATCAGATCTCTTTTTTTCTTTGTTCACCTGGCAGTTATAACTCAGATACATCAGCCAAACAAAATTTAAAGTTAATAATATAAGGGTCAAGAGCCCAACTAAAGTAAACAATGATCGCCATAACGGTGGCTTACAATTTTAGATTTTCTCCTTCAGTGATTCTTCAGGTGTCTTCAATAATCCTCAATCATCACTAAATTAATCACTTAATTATCTCATTAACTTTAACACTCTTGAGCGTGGACTCATATACACTCCCAGGAGTGTTAATTTAACACTGGAGTTTTTGCTGTGTACAAAGAGCCGTAGTTCACTGACAAGCTGAGCCATATCGCATTAATTATCGCTGGCGATACGTCCGCGATATTGATGCGATATGGCTCAGCTTGTCAGGGAACTACGGCTCTTTGTAGTAAATGCCGCACCATCTGAAAGCAGGTGAAGGCGATTTACTACTAATCAAGGAACCGGCTTTACTGACGAGATGCGCATAACAATATCGTGCGATATATCGCCCAGCCCTAGCCACAACACTTGAACAGTTGAAAACGGTGTCGCAGCCCCTGAGGCTGTGACTGGAAGTCAGTTGTAGTTCTTGTGTTTCTCTTTTCTTCAGTTATTCTGCTTGTTAACAGCAGGTGTTCATCTCTAATTATCAATCATCAGTTAATGAATCACTTAATTATCTAATTAACTTTAACACTGCTTCAGTATTACTTTAACACTGGGGAATTTACTGTGTATTATATGGAAGCTTGTTTCCGCCAGTGAATAAAAAAAATAAAATAAATAATTGCGACTTTTTATCTCACAATTGCGAGATATGAAGTCAGAATTGTGAGAAATAAAGTCGCAATTGCGAGATATAAAGTCACAATTCTGAGAAATAATGCCGCAATTCTGAAAAATAAAGTCGCAATTGCGAGATATAAAGTCGCAATTCTGAGAAATAAAGTCACAATTGTGAGAAAAAAGACAGAATTGAGACTTTTCATCTCACAATTCTGACTTTTTTTCTCACAATTGCGAGTTTACATCTCGCAATTCTGACTTTATAACACATAATTGCGAGTTTATATCTCGAAATTCTGACATCTTTTCTCAGAATTGTGAGATATAAACTCGCAATTGCGAGTTATCAGGCCAGTTCTATGGGGGAAAAAAAGACTAACTTTTTTCCCCCTCAGAATAGTTCATAGCTCACAATTCTGACTTTACAACACGCAATTTCGGCTTTATATCATGCATTTCTGACTTTATAACACGCAATTGCGACTTTATATCTCGCAATTCTGACTTTATATCTCGCAATTCTGACTTTATAACACGCAATTGCGACTTTATATCAATCAATTCTGACTTTATATCTCGCAATTCTGACTTTATAACACGCAATTGCGACTTTATATCTCGCAATTCTGACTTTATATCACGCAATTCTGACTTTATATCACGCAATTCTGACTTTATATCACGCAATTCTGACTTTATAACACGCAATTCTGACTTTATAACACGCAATTGCGACTTTAAATCATGTAATTCTGACTTTATATCTCACAATTCTGAGAAAAAAAGTCAGAATTGCGAGATAAAAAGTCGTATTATTTAAAAAAAAACATCCTTGAATGCAATTTAAGTGTTTGTTTACAAATCAGTACATTTTAACCTTCAATATTATATTAATGTAGTCCAAACTGACTCCCATGGATAGTTTACAGCGTTATTTGAGAAATTTTCTTTGCTTGAGAACATTTGCCATGTACTTTATCTAATATATACAGTACATCCAAAACAATCGATATCGAATCGTGTCAATACTCAGCAAACTATATTGAGAAATGTCAAAATGTTTGGTAACATGGTTGCAAAATAAATGTGAGCCAGTTATAAATGTAAAATAAAACAGCTAAAATATTAAGCTGGACCTGATGTTAACAATCAATATAACAGTTTCTCAAACCTCCCTTTGCTGACCATTTGTGGTAAACAAACAACAAAGAAAATATTCTTCTATTCCATAGTTTACCCATTTGTCTAAAAGTGATGAAGTGCTTGAATGTTTCTAACATGAATGTTCTTCAGCATCATGAATGAATGAAGAATAAACACCAACCTCTTTGTTCTTCAGGATCTTCAGTGTGTTTCATTCTGCAGGTTCTGGATCACTCGTGTTCTCACTGTCCTCTTTAATAAACTCAGTCTTTACAGATTTCAGCTCTTCCTGATGCTCTGATGCTCGTCTTCACTTGTAGACGGATGGGAATATTCCAGCATTTATTGGAGAACTCCAGTGGGAGGAGCTTCACTGATTATGTGATTGTTGTGGGAGGAGCTTCACTGATGATGTGATTGTTGTGGGAGGAGCTTCACTGATGATGTGATTGTTTTGGGAGGAGTTTCACTGAAGATGAATTCCACTGTAGGAGGAGCTGAAAATCAAAGTTATCAGTTACTGAGTTTGTTTTAATACTAAATGTCACATCTAAGCATTTGTCTGTATCGCTATAGAAACCAACAATTCCCCTCAGTCTATTGACACCAATGAAATGAGCTTTAAGTGTCAATTTACAGGAGATCTGAAGACATCAGCATAATAAATGAGGTGAAAACAGGAACTATTATCATGAAATAAAGAGTGTTTTCAGCAGATCTGTTAATATTGATGAGCCTCAGACTATCAACACTCATTCAACAAGCCATTCAGGATCATCAGCAGATCATCTCACTTTATTCTGAGTGTTTGCTGTTAGAAACACATTAACAGACAAATGGAGAAACTGAAAACAAAAGTTAATAAACATTGTAAGAGGGTTTATGTCAGAGAGACAATTTGAATGCCCCAGTTGTGAAATATTACATTTGCAGGAGAGATTTGGATCGCTTGATGCATAATTTTTAACTTGCCTTTGCCCCAATGACAGGGACAGTATGAAGGCCTTCGTTCCCTGTTTCTGAGCGCTGCAATTTCAGTTGAAGACCTACATGCTTTTCTGTTATTTTTTCCCTTTTTTGGATTTATTGTCTTTTCTTTTCTATTCTGAATTTTTCTTAAGTAAAACGAAACCATTTTGTGGTGGAACTGTCAAGACAAGTCTCGAGGGATTATTCCAAGAAATATCTTTATTTTGATGAAGTCTGGATTTTTATACTAGCAAACGCCCAGTGAAACGGATCCAGGACTGAACTGGTTAAACCCTGAAACAATGTCTAGTATCTTTAAAGGACAAGTTCGGTATTTTACACTTAAAGCCCTGTTTCAAGATCGTTTCTGATGAAATAGAACGGTTAAGATTAAAATTTGGACACATGCTGCTGTCCCGAGAAATTTCGGTTTCTGTGGTCGCACCCCCCACCTCCACAATGGTTGCATAGGTGCACAGAAACAATCCTTCATAAAAAGCATTAAACTTTAGTTTACAAAGATGTGAAACTCACCGAGTGGTCTGGGGTGTTCACTGATATGCTCACACAAAAATCGCTGCAAAAGATGCTTTCCAACAGGTTTTATCGTAGTTTTTGTCAAACTGCATTTGACTTGACTTGGACAAAAACTACGATAAAACCTGTTGGAAAGCATCTTTTGCAGCGATTTTTGTGTGAGCATATCAGTGAACACCCCAGACCACTCGGTGAGTTTCACGTCTTTGTAAACTAAAGTTTAATGCTTTTTATGAAGGATTGTTTCTGTGCACCTATACAACCATTGTGGAGGTGGGGGTGCTAACACAGAAACCGAAATTTCTCGGGACAGCAGCATGTGTCCAAATTTTAATCTTAACCGTTCTATTTCATCAGAAATGATCTTGAAACAAGGCTTTAAGTGTAAAATACCAAACTTGTCCTTTAACCTACAGGTAAGGGCAATTTATATTTTGCAACAAGTTGTGGGAATGAAATTACCAGAGATACTTGAAATATGTATATTTTCATTCTGGGTTTAATACGGCTCTTGTTGAATCTTAACTTGTTAAGTTGAGGTTTATTTGTGTACTCTATTACTCAAGTCTCTTATTTTTTAAAGGACTACTTAGATTGAGTATAAGTTACTGTTGCACCTTTTTGTACTTTTGTATAAAAAACTGACATGCCTTATTGAAAAACAATTAAAGTGATTTTACAATATAACTTTCTGTAATTATAGTGTACCTATAAATTACTTACATGTAAGTATAAGGGAACAACATGTAAAGTTTGGGGAATAAAGGGGTAACAACCAGGAGACTTAAAAAACGATTTATAGTGTAAGTATTAAGGGGTACTTATTCTACTATTATGATACAACAATCTTACATTCGAGAGCAATTTAGTGAGAACATGCACTGCGTACCTTTTTGTAATAATGGTGTAACAATACATACTATATATGCTTTTAAAAAATTACAGGGTACATACGAAGCAAAACCTCCAGTGTTAAATTAACACTCTGAGTGTGGACTCATATAAACACTGAAGCAGTGTTAAAGTAACACTGAAGCAGTGTTAAAGTTAATGAGATAATTAAGTGAATTATTGAGTGATTATTGAGCATTATTGAAGACACCTGATGTTAACAATCAGAATCACTGAAGGAGAAAACCGTAATTTTAAGTTACCATTATAGAGATCAGTGTTTGCTTTAGTTGGGATCTTGACCCTTAAATCATTAACTTTAGATTATGTTTGACTGCTGTATGTGAGTTATGACAGCCATATGAACATAATGAAAAGGTGATCTGATGGTGGTGGTTGTGTTTTACATAATCATTATATCACAGTTATATGATCTGAATCGCTGTACTCATATATAGGCCAATTTCTCAGTCAGGTTTGCATTAATTAATTATAACAGCACTGTCCTTGTATGGCATCATATTTTTGGCCTTTTCAATTAAACCAAATGATCAAAAAAATAAAACTTCAAAAAAATTTATGTTGGCACACACAGACATCAAGAATTAGTGTATGAATCTCAGCAATGGTGACAAACAGATCACCTCTGAACATAAGCTCATTATTTATTCATGCAGCAATGCATGATGGCAGCCATGAATGAGTTTTGATTGGTCGCACCCAGAATGCACTGCAACATGCTTTATAATTGTCACCATTGTTGAGATTCACAGGCTGATTCTTGATGTCTTTGTGTCTAAAAAAACTGAACCGATTAAAAAAAAAAAATTTGTATTTGAGACGTGTATAAAAATTTATTTGGATTACTTTGTAAAAGTTTAAAACACTATGCTGTACAAGAATAGTGCTGCTATAATTGATAAAGTAAACCTAATTTGGGCTCTCTATGAATTCAGGTCATATAATTGTTAAATAATGATCATGTTTAAACACAACCAACAACATCAGACCACCTTTTCTATTTGTTCATCTGGCTGTTATAACTCACGTACAGCAGCCAAACAAAATCTAAAGTTAATGTTTTAAGGGTCAAGCGCCCAACTAAAGCAAACACTGATCTACATAATGGTGACTTAAAATTACGGTTTTCTCCTTCAGTAATTCTGCTTGTTAACATCAGGTGTCTTCAATAATGCTCAATCATCACTCAATAATTCACTTAATTATCTCATTAACTTTAACACTGCTTCAGTGTTACTTTAACACTGCTTCAGTGTTTATATGAGTCCACACTCAGAGTGTTAATTTAACACTGGAGGTTTTGCTGTGTATGTACCCTGTCATTTTTTTAAAAGCATATATAGTATGTATTGGTACACCATTATTACAAAAAGGTACGCAATGCATGTTCTCTCTAAATTGCTCCCGAATGTAAGATTGTTGTATCATAATAGTAGAATAAGTACCCCATAGTTCTATAAACATCAATCATATCGTCAAAGATTTAGACTCGGAATGAAATCAGTGAATAAGGTCACTACGTGATGATAATATCACATCATATTGTTAGGAGGTTTTCTCAAGCAATAACAAATGTGCTTTATAAACACACTGTTGCAGCAGCCAAAGAAAAACTAACAATAAAAAAAGGTAAAGGGTCAAGAGCCCAACTAAAGCAAACACTGACCACCAAAATGGTGGCTTGAAATAAAAAATTCCATAAAACGTTGCCGTCTAAACTTCTGTTGAATCTCAATAACTTTTGTAGCTGTATGACAGAAATAGTCACACTAGTAATAATAAGTGCAATAATGTGTAAAGGCTCGAAGTCAGTAGTTCTTGTGTTTCTCTTTTTTTCATTCTTGTTGTTTCTCTTTCCTTCAATGATTCCTCCTGCTTATTAACATCGGGTGTCACCACTAATAGCCAATCATCACTTAATTAATCACTTAATTATCTCATTAACTTCAACACTGCTTCAGTGTTCATTTTTAACACCCTGTAGTTGGACCTATATGTACACCAGGAGTGTTAATTTAACACTGGGAATTTTGCTGTGCTCCAGACTGGACTATAAAATATAGACCAAGCACCCTTATTCAATATTAAATCCTTTCACTTATGTATTCTATTAGTATTCTATATCCTACCCTATCTTTATTAAAATCATAACCTAACAAATATGAAATATATATATATATATATATATATATATCAATTACTTTCTTTCCTCATCATACGTTTTACAATCATATATCACATGCTCCACTGTTTCTTTCTCTCCACAATTCTCACATAAACCAGTCTCATGAACTCCAATTATAAAGAGTGATGCATTCGATCTTGAATGTCCAAGTCACATAGTCATTATAACCTCTTCTTTCCTTTTTGCTTTTCTTAGTATCTACCATTTTTTTATATTATATAAATACCGCCCCATAATTATCTGTATTCCATTTTTCCTGCCACTCTTGATTGATTGATTGATTGATTGATTGATCTTTATTAATCCCGATAGGGAAACTGGTTTGCCACCAACCATACAGCCATCAAACACGATACACAACTAACAGACAGATAAATAAATAAATAATTCTGCATTAGGAAACTAATAGACCCTGATTAGGAGACACAATTTGAAAAAAGATTCAATTTCACAGTTCAACAAAAAAAAAAAAAAAAACTATAAAAACAAGAGTAGGCTAATATTCAACAATTAACAGTGTTCATTAAAATATCTGACCGCTGCGGGAACAAAAGACCTTCTCATGCGCTCACTAGAGCAACGAGGCATTACCAATCTCTCACTAAATGAGCTTCTAAGTCCTTTAAACAAATTGTGTAGTGGATGGCCTTCAAAAAACAGGACAATTTTTAATTTCGAACTTATCCTCTTCTCCACAGTCACCTCCAATACATCTGGGTTAAGACCAATAACTGAACCAGCTCTCTTGATCAGCTTATTTATCCTATTTTTGTCCTCAGCAGATATATTGCCCCCCCAGCAAAGTACAGCATAAAAATGAACACTAGCTAAAATCCCTTGATAAAAAACATTTAAGAGCTTTGTGCTAATGTTGAATGATCTGAGTTTTCTCAAAAAGAACAGTCTCGACTGAGCCTTCTTCATTAGGACATTAGTGTTATCTTTCCAGTTTAATTTGTCATCCAGATGGACACCTAAAAATGTATATGACTGCACAATGTCGATCACCTGACCATTAATTGTAACTGGAATGACCTTCTCTTTTTTCTTTCTGAAATCAATCACGAGTTCTTTAGTCTTCCCTACGTTCAGTTTCAAAAAGTTTGACTCACACCAGCTATAAAAAGACTGAACCTCCCTTTGATAATATTTTCCTTAATAATAGACTTAACTTCACTTTTACTTAATGGAACATTAAAATCTATTTCTTCCCTTTTTAAAGCATGTTTTGCTAATTCATCAGCAGACTCATTACCAGCTCCTACATGCGCTGGCACCCGACAGAATCCAGCTTCTACTCCTTTCCTTTGTATTCGCCATAATAATGAAAATAGAGTCAGAGCATCACTATTCTGTCTGGCTTTCCCTCCTCTACCCATGTTAATCTTATTATAATAGCGACCATTTCAACAGTATTGATAATTTAGATGTTAATCGTTTAGATATTGATATTTTAAACTCTGGAATATACACTCCTTTTCCTGTAATCCCTGTTCTTGGATCTTTAGATCCATCCTCTTCCTCTGAGGACTAAAACACCAAAATAAAAGTCCTCAACAAAAATATGTAAAAATAGAATACAATGAATATCAAACAAAATAAATGTCACATTACTTATATTGGAGTCAGATAACTAAATGCTCTTTCTCCTTCAATTCTCCAACTGTTTTTTTTTATCCTATTATTGGTTTAACATAGCACTGTAAGCCTTCAAGATTTACAATATGTCTTTTCAGCATCTCTGTTAAAGGGATGATTAGCTTTTTTCGAAGGCTTGATTGTGTTTATGGGGTGCAGTCTTACATGTGTTCATGCTTCATTTAAAAAAAAAAAAAGCATTATGTTTCATATAATCTACTTTTATTCTACACACTCCTCGTAAAACGGTCTGATGATTTCCTGGTTAGAAGCCTCTCCCTCAGAAATACACAACAGGCTCTGATTGGTCAGCTTGGCCCAGTGTGTTGTTATTCGCTATAGTCCAGGCAAAGTAGCATTTTATGACAGACTAATTGTAAAATAATTTTTTGCAGCTTAGATCATTTCTATGAGGTGTCCAGAACAACTTACTAAAAGTCCTAAGAAATCCTACACAGCAAAACCTCCAGTGTTAAATTAACACTCTGAGTGTGGACTCATATAAACACTAAAGCAGTGTTAAAGTAACACTGAAGCAAACAGAATCACTGAAGGAGAAAACCGTAATTTTAAGTCACCATTATGGAGATCAGTGTTTGCTTTAGTTGGGATCTTGACCCTTAAATCGTTAACTTTAGATTATGTTTGGCTGCTGTACATGAGTTATGACAGCCATATGAACATATTGAAAAGGTGATCTGATGGTGGTGGTTGTGCTTTACATAATCATTATATCACAGTCATATGATCTGATTCGCTGTACTCATATATAGGCCAATTTATCAGTTAGGTTCGCATTAATTGATTATAACAGCACTGTCCTTGTATGGCATCATATTTTTGGCCTTTTCAATTAAACCAAATGATCAAAAAAATAAAACTTCAAAAAAAGATATGTTGGCACACACAGACATCAAGAATTAGTGTATGAATCTCAGCAATGGTGACAAACAGATCACCTCTGAACATAAGCTCATTATTTATTCATGCAGCAATGCATGATGGGAGCCATGAATGAGTTTTGATTGGTGGCACCCAGAATGCACTGCAACATGCTTTATAATTGTCACCATTGTTGAGATTCACAGGCTGATTCTTGATGTCTTTGTGTCTAAAAAAAACTGAATCGATTAAAAAAAAATTATTTTGTATTTGAGACGTGTATAAAAATTTATTTGGATTACTTTGTAAAAGTTTAAAACACTATGCTGTACAAGAATAGTGCTGCTATAATTGATAAAGTAAACCTAATTTGGGCTCTCTATGAGTTCAGGTCATATGATTGTTAAATAATGATCATGTTTAAACACAACCAACAACATCAGACCACCTTTTCTATTTGTTCATCTGGCTGTTATAATTCACGTACAGCAGCCAAACAAAATCTGAAGTTAATGCTTTAAGGGTCAAGAGCCCAACAAAAGCAAACACTGATCTCCATAATGGTGACTTAAAATTACGGTTTTCTCCATCAATAATTCTGCTTGTTAACATCAGGTGTCTTCAATAATGCTCAATCATCACTCAATAATTCACTTAATTATCTCATTAACTTTAACACTGCTTCAGTGTTACTTTAACACTGCTTCAGTGTTTATATGAGTCCACACTCAGAGTGTTAATTTAACACTGGGGATTTTGCTGTGTGGTAATATCCAGATCCCCTACGTCTCTCTTCCAGGAGACGTGTATCCGGTCATCCAAACGATGCCGAACATCAAGAGTGGTTTGAAACAATGGTGATAAGCAGGGTGCGATTTGTGAAAAAAACAGAGGGGGGGATGTTTTGAAATCATGAGAACATGAACATGAACTAAAAAAAAAAATTCTTATTAACTCATGAAGTAGCCTAACGCAATATTTTTACTCTAATAGCTTATCTTTCCCCACACATATGAACTGTGATCATGTGCAACGAAAAAACATGCAAGAATTAAATCCCCCTCCCAGTAAGTTTTACTGCTGCTGTTAAAGTAATAACGTTAACGTTACATCGAGATGCTGAGCTACAGTGAAATGATAGAAAAGACAGATGCATTATCTGTGTGTTAGTCAATTCGCCGCACGAACTGGACGCGCGATTAAGGCGAATTTATGGCAAGTCAAAGTATTCATAAACGCCAGGCGTCTGATTGCAAACTGACCCGCCAAAAGAGTGTGTTTTGACAGCCAAACCACAATGATTGCGAAACCATAACGATAAGCCAAACCATAACGCGCTTCTTTTTTTTTTTTCTTTTTTTTTTTTACCATAAAGGCGCACATTCTTAACGTGCGCTTTGTGGTCACGGAAAACGCGCATCAGAAACGCGCGTTTTTTGCATCAAAACGCGCGTCTCGGCGCGTGATCTGATATTTAAGGCGCACGTTATCGACGTGCGCTTTGGGGTCACCGAAAACGCACGTTTTTCAGCACCTCGGACAGTCCCTTAATCCCTTCATTCGAGACGCATCTCGCAAATTTACCAGTTGTAATTTCTGTAACGCTTACAATAAGGCTTCATACATTATTTAATTACATTAGTTCACATGAACTAATGAACTGCACTTCTACAGCATTTATTGATCTTTGCTAATGTTAATTTCAACGTTTACTATTGATTATTAAAATAAAAAGTTTTATTTGTTAACATTACTTAATGCACTGCGAACTAACAGGGTACTAAAAGGGCACATTTGTCAGATTATTAAAGAAGTAAAACAAAGTTGTAAAAGTAAAGTTTAAAAAGTTTAAAAGTTTATGAAAATTAAAAATATACATAAAATACATATTGTTGTATTTTATATATATTTACAAAACATTTTCAACTCTAAAACGTCAAGAAAACCAATGCTACATATTTGAACAAGTTCTGGGACAGATTTTAGGTTGATGTCTCAATAAATGAGCTTTAGGAATGTTTTTTTTGTGCGCAGTACCAAACTTTTCCAGTAGATGACATCTAGACTGCACCGATGACTCTTCGATTTCCATACATGTTTTTAGTGATCTGAACCTTATATTCCCATACTATTCGAAATATTAATGAAGTACACATCCTATTCAGAAATAGTTAGGGCAGTAATGTTAATATTTGATTTCAATTCAATCTCTAAAACACATACGGAAGTACGGAAAGAAGGTCTCTCTCGCGCGCACTGACGACTCTGTCTCTCTCGCGCAGTTCGCTTCGCATTGAAGTTTGATTTATGGACAACAATAATCAGTACAAACGTCTTGTTTTGAACTATTGTTTAATAAATATAAATAATTCGAGCACATAAACTTTAATATGGAGGATTAAATAAGGCAAATCACTGTTTTGTTTTTTGTCAAAGATTTTAAAATCTTTAACAAAATGTTTTACATTTTTTGACAAACATGCACACAAAAGACACCAATGCACAGAAACACAAACCTATAGCCTACAGTTTTGTATTGAGTTTTAATTGCATTTTTAATTAAATATTCGGTAAACTTTCTATTTAATTAAATACATGTATTGTGTTGTTGCTACAGTGTCAATTTACTGTTTTTTTTACTGTCGCTCGCGCGCAGACACACTCGGCCACTCTCGCGCAGTTCGCTTCGCTTAGTTCCAGTCCGGCGCCTCATAATTGATAGGCTATTACTCGTGAGGTGTAACCAATCAGATAGCGCCGTGGGCGGGACATTGACCAAGTCTGCAGAGTGGTGATCACCGAGAGCCTGCGGCAACTATATCAGAGCCAGCCAAAGTAGCGCATTTTAAAATAAAATTGACTTTAATCAAACCACGGATCCGTGATAAGTATTGTGATCCGTCTCGCCACTAGTGTAGTAGCACTGATCACTTTGAGGGGGGGATAAATTTATCCCCACCGGCGATAAAAATAATTAAGCAGAGGCAGGGATACATTGACCAGAAAGGGGGAAATCCCACGCATCCCCCCCGGCAAATCGCACCCTGGTGATAAGTGACTAATAATGAAAAGTCCTTTGTTTGAGCATAAACTCCATGAGTTTTCAAACCAGGATTTCAAATGAGTAAGCAGGTAGCATTTAGATGAACCATGCGGTTTCCCTCTACCAAACTGAACTGACTTCTTCATGGGTTACCAGGCTTATATCTAGTAGCCACCATGCACTAGTGCCCTCAAATGGCTATTAGTGGTACTACACTTGACCCAGGTAACTTTTCCGGCAATAGTCAGAAATTACAGTAAATAAAAACTCAGGTAACATTTAAACCGTTACAATGCATTGCTGTATGCATAAATAATTTGTTTATTTTCAGAGGTGATCTGTTTGTCACCATTGCTGAGATTCATACGCTAATTCTTGATGTCTGTGTGTGCCTACATAAAATATATATTTTTAAAAGGTTTTTTTTTTTTTATTGATTTGATCATTTGGATTCAATTGAAAAGGCTATATATGGTATGCTCTACAATGACAGTGCTGCTATAATCCGTAAAGTAAACTTAGCTCAGAAGTTATGCTCTCAATGAGTTCAGTGATTCAGGTCAAATAATGATTATGTTAAAACACAACCAACACCATCAAAATCTTCGTTTCTATTTGTTCATCTGGCTGTTATAACTCATGTACAGCAGCCAAACAAAACCTGAAGTTAATGATGTAAGGGGTCAAGAACCCAACTAAAACAAACACTGATCACCATATTGGTGACTTACACCTTCCGGTTTTCTCCTTCAGTGATTCTGCTTGTTAACATGTGTCTTCAATAATGCTCAATCATCAATTAATTATTCACTTAATTATCTCATTAACTTTACCACTGCTTCAGCGTTCATTTAGGCCCCATTTACACGAAGGGAAAATGCAGATATTTCCCTGCGGTTTGGCCTCTCATTTACACGAAAACCCCGTTTTTATCACAGAAAACGATTATTTCTAAAAACTCCGGCCAAAGTGGAGATTTCTGAAAACGGCGGTTATGTGTTGCCGTGTCAACTGGGAGAAACAGGGTTTTAGGTTCTCTCTTGTTGATTCTGAGGATTTTGATTGGCTTGTATGGCTTTATCCTTCTCCCTACACTGCCACCCATAGGTTTGGCATAGTTATGATGGCGCTCGCGGCGTATTTATGCGGGTTGTGTGCACGTTGTCATTATTGAAAACGGAGGGGGGGGGAAATATTCGTTTCTCTAAATACCCGGCTATGTGTAAACGTAGCCTCTATACTGGGGATTTTGCTGTGAGATACACTATAAGAGTGGCTTTAATATATTTGGTGAGTGTGCCTAACTTTTTCAAATTATAATTTTACTTGTTTAATTATTTATTTTTGAGATTTATTCTAGCAATCTCCATGTGTTTTTTTTTTCATTTTGTTTTTACTGTTGGTAGCCATTTTAGGATGCCACATTACTTATTCTAACTTGTGTTAGTGTGAAAAGAGAGAGATTGAGTGATACCCAAATTATAAAATGGTGTTTAACAGTTGCAATAACAAAAAAACAATCAAACAAACAAAATGAACCTTCTTTAAAACACATGTATTACCTCCATTGAACATTTCTAAAGGAAAGTAAATGAGTCAAAGTAGCTTGTTTCGTCTACATTGATTTTTCACATGCTGGTTCTCTTCACACACACAAACGGCTTCTTTCCAGAACATGGAAAATCATTCCAGTTGCCATCTGTTGCAAGACAGAACAAAATATTTGTTTTTATCATTTGTGTATCATGAAAAAAAAAACAATGAATGTTTATTTAGTTTATTTAGATAGTTTATGAGCATTAACAGCAGTTACTTACTGTCATAGTTGATCTCAATGCAGTGCTCATTTCCATTAGCGTTATCAGGCTGTTCAGGTGCCCATATTTTATAGTTCATTTTGGATCCATCATTCCAGAGCCAATGTCCCTCCTGTGAACAGAAGAGAAAAAAGGGCATTGTGTTTATGTCCACAGCTTACATAGCTTAATGTTATCTTTATTCATCTAAAAGATGATTCCTCGTGAACCCTAACCCCGTCTCCACTTTATAAACGTCAGAAATCTAAACAGAAATGAATAGAAATTATTTCACAGAAAGGGTATCAGTAAAGAACATGTGAAAAATATTTAAGGCAGGGCTAAATTACTCAATTATCATATCAGCCATCTATTTCACATCAAGTTTCACAATAGAAACACTCGAGGATGACATCATCATGGTGAGCGGTGCCCATCTCATGGTTGCCAATGCCCTAAACTAACTATTCGGAGGACATTATAAAAAAATATCAAAACACATCTATCTTTATGCATTTTGAAAAATGTTTTAATGTTAATTTTGTTTTAATGTAACTGTAATTGCCCAGTAACACAAAAAGCATGATAAAAAAAAAATGCATACTTGAACAGCATCATGGCTTCCGATCCAGGCACGCGTTGAGGTGTGAGTTGTGGCTCTAATCAGGTTCTGGATAAACATGTAATCCATATGGCTGTGCACAGAAGCAAGATTCCCACCATAGTACAAACAGACTGTCTGGAGAGGCGGAGACATGAACAAACAACACTATTTGTAAAATTTGAAAAATAAATGTGTTATTTTAAATTAGTTTTCCACAATCTGTGACATGAATTGCAATTTATTATTTTACCCATGAAGTCTAAAATCTGCCTTTTGAGGTGCCTACTTTTGTAGAAAGAGGTTCTGCTTATACTGTATATAGATTAGATATAATTAAAAGAGTTTTTAAGTGATCATAAGACACTACTCTCATGATAACATGACATTTGTTGTGTCTGTATATTCCTAGAGCTCCATTGTAATTTATTTACTGTTGATTTTAAACTGAGGAACAAGTTGAAATTATTTTCCTGCGATAATTGACAATTGTCACAGATGTTAACAGAGCTTAAGTTGTATTTAACTAAGAATATATTTATATGATTTTTATGTCATATTAGAAGCTGAATGTATCATACCTCTGCATCAATCCACGTATAAAGGTGATTGAAAAACGCAAAGCATCTGCATTCAAAGGCATACCATCCTGTCGGACAGACTGTCAAAGGGAAGTTTTGTGTGTTATTATTTTATACCATTGTTTTACCATTAACTACCAGATACCAGATTATCAGATTCACAGGCTGATTCTTGATGTCTGTGTGTGCCTACATAAAATATTTTTAAGAAGTTTTTTTTTTTTATTATTGATTTGATATTTGGATTTCATTGAAAAGCCTATAAATGGTGTGTTTACAATGACAGTGCTGCTATAATTCATAAGGTAAACTTAACTTAGAAATTGGGTTCTATATGAGTTCAGTGATTCAGGTCAAATGATTGTGAAATAACGATTATGTTAAAACAAAACCAACACCATCAGATCACCTTTTCTATTTGTTTATCTGGCTGTTATAACTCATGTACAGCAGTCAAACAAAATCTAAAGTTAATGATGTGAGGGTCAAGAGCCCAACTAAAACAAACACTAATCTCCATAATGGTGATAAACATTCCGGGTTTCTCGTTCAGTGATTCTGCTTGTTAACATCAGGGGCCGTATTCACAAAGCATTTTATCTTACCACTAGGAGTACTCCTAAATCGCACTAAAAGATTTTAGCTAGGAGTTTTCTCTTAAAAGTTATTCACAATGCCTTTCAGACCTACTCTTAGTAAAGAAAAATGACAACTCCTAAACTAAGAGTGAGTCTTTGTTGCTATGGATGACGTCATTACTCATGCACGAGCTTGACTGAAGTGACCACCTTGATTGGCTGATGATTGTAACGCGGGAATGATTCCAAACACCTCCCCTACGATGATGAGTGACAGGTGACAGGTCTGAGAATGCGTGCGCTACACAAGTAGTGCGAAGGACGGAAGATGATGAATAACTGAATAAATAGCCTAAATGAATAAAGAGTAAGGGAAAACAAATAGCCTAGTAGCCTAATGAAACATATGGATTGATGCAATATCTTTGCAACATTATTGAATTAATCTGTCACTATATTCCTCTGCCTACGTTTGCAAAGAGAAGAACATTTTAATTTGATTCACAATGAAACGTTACAATTAGTTTACATGCAGTGAGTAGCCTAGTTTTGGTTGTTGTTGGTGGCGATTGCATCCCTAGTTATGCCTACAATGCAAAATTGTTCCCTCGCGATTAGTTTGGAAGCTGTAGCCGCCGCATACGCATTTCAAAACATCGCAACGTGAAATGCCACAAAAAGCGGTTTGTGAATAGGTCTTAGTGAGTTAGGAGTCCTCTCGACTTCTTTTAAGGTGTCCCAGGCTTAGGTGCTACTTTTAGGGCTAAAATGCTTCGTGAATTACTCTTAGTCAAAAAAACTAAGAGTCCTAAAGTTACGAGTGACACGCCCATTATTTTTAGGAGTTGCTCCTAAATTCGCCGGTTAGGAGCTACTTTTAGCCTTAAAATTCTTTGTGAATACGGCCCCAGGTGTCTTCAATAATGCTCAATCATCACTCAATTATTCACATAATTATCTCATTAACTTTAACACTCATTTAACACTTGTTCATTTAACACTTTAATATAATTCACACTCTCAGTGTCAATTTAACACTGGGGTTTTTGCTGTGTAATTGGGTCACTTAAAATGACTTAAAGGGATAGTTCACCCAAAAATGAAAATTCTGTCAGTATTTACTCACCCTCATGTTGTTCCAACCCCGTAAGACCTTCGTTCATCTTCGGAACACGAATTAAGATATTTTTGATTAAATCTGAGAGCTGGATCACTCCTCCATACTAGTCCATAGGCTTCTAAGGGATTGACACTTGTTCCCCGAAAAGTTATTAAAGACATCGTTAAAATAGTCCAAGTGACTACAGTGGCTCAATCCTAAGTTCATCAAACGACGAGAATACTTTTTGTGCGCAAAAAAAAACAAAAATAACGACTTTATTTCAACTATTCATGTCCTTCTCTGTGGGCCTCGAGTGAGTTCACTAGTGTAATAGCGTAAGCTTCTGTTGTTGTACGTCACACGCATCACACACATGACCAGCGTCGGCCAATAGTGAGCCTACGTGTGACGTAGCTCTACGCAATCATACTAAGTTAACTGACTAGAGGCCCACAGAGAAGGAAATGAATAGTTGAAATAAAGTCGTTATTTTTGCTTGTTTCTGCGCACAGAAAGTATTCTTGTCGCTTGATAAACTTAAGATTGACCCACTGTAGTCACTTGGACTATTTTAACGATGTCTTTAATAACTTTTCGGGGCTGGCAAGTTTCAATCCCTTAGAAGCCAAGGAGGAGTGATCCAGCTCTCAGATTTAATCAAAAATATCTTAATTCGTGTTACGAAGATGAACAAAGGTCTTACGGGGTTGGAACAACATGAGGGAGAGTAATTACTGACAGAATTTTCATTTTTGGGTGAACTATCCCTTTAATTCCATGATGTTGAAGTTAAATGAACAAATCATGTTTGTTTAACGTAACTCAGTTATGTGGAACCTGTTGACATAAAAAAGTTATTTAAAGGCAATGTCTTTATAATTTTTGTATCATTATCAATATTTGATATATTTTTATTATATAAAATCTTTATTACTTTTTTTGAGTGTACGTCTGGCATCAGGCCAAAAAAAATATTTCGCCACTAGATTGCATAATCAAAGGATAAGAAATTAATTGATGAAAAATGCAACTAGAATTGCCTGTGACAGACTTAAATTAACAAAGGATTTAGAAAAATCATCATGATGTGAAAAGACATTTAATATTTTGCACTCTAGTCATTAATCAAATAAGTATTTTTTTTGTTTGTTTTTGTTTACATTAATCATGCAAACCTGTTTTTTAGTCAAATTTTCTTGCTTCCAATATGCTCTTCAGAACATGCTGGAGAACATAATCATCAGGTATTACACACACTTGTGGTGAATATTATCATCAGGTATTACACTCACTTGTGGAGAACATGATCATCAGGTATTACACACTTGTGGAGAAAGATCATCAGGTATTACACACACTTGTTAAGGTAGAGAAATGCAAAGGTTTTGGACTTTTGGACTGTATACACACTGACAAGAAAAGTAGAAGACAAGAGAAGCCTTACCACCACAATCTTTACTCTGAACAGGATTCGCTTCCACTTAAAAAGAAAGAAATACTACATTTTTAAAACAGAACTGCTAGTAGCATCAGCAGTAGAAGTGCTCATAATAATAATAATAATAATAATAAATATACCACAGATTTTTAACATGCGTATTTGTTGTTTTATTTTATTGTCAACAATAAAAATCTAAAATACATTCATAAGAATCAATAACTTTAGCTGATATAATGTGCTACAATTCATGTTAAAATAACAGTTATGATGTGAAACGTGGAATAATGCTCTTACCTGAAGCAGTCAAAGCCATGAGAAGACAGAGAGACAGGTAGACAGTCCAGACCGCCATTGTTTCTCTGAACACTGAAACAGAATTATTCAGAATTAATTATTACAAAGTTTTGTATTTTTGTGACACAAACCAGTTCAGTAGATCAATGTCAATGTCTGGATATTGCGTTGTGGAGCGGAGCCCTGGTTTATCTTTATATATACTGGAGGAGAGTGTGTTTATCAGCATCATCCATCACCTGATCATGTTCTCACTTCCTCTGCAAACTATTTTTTTTTTGTGTAGTTTGTACTTGAGCCACTTCTGTTATAATACACTCTAAAAAGAGATGTGTCAAAAAACAACACATGTGATGTGTAGATAGCATTTTGACACATGTTGTGTAGATTTTAACGCACAATGTGTGTTAAAATGTAACTCTGGATAGAATAGCACTGGGTGGAGGAGAGTTTGTGTTTATGAAAAATTATAGGTATATTTTATATGGTATCCCATAAAATGCTCTAAAATAAATAAAGCAATACATTCAATTAAATAAATGTAATCTTAATTCATGAAAACTTAAAGATTAACGGGTGTTTTTTGGCAGCCAATCACATCATGCCTCTTTTCAATGTCTTTTTCAAATGCTGCTTTCACTTGTTATTAATAACCAGATTAACTTTATTTCTGTCAGACTCTACAGAAGCTCTTATTGAGAATTAACAGGTTTTGTGTTGACGATTCATTGAATGTTTCATTTAAAGTCACCAGAATCGTGATTAGTGTCAGTTTTATCTGGGCTCTTGACCCTTCACTCTTTAATATTAGTTTTCTCTGATTTTTGTAAATGTGTTTTTATATCGCACATTCGAAACAGCAGAGCAAATCATGGGTAAAATATGTTCAGATGATAATGTTATCATCATGGACATGTAGATTGCTGGGCTCAGCAAGAGTTTATTATTTGTGAAATAAGTGTACTATATAAAAGATGATTTTTAACAAAGGTGAGCTTATTGCAAATGACTTAATTTTTGAAAAGCATAGTTGGGACAGAGTCTTACAGTATAAGGTATCAAACAGACTTCAAGAATCAGCGTATGAATCTCAACAATGGTGACAAATAAAAGCTTCATACCGCAATGCATGATGGGAGCCATTAATGAGTTGTGATTGGTGGCAGCCACTGCAACATGCTTTATTATTGTCACCATTGTTGAGATTCACAGGCTGATTATTGATGTCTGTGTTTCTACATAAATTCAATTGAAAGTGTTTTGATCAGAACAATGTTTATTAAATATTTTGGATTATGAGAAACATACTGATATTCATATATGCTGTAGAATCACAAAACTGGTGCTAAAAAGTTAAACCAACCTATCTCAATAAGTTTCATTTTCAGACCACAGCATGATTATGCCTAAACACAACCAACACTATCAGATCACACATTTCTTTGTTCGTTTGACTGTTATAAATAAATAACAGCAGAAAGACAAATTTAAAGTGAATGTATAAGGGTCAAGAGCCCAACTAAAGCAAACACTGATCGACATAACGGTGGCTTACAATTTGTGACTTTCTCCTTCAATGATTCTGCTTGTTAACATCAGGTGTCTTCAATAATGCTCAAACATCACTAAATTAATCACTTAATTATCTCATTAACTTTAACACTCTTGAGTGTTAATTTAACACTGGAGTTTTTGCTGTGTAGTAAATGCCGCTCCATCTGAAAGCAGGTGAAGGCGATTTACTACTAATCAAGGAACCCGCTTTACTGACGAGATGCGCATACAATGTCATGCGATATATCGCCCAGCCCTACATCCATATACTCATAAACTTGTTCTTGCTGATTATGACATCATCAAGAAACATTTGATCAACTTATCTCTCTCCATAGCAAATGTATTTAATTAAAATACAATTAAAGCAGCCAGAGACAAACTAAAAGAAGAGTAAAAGGTCAAGAGCTCAAATAAAGGAGCCATTAATCACAATTCTGGTGACTTCAAATAAAACATTCAGTGAATCATCAACATCTAAACCTCAGTTAATTCTCGATAAGAGCTTGTCTATGTAGATTCATGATGTCTAAACCATCCAAATGTTCAAACAAACTCTTTATTAAACGTCACTGGACTACATAAACACAAGTTAACAATACGTTTCAGTGTTCATCCAAACACTCAGTTGTAAAAACACAGGAAGTAACTCTGGCAAATACACACCGACTACAGTCACATGTGACACATATCTGACACAAGTTGTGTAACTATAACACATTACTGTGTAAAAGGTTTCAACACACTTCTGTGTAAGAGGAATAACACATTAGTTGTGTTAAAGGTAATACAAAATGTGTAGCCATAAACACAGAGGTGTGTTAAGATAAAACAGGTTGTGTGTTAAATTTGTCACAACATGTGTTGTCCCTGAGCACACACACTACATGTGTTAAAATCTACACAACATCTGTTGTCCCTGAGCACACACACTACATGTGTTAAAATCTACACAACATGTGTTGTCCGTGAGCACACACACCACATGTGTTAAAATCTACACAACATGTGTTGACCCTGAGCACACTCACTACATGTGTTAAAATCTACACAACATGTGTTAAAATCTACACAACATGTGTTGTCCCTGAGCACACACACTACATGTGTTAAAATCTACACAACATGTGTTGTCCCTGAGCTGATTCAGCACATGTGTTAAAATCTACACAACATGTGTAATAGTTAACACATCTCTTTTTACAGGTTGTGTTGTTTTCAACTCATCATTTTATAAGAGCGTGCCGACACTCACCATCACTGTGAATGGTATGTAGTGTTTGCTATGTTCTCAAACATACAGGCCAGTGTAAATACAAGTTATTTATATAAAATATTTTGGCAGTTGCTACATTTTAAATAATTCAAAGTGGAAACTCTGTTAACTGTTATCTCTCATGAATTTTTGTCAAAAGCAGCATTATCAGTTATGGGTTGAAGTGTGAATAACTGAATAATGTCCAGTACAGTGAGTCTGTCCAGTCATTGAGCTTGAGACATTGTCTTGTACTTTGTGTGCACATGCATTCTGTACTCGACTATTGATTAAACGGTTAATATTTTTGCATCTGGCCCTTTCGCTTTATTTTTTAAAATGACACAATGTGTGTGTTAAAATGACTTGCACATTTATTGTGTTAAATTGAACACAACATGTGTTGTCCCTGAGCACACTCACTATATGTGTTAAAACTGACACAACACATCTCTTTTTAGAGTGTACATTTTTAATTCCACATTAATCCATCAAAACACAAGTAAACACATCTTTGTGTAAAAATAACACATCTTTGTGTTGACCAAGTTGACACAATAGATGTGTTAAAGAAAGGGACACATAAGTTGTGTCAAATTTGACACAATATGTGTTGTCCCTGAGCTGATTCAGCACATGTGTTAAAATTTAACACATTATGTGTTGTTTTTAACACATCTGTTCTAAGAGTGTACCATTATTGTAGATATTATTCATCTATTCAGCAGTGTAATTTTGTAATTGCATCAGTGTGCATGTTTTATGTACATGGTTTATAAATTTCTCACTCTTCATAAGATGCTCTTTGTTCACCTGGAATGAATGGAGAATTGTTGTCATCAGCAAATATGCACACTGTAAAACCTTGCTTTAAAAAAATGGCCAAATTCTGACCGTAACATACCATTTTCCATTAAGACTGTAATGAGAGCAATGAACCATAGATCCCGTAGAAAACAATTAATTCTGGGTAATATTTGTTGTTTATACTATGAATGGTAACACTTTTGAATACAGTTCCTTCATTAATGAATAACTACACAGCAACAAATGAGTAATGCACTATTAACATTCTATTAACTACACTCTTAGAACAGATGTGTTAAAAACAACACATAATGTGTTAAATTTTAACACATGTGCTCAATCAGCTCAGGGACAACACATATTGTGTCAAATTTGACAACTTATGTGTCCCTTTCTTTAACACATCTATTGTGTCAACTAGGTCAACACAAAGATGTGTTATTTTTACACAAAGATGTGTTTACTTGTGTTTTGATGGATTAATGTGGAATTAAAAATGTACACTCTAAAAAGAGATGTGTTGTGTCAGTTTTAACACATATAGTGAGTGTGCTCAGGGACAACACATGTTGTGTCAAATTTAACACAATAAATGTGCAAGTCATATTAACACACACATTGTGTCATTTTAAAAAATAAAGCGAAAGGGCCAGATGCAAAAATATTAACCGTTTAATCAATAGTCGAGTACAGAATGCATGTGCACACAAAGTACAAGACAATGTCTCAAGCTCAATGACTGGACAGACTCACTGTACTGTACATTATTCAGTTATTCACACTTCAACCCATAACTGATAATGCTGCTTTTGACAAAAATTCATGAGAGATAACAGTTAACAGAGCTTCCACTTTGAATTATTTAAAATGTAGCAACTAACAAAATATTTTATATAAATAACTTGTATTTACACTGGCCTGTATGTTTGAGAACATAGCAAACACTACATACCATTCACAGTGATGGTGAGTGTCGGCACGCTCTTATAAAATGATGAGTTGAAAACAACACAACCTGTAAAAAGAGATGTGTTAACTATTACACATGTTGTGTAGATTTTAACACATGTGCTGAATCAGCTCAGGGACAACACATGTTGTGTAGATTTTAACACATGTAGTGAGTGTGCTCAGGGACAACACATGTTGTGTAGATTTTAACACATGTGGTGTGTGTGCTCAAGGACAACACATGTTGTGTAGATTTTAACACATGTAGTGTGTGTACTCAGGGACAACACATGTTGTGTAGATTTTAACACATGTAGTGTGTGTGCACAGGGACAACACATGTTGTGTCAAATTTAACACACAACCTGTGTTATATCTTAACACACCTCTGTGTTTAGGGCTACACATTTTGTATTACCTTTAACACAACTAATGTGTTATTCCTCTTACACAGAAGTGTGTTGAAACCTTTTACACACTAATGTGTTATAGTTACACAACTTGTGTCAGATATGTGTCACATGTGACTGTAGTCGGTGTGTATTTGCCAGAGTTATTTCCTGTGTTTTTACAACTGAGTGTTTGGATGAACACTGAAACGTATTGTTAACTTGTGTTTATGTAGTCCAGTGACGTTTAATAAAGAGTTTGTTTGAACATTTGGATGGTTTAGACATCATGAATCTACATAGACAAGCTCTTATTGAGAATAAGTTAAAATTGAGTTTTAGATGTTGATGTTACATTGAATGTTTTATTTGAAGTCACCAGAATCGTGATTAATGACTCCTTTTTTTTAGCTCTTGACCCTTTACTCTTCTTTTAGATTTTTTCTGGCTGCTTTAACTGTATTTTAATATAATACAATTTGTTATGGTGAGAGAAAATATGATCAGATGATACTTGATGATGTCATAATCACCAAGTGCTGTTCTGATCAAGTATATGGATGGTGCGCATTAAATTTATTTATGTGCTGTTAGTTATAACAATCTTGTGACGCTGCACCATGCTATCCAGCAGTACAGAATAAGAATAAAAAAGTTTTCTGATAATTTTAATCTGCAACAGAAAGTAGTCAAACACAGACCTCAAGAATCAGCGTATGAATCTCAACAATGGTGACAAAAGAAAAGCTTCATGACGCAATGCATGCTGGGAGTCATGGATGAGATTTGTACTATGGTGGCACCCAGAATGCATTGCAGCATGAAGCTTTTCATTTGTCACCATTGTTGAGATTCATACGCTGATTCTTGAAGTCTGTTTGATACCTTAGACTGTAAGGCTCTTTATGAACTGTGTTTTTAAAAATTCATTTAAAGTTAACTGCAAAATTCTTATCTTTTTAAAAATCATCTTTTATATATTACATTCATCTTTCAAACATTAAACTCTTGCTAAGCTTAATAATCTTACGTGTCCATGATGATAATATTATCATCTGGGCATAATGTTCCCATGACTATTTCTACTATTTCATATGTGTTAAAATAAACACACATTTATAGCAATCAGAGAAAACTAATATTAAAGAGTCAAGGGTCAAGAGCCCAAATAAAACTGACACTAATCACGATTCTGGTGACTTTAAATTAAACATTCAATGAATCGTCAACACCAAAACCTGTTAATTCTCAATAAGAGCTTCTGTGGAGTCTGACAGAAATAAAGTTAATATGGTTATTAATAACAAGTGAAAGCAGCATTTGAAAAAGACATTGAAAAAGAGGCATGATGTGATTGGCTGCAAAAAAAAAAAACACCCATTAATCTTTAAGTTTTCATGAATGAAGATTTAATTTATTTATTTGAATGCATTGCTTTATTTATTTTAGAGCATTTTATGGGATACCATATAAAATATACCTATAATTTTTTCATAAACACGAACTTCCCTCCACCCAGTGTTATTATATCCAGAGTTACATTTTAACACACATTGTGTGTTAAAAATATACACAACATGTGTCAAAATACCATCAACACATCCTGTGTGTTGTTTTTAACACATCTTTTTTTAGAGTGTACACAACATGTGTCAAAATATCATCAACACATCCTGTGTGTTGTTTTTTAACACATCTTTTTTTAGAGTGTACCCACTAAGCAACATTATGTTCAAAAGAAGTCTTTTCAACATTCTTGTCACAAAAGCGTACGTTGTAACATACTTGATCAACATTTTCTCTTGCTATAACAAACACTTTCAGCAGCCATAAAAATCAATATCTGTATTTTATGTCTGTGATTAAGAGCAGTGTCTGAACCAGAAAGTTTTTCCTTCAGATATGGATTCTCTCACGATCCAAAGATGTGTGAATTACAGATGCTAAGTTGTCTAAAGGTGTGTGTTTTTTTTTTTTTTTATGATTTTTGGACAAACACACACTGTCTGTGAGTTGCTTTGCAATTACAGATGGAAATTACATTGAGACAAAATGAGACCTAATATTATGCTGGAAATATGTCCACAATGAATCCACATTTGAACTGGTTTTTAAAATTGTACGGAGGTTCCATGAACGTCTATATATCGGATGTGCAGAAAATAGGTTTTGTAAAGTCACCATTATGGTATTTTAGTTGGTCAGTTTGACTCTTGACTTTTTTATGCAAGTTTGTGGTCTTTGTAAGAGTGTTTACCAAAACACATAAATGGTTACAAAGGAAGCCAGAAGCAAAAATGATCAGGTGATGTAGTTTGCAGAGATGGGAGTAAGTCAAGTCTCAAGTCCCTACCATCAACTTGAGACTTGACTTACTCCCATCTCTGGTAGTTTGAGCCATCATGAGTCTGTGAGTGTCATAAATAATTTTATCTACAATGTAGTATAAAAATCACAATGTCTGATCAGTGGTGGCAATACGTTGGTGAAAAAAAATTTTGGTCAGTAAAGAGTTTAATGAATCATTCTTTATGTTGGTGTGTGTGTCTTTAAGTTTTCTTTTCACGCAATTAAAATTCAGAATATTTGATATTTGGCAATAAAATTATTGATGTAATTATCTATTAATAACGAGGACCTCTTTTGGTCAGTGATATTTGACAAGCATTTTCCTTTAAGATTATGAAATATCACCTGATCATCTTTGTTTATGGTTTCCTTCGCAACAAAGTATGTGCTTTGGTCAACACTGTTAAAAAGACAACAACTAACATAAAAATAAAATAAAGAGTCAAACCACCAAACTAAAGGAAACACTGATCACCATAATGGTAATCAAACATTTTCAATAAATCACATAATTATCTCATTAACTCTAACACTGCATCAGTGTGTTAAATTTAACACCGGGGAATTTACTGTGTGATTTCCTGAACAATTTGGCTTCATTATTATGATGTAAATTATCTTTGAAAAGTTTGAAAAAAACATGTTATGAACATAAAGTCTTGAACTGAACAGCAAACTGTGGTAGTGTGTGTTGATTGGTGTTTATATTTGTTCAAGCTTGACAACCTTATTGCCTTTTGATTGATTACAATGAATCACTTAATTTGGTTAATATGAGTTTCTGACTTATTTGGGCTCTTGACCCTTTTACAATTAACAATAGTTATAGTTTGGCTGTTATTTAACTGAGTTATAACTACCAGATGAACTAAGAGAAAAGGTGATCAGGTGGTGTTGATAATCAGAGGTGTCAAATCCAGGGTCAGAAAGTAAAAGTCCTGCCATATTTTTATTCCACCCATGAACTCACACAGCAAAAACTCCTGTGTTAAATGAACTCTCATGGGAGATTATTTGGCTCCAGACTCAATATTGTTAAAGTGTTAAAATATGAGTGTTAAATTAACAATCAAGTGTGTTAAAGTTAATGAGCTAATTAAATGATTAATTGAGTGATGATTGAGCATTATTGAAGACACCTGATGATAACAAGCAGAATCGCTGAAGGAGCAAATCTAAATTTTTTGTCACCATTAGGGAGATCAGTGTTTGTTTTAGTTGGGCAGGTGACCTTTAAATATTTAATTCAATCTTTTGTTTGACTGCTGTAATTGAGTTATAACAGCCGGATGAACAAAGAGAAAAGGTGATCAGATGGTATTATGTTAACACATAATCATCATTTGATCAGTGTCACTGAACTCATTTAGAGCTCTCTCTTATCTTAAAAGCATGTTGGTCATTGTAGAATCACAGAATTTCTAAAGCAAAAAATTCAGATTTTTCTGTATATTCTAAATTATTTCTTTAAAGTTGTTCTGATAAAAAAGCAAGTCTTTGTTTTAGGCACACACAGACATCAATATGCAGTGTATGAGTCTCAACAATGGTGACAAACAGAATATTCAATTAGGAAAAGGAAGTTACTAAGAAAATTCAGATCATAATTTATTCATACCACAATGCATGATGGGAGCCATGGATCAGTTTTGATTGGTGGCACCCATAATGCACTGCAACATGCTTTATTATTGTCACCATTGGTGAGAATCACAGGCTGATTCTTGATGTCTGCGTGTCCAAACTTCAAAAAAAGTCTTTGGATCAGGACAACTTTTAAGATATATTTTGGGTTATATTGAAAATGCAGAAAGTAGTATACTGAATAATCATATTCTGTTGTAATCAATAAGGTAAATTTTTCTTAATGAGTTCTGTGGTTCAGGCCAACATGTGATTTAATCTAAACATAACCAACACCACCTGACCAGCTTTTCTTGTTGTTCATCTGACAGTTATAACTCAGTTACAACAGTCAAACAAAAAAAACTAACATTAACAGTTTAAGGATCAAGAGCTCAACTAAAGTAAACACTGACCACCATAATGGAGACTTAAAAAATGTGCCTTTGTCCTTCAGTGATTGTGCTTGTTATCATCAGGTGTCTTCAATAATACTCAGTCATCACTCAATCAATCACTTAATTATATCATTAACTTTAACACTCTCGAGTCTGGAGCCAAATAAACTCCCATGAGAGTTCATTTAACACATGAGTTTTTGCTGTGTGAGTTCATGGGTGAAATAAAAATATGGCAGGAATTTTACTTTCTGACCCTGGATTTGACACCTCTGTTGATAATGTTTTGACATTATCATCGTTTGACCAGAATCACAAAACTCATTTAGAGAGTTAGGTTTACCTTGTTGATTACAGCAGCCCTGTGATTCTATAGCAAACGAACCTAGAATTTTAGCATTTTTATTATTTATCAAATTATTACACATTTTGAATTACATAGAAACTTCTGGATCTTATGCTGTAGAGAATCACTGTGATGCTGTAATCAAGAATATACATTAATGTCAGAGATTAGGCTCTAATTGAGTTCAGTGATACAGGTCAAATTATGATTTTGTTCAAACACAACCAACACCACCTGATCACATTTTCTCTTTGTTCATCTGGCAAATCATAACTCAGGCATAGCAGCCAAACAAAATCTAATGTTAAAAAATTTAGGGTCATGACTCATGAGCCCAACTGAAGCAAACACTGATCACCATATAAATGTCTTAAATTTTGATTTTCTCCTTCAGTGATTCTGCTTGTTAACATCAGCTGTCTTCAATAATGGTCTATCATCACTCAATTATTCACTTAATTATCTCATTAACTTTCAGTGTTAATTTAACACTCTTGAGTGTGGAGTAGGGCTGCACGATTAATCGCACGATATTGTTATGCGCATCTAATAAGTAAAGCCGGTTCCTTGATTAGTAGTAAATCACCTTCACCTGCTTTCAGACGGACGATATGATGCAGATATGAGTGTTAAATTAACACTCAAGAGTGTTAAAGTTAATGAGATAATTAAGTGATTAATTTAGTGATCATTGAGCATTATTGAAGACACCTGATGTTAACAAGCAGAATCACTGAAGGAGAAACTCTAAAATTGTAAGCCACCGTTATGGCGATAAGTGTTTGCTTTAGTTGGGCTCTTGATCCTTATACATTAAGTTTAAATTTTGTTTGTCTGTTGTTATTGATTTATTACAGTCAAATGAACAAAGACAAGTGTGATCTGATAGGGCTGGGCGATATATCGTACGATATTGTTATGCGCATCTCGTCAGTAAAGCCGGTTCCTTGATTAGTAGTAAATCGCCTTCACCTGCTTTCAGATGGAGCGGCATTTACTACAAAGAGCCGTAGTTCACTGACAAGCTGAGCCATATCGCATCAATATCGCGGATGTATCGCCAGCGATAATTAATGCGATATGGCTCAGCTTGTCAGTTAACTACGGCTCTTTGTACGCAGCAAAAACTCAGTGTTAAATTAACACACCTGGGAGTGTATATGAGTCACACTCAAGAGTGTTGAAGTTAATGAGATATTTAAGTGATTAATTGAGCATTATTGAAGACACCTGATGTTAACAAGCAGAATCACTGAAGGAGAAAATCTCAAATTGTAAGCCACCGTTATGGCGATCAATGTTTGCTTTAGTCGGGCTCTTGACCCTTATATTATTAACTTTAGATTTTGTTTGGCTGATGTATCTGAGTTGTGACTGCCAGATGAACAAAGAAAAAAAGTGGTCTAATGGTGTCTGCTATATTTTGACAATCATCATTTGAACTTTATGATTTTGATTTATGTTGTTGGTTACAGCATAACTGTGATTCTGAATAAATATCCAGAATTTTAGCTATAATAAAAAAGGATTTCTTAAAAGTTGTTTAAAAAAAAAAATCTTTACAGGCACACACAGACTTCAAGATTCAGTCTATGCATCTCAACAATGGTGATGAGCAGAATATTCAATTAGGAAAAGTAAATTACATAGAAAATTCATATCATAATTTATTCATATCGCAATGCATGATGGGAGCCATTAATGAGTTGTGATTGGTGGCAGCCACTGCAACATGCTTTATTATTGTCACCATTGTTGAGATTCACAGGCTGATTATTGATGTCTGTGTTTCTAAACAATTTTATTTGAAAGTGTTTTGATCAGAACAATGTTCATTAAATATATTTGATTATAAGAAACATACCTATATTCATATATGCTGTAGAATCAAAAAGTTGTTGTCAACAAGTTAAACCAAACTATCTCAATAAGATTCATTTTCAGATCACAGCATGATTATGCAAGAACACAACCAACACTATCAGATCACACATTTTTTTGTTCATTTGACTGTTATAAATAAATAACAGCAGACAAACAAATTTAAAGTGAATGTATAAGGGTCAAGAGCCCAACTAAAGCAAACACTTATCGCCATAACGGTGGCTTACAATTTGAGATTTTCTCCTTCAGTGTTTCTGCTTGTTAACATCAGGTGTCTTCAATAATGCTCAAACATCACTAAATTAATCACTTAATTATCTCATTAACTTTAACACTCTTGAGTGTTAATTTAACACTGGAGTTTGTGCTGTGTAGTAAATGCCGCTCCATCTGAAAGCAGGTGAAGGCGATTTACTACTAATCAAGGAACCGGCTTTACTGACGAGATGCGCATAACAATATCGTGCGATATATCGCCCAGCCCTATGATCTGATAGTGTTGGTTATGTTTTGACATAATCATGCTGTGATCTGAAAAATGAAACTCATTCAGGTGATCTGGTTTAACTTGATAGCAACAGTTTAGTGGTTTTACAGCATATGATAATTGTATTTTTCTTATAATCCAAAACATTTAATAAAAATTGTCCTGATCAAATCACTTTCAAATGCATTTATTTAGAAACACAGACATCAATAATCAGCCTGTAAATCTCAACCGTGGTGACAATAATAACCCTTGTTGCCACCAATCACAACTCATTAATGGCTTCCATCATGCATTGCGGTATGAATAAATTATGATCTGAATTGTCTATGTAATTTACTTTTCCTAATTGAATAGTCTGCTCGTCACCATTGTTGAGATGCATTGACTGAATCTTGATATCTGTGTGTGCCTAAAAGAAAGTTGTTTTTTTTTTTTCTTTTCTTCTTCTTCTTCTTCTTCTTCTTCTTCTTCTTCTTCTTCTTCTTCTTCTTCTTCTTCTTCTTTTCTTCTTCTTCTCTTCTTCTTCTTCTTCTTCTTCTTCAACTTTTAAGAAATCCTTTATATTATATCTCAAATTCTGGATATTTATGCAGAATCTCAGTTATGCTGTAACCAGAGATGGGCAGTATTTTAATTACAAAATACTCAAAAGTAATTAAATACGTATTTCAAATACAAAATACAAAATATGTAATTTGTATTTTTTATGTGAGTGTGTTGCTGAAATCTGAGTACACAGCAAAAAGTGTTAAATCAGCACTGCTCAGAGCATATGGTCCCACTCTACAGAGTGTTAAAGCTAATGAGATAATTAAGTGATAAATTGAGTGATGATTGAGCATTATTGAAGACACCTAAAGCAGAATCACTGAAGGAGAAAATCACAAATTGTAAGCCACCGTTATGGCGATCATTGTTTGCTTTAGTTGGGCTCTTAACCTTTATATTATTAACTTTAGATTTTGTTTGGCTGCTTTATCTGAGTTATAACTGCCAGATGAACAAAGAAAAAAGTGATCTAATGGTGTTTTTTTTATTATGACAATCATAATTTGAACAATCATAATTTGAACTTTATGTTTGTGATTTATGCTGTTGGTTACAGCGTAACTGTGATTCTGCATAAATATCCAGAATTTTAGATATAATATAAAGGATTTCTTAAAAGTTGTTTAAAAAAAAAATCTTTCTTTTAGGCACACACAGACTTCAAGATTCAGTCTATGCATCTCAACAATGGTGACGAGCAGAATATTCAATTAGGAAGAGTAAATTACATAGACAATTCAGATCATAATTTATTCATACCGCAATGCATGATGGGAGCCATTAATGAGTTGTGATTGGTGGCAGCCACTGCAACATTCTTTATTATTGTCACCATTGTTGAGATTCACAGGCTGATTATAGATGTCTGTGTTTCTAAATAAATTCATTTGAAAGTGTTCTGATCAGAACAACGCTTATTAAATATTTAGGATTATAAGAAAAATACTGATAATCATATGCTGTAGAATCACAAAGCTGTTGCTAACAAGTTCAACCAAACTATCTCAATAAGTTTCATTTTTCAGATCACAGTATGATTATGCCAAAACATAACCAACACCATCAGATCACACTTTTATTTGTTCATTTGACTGTTATAAATCAATAACAGTAGACAAATAAAAATATAAATTGAAAGGTTAAGGGTCAAGAGTCCAACTAAAGCAAATACTGATCGCCGTAACGGTGGCTTACAATTTGTGATTTTCTCCTTCAGTGATTCTGCTTGTTAACATCAGGTGTCTTCAATAATGCTCATCATCACTAAATTAATCACTTAATTATCTCATTAACTTTAACACTCTTAAGTTTTAATTGAACACTCATATCTGCATCATATCTTCCATCTGAAAGCAGGTGAAGGTGATTTACTACTAATCAAGGAACCGGCTTTACTGATGAGATGCACATAACAATGTCATGCGATATATCGCCCAGCCCTAATAAGTATTTTAAGTATTTTAAATACAAATGACAGTCCCTCAAAGTAGGCTATTTAATTACAAATTACATTTGATTTATTTTTGTTAAGGAAAATACAAATTACATGTATTTGAAATACGTATTTAATTACTTTTGAGTATTTTGTAATTGAAATACTGCCCATCTCTGGCTGTAACCAACAGCATAAATCACAAACATTTAGTTCAAATGATGAATGTTAAAATATAACCATCACCATTAGATCATTTTTCTTCTTTGTTCATCTAGCAAGTATAACTCAGATACAACAGCCGAACAAAATCTAAAGATAATAATATAAGGGTCAAGAGCCCAACTAAAGCAAACACTCATCTCCATAATGGTGACCTGAAATTCCGGTTTTCTCCTTCAGTGATTCTGCTTGTTAACATCAGGTGTCTTCAATAATGCTCAATCATCACTCAATTAATCACTTAAATATCTCATTAACTCTAACACTCTTGAGTGTGGACTCATATACACTGCCAGGAGTGTTAATTTAACACTGGAGTTTTTGCTGTGTACAAAGAGCCGTAGTTAACTGACAAGCTGAGCCATATCGCATTAATTATCGCTGGCGATACGTCCTCGATTTTAACGCGATATGGCTCAGCTTGTCAGTGAACTACGGCTCTTTGTAGTAAATGCCGCTCCATCTGAAAGCAGGTGAAGGCGATTTACTACTAATCAAGGAACCGGCTTTACTGATTAGATGCGCATAACAATATCGTGCGATTAATCGTGCAGCCCTAGTGTGGAGTCTTATAAACTCCCAGGAGAGTTAATTTAACTCTGGAGTTTTTGCTGTGTGTATGGTTCCAGGATAGTATAAAACTCCCAGGATGCACTGCTGCATGAATAAATAAATAAAATAAAAATATTGCCACCATTGTTGAGATTCATGTGCTAATTTTTTATATTTTTGTCTTCTTCAAGACATTGTGTTTTTGTGTTATTGATGTTTTATAGATGTCATATTGTGATAAATAACAGTATTAAGGTTTGTTCACCAATGATTATTATAACTATTAAGATAAAGATGTAGTTCTAAATATTAAAGATAGTGGAATTCACACCGCACCTATAACAAAAATAGGCATAGAAAAGCGATATTGTTGGTATCACTTTCAGAATTATTTTTTTTCAGCTGATGAATGCGTTTTGGATATTGATATTGCTATTTACCTGTTTCAAAGAAATATTTTTTGCTTGCCTTTAAGTTAATGCCATATAAAGATGCTTAAATGCTGCTTGGAAAGAACCTGCATTACTTAAAATGGAGTTAATGTAGAAACAAATGTATTTGACTTCCTCTTTTTTGTAGAGCAGGATGAGATGAGCAAAAGTTTTGAAAGTTAGGTTCTTGAACTTAATGTTTTGTAATCAACCACAGAGATTATCAAGAGGATACACGGGGTGAAGATAACGTGTTGAAACCGCTTGTGGAGATGAGATAGACGAAGACTACAGTGAAGAAGAGCAAGAGTGCTAGAAGGAGACAAAAGCATAAACGACAGAGGAAGGACATCCTGCTTATTAAGCATGATTTGCAGAAACGACTCGGTTACCCTCAGTACCCTGATATTACACTGATATATATACCATACCTATGATATACATATCGAACATATGGTATACATATGGTATAGGTATACATTAGGGCTGCACGATTAATCGCACGATATTGTTATGCGCATCTAATCAGTAAAGCCGGTTCCTTGATTAGTAGTAAATCACCTTCACCTGCTTTCAGATGGACGATATGATGCAGATATGAGTGTTAAATTAACACTCAAGAGTGTTAAAGTTAATGAGATAATTAAGTGATTAATTTAGTGATCATTGAGCATTATTGAAGACACCTGATGTTAACAAGCAGAATCACTGAAGGAGAAAATCTAAAATTGTAAGCAACCGTTATGGCGATAAGTGTTTGCTTTAGTTGGGCTCTTGATCCTCATAATTTTGGTTTATGTTTTGTTTGTCGGCTGTTATTGATTTATTACAGTCAAACGAACAAAGACAAGTGTGATCTGATAGTGTTGGTTATGTTTTGACATAATCATGCTGTGATCTGAAAAATATAACTCATTCAGATGATCTGGTCTAACTTGATAGCAACAGTTTAGTGGTTATACAGCATATGATAATTGTATTTTTCTTATAATCCAAAACATTTAACAAAAATTGTCCTGATCAAATCACTTTCAGATGCATTTATTTAGAAACACAGAAATCAATAATCAGCCTGTGAATCTCAACCGTGGTGACAATAATAATCCTTGTTGCCACCAATCACAACTCATTAATGGCTTCCATCATGCATTTTAATTGTAAATTATGATCTGAATTGTCTATGTAATTTACTTTTCCTAATTGAATATTCTGCTCGTCACCATTGTTGAGATGCATAGACTGAATCTTGATATCTGTGTGTGCCTAAAAGACAGATTTTTTTTTTTTTTACAGCTTTTAAGAACTCCTTTATATTATATCTCAAATTCTCGATATATATGCAAAATCTCAGTTATGCTGTAACCAACAGCATTAATCACAAACATTTAGTTCAAATGATAAATGTCATAATATAACCAACATCATTTGATCAATTTTTTTTTCTTTGTTCATCTGGCAGGTTTAACTCGGATACAGCAGCCGAACAGGATCTAAAGTTAATAATATAAGGGTCAAGAGCCCAACTAAAGCAACCACTCATCTCCATAATGGTGACCTGAAATTCCGGTTTTCTCCTTCAGTGATTCTGCTTGTTAACATCAGGTGTCTTCAATAATGCTCAATCATCACTCAATTAATCACTTAAATATCTCATTAACTTTAACACTCTTGAGTGTGGACTCATATACACTCCCAGGAGTGTTAATTTAACACTGAGTTTTTGCTGTGTACAAAGAGCCGTAGTTAACTGACAAGCTGAGCCATATCGCATTAAATATCGTTGGCGATATGTCCTCGATTTTAACGCGATTTGGCTCAGCTTGTCAGTTAACTACGGCTCTTTGTAGTAAATGCCGCTCCATCTGAAAGCAGGTGATGGTGATTTACTACTAATCAAGGAACCGGCTTTACTGATTAGATGCGCATAACAACATCGTGCGATTAATCGTGCAGCCCTAGTATACATACCACACACCATACCTAGAGATAGACATAGTTATATTTCAGTTAGCCTAATACAGCGTTTCTCAAGGTGTGGGCCGCGCCCCACTGGTGGGGAATAGAAACATGACAAGTGGGTCGCGACAAACGGGAGAGAATTTGCCAGAGGTGGAAAGTCCAGGGGTCAGAAAGTAAATGTCCTGCCATATTTTTATTCCACCCATGAACTCACACAGCAAAAACTTCAGTGTTAAATTAACTTTCCTAAGAGTTCATTTGGCTCCAGACTCAAGAGTGTTAAAGTGTTAAAATGAGTGTTAAATTAACATTCAATAGTGTTAAAGTTAATGAGCTAATTAAGTGATTGATTGAGTGATGTTTGAGCATTATTGAAGACACCTGATGTTAACAAGCAGAATCACTGAAGGAGAAAATCACAAATTGTAAGCCACCGTTATGGCGATAAGTGTTTGCTTTAGTTGGGCTCTTAACCTTTATACATTCACTTTAAATTTGTTTTTCTGCTGTTATTTTTTTATAACAGTCAAATGAACAAAGAAAAGTGTGATCTGATAGTGTTGGTTGTGTTTTGGCATAATCATGCTGTGATCTGAAAATGAAACTTATTGAGATAGATTGGTTTAACTTATTAGCAACAGTTTTGTGATTCTACAGCATATATGAATATCACTATGTTTCTTATAATCCAAAATATTTAATAAACATTGTTCTGATCAAAACACTTTCAAATATATTTATTTAGAAACACAGACATCAATAATCAGCCTGTGAATCTCAACAATGGTGACAATAATAAAGCATGTTGCAGTGGCTGCCACCAATCACAACTCATTAATGGCTCCCATCATGCATTGCAATATGAATAAATTATGATCTGAATTTTCTATGCAATTTACTTTTCCTAATTGAATATTCTGCTTGTCACCATTGTTGAGATGCATAGACTGAATCTTGAAGTCTGTGTGTGCCTAAA
Source organism: Gila robusta (assembly GCA_030770095.1). Taxonomy (NCBI): domain Eukaryota; kingdom Metazoa; phylum Chordata; class Actinopteri; order Cypriniformes; family Leuciscidae; genus Gila; species Gila robusta. The sequence continues at coordinate 660,685 of JAVALU010001625.1, forward strand.
AGAAAGATTTTTTTTTTTTTTAGAAAACAACTTTTAAAAAATCCTTTTTATTATAGCTAAAATTCTGGATACTTATTCAGAATCACAGTTATGCTGTAACCAACAACATAAATCAAAAACATAAAGTTCAAATGATGACTGTCATAATATAACCAACACCATCAGATCACTTTTTTTCTTTGTTCATCTGGCAGTTATAACTCAGATACATCAGCCAAACAAAATTTAAAGTTAATAATATAAGGGTCAAGAGCCCAACTGAAGCAACCAATGATCGCCATAACGGTGGCTTACAATTTGAGATTTTCTCCTTCAGTGATTCTGCTTGTTAACATCAGGTGTCTTCAATAATGGTCAATCATCACTCAATCAATCACTTAATTAGCTCATTAACTTTAACACTATTGAGTGTTAATTTAACACTCATTTTAACACTTTAACACTCTTGAGTCTGGAGCCAAATGAACTCTTAGGAAAGTTAATTTAACACTGAAGTTTTTGCTGTGTGAGTTCATGGGTGGAATAAAAATATGGCAGGACTTTTACTTTCTGACCCCTGGACTTTCCACCTCTGGAATTTGGTCATTTTTGTGCCCATCTCTATTAATTCCTTTATTTATTGACCATACACTCAAAACAAAACAACAACACATTTAAATGTAAGCCTTACTTAACCTTTTCACACGTAAGTTTTCAAGGCGACCATTATTTAGATTGTATTCCTTTATGGTTTCCATGGTGACGCGTCATTGCTTGTCACACCGGAGCCACAATACACTCCAAAAAGAGATGTGTTAAAAATGACACATGTTGTGTCAGTTTTAACACATGTAGTGAGTGTGCTCAGGGACTACACATGTTGTGTCAAATTTAACACAGTAAATGTGTAAGTCATTTTAACACACAAATTGTGTCATTTTAAAAAATAAAGCGAAAGGGGCAGATGTAAAAATATTAATCATTTAATCAATAGTTGAGTACAGAATGCATGTGCACACAAAGTACACAGCAAAACCCCCAGTGTTAAATTAACACTCTGAGTGTGGACTCATATAAACACTGACGCAGTGTTAAAGTAACACTGAAGCAGTGTTAAAGTCAATGAGATAATTAAGTGAATAATTGAGTGATGATTGAGCATTATTGAAGACACCTGATGATAACTAGCGGAATCACTGAAGGAGAAAGACGTAATTTTAAGTCACCATTATGGTGACCAGTGTTTGCTTTAGTTGGGCTCTTGACCCTTAAATCATTAACTTCAGATTTTGTTTGGCTGCTGTACGTGAGTTATAACAGCCAGATGAACATATAGAAAAGGGGATCTGATGGTGGTGGTTGTATTTTAACATAATCATTATTTCACAATCATTTGACCTGAGTCACTGAACACATACATAGGCCAATTTCTTAGTTAGGTTTACTTTATTAATTATAGCAGCACTGTCCTTGTATGGCATCATATTTTTAACCTTTTTAATGAAACCAAATTATAAAATTTTAAAAAAAAAAATTTATGTTGGCACACACAGACATCAAGAATTAGCGTATGAATCTCAGCAATGGTGACAAACAGATCACTTCTGAACATAAGCTCATTATTTATTCATGCAGCAATGCATGATTGAGCCATGAATGAGTTTTTATTGGTGGCACCCAGAATGCACTGCAACATGCTTTATAATTGTCACCATTGTTGAGATTCACAGGCTGATTCTTGATGTCTTTGTGTCTAAAAACTGTAAATTAATGAATGAATTTAAAACGTTTGTTTTTTTTGTATATGAGACGTGTATAGAAATTTCTTTGGATTACGTTGTAAAAGTTTAAAACATTATGCTGTGCCAGAATGGTGCTGCTATAAGTGATAGAGTAAATCTAATTTGAACTCTGTATGAGTTCAGGTCAAATGATTGTTAAATATTGATTGTTTAAACACAACCAACACCATCAGATCACCTTTTCTATTTGTTCATCTGGCTGTTCCAACTCACGTACAGCAGCCAAACAAAATCTAAAGTTAATGATTTAAGGGTCAAGCACCCAACTAAAGCAAACACTGATCACCATAATGGTGACTTATTCTGCTTGTTATCATCAGGTGTCTTCAATATTTCTCAATCATCACTCAATTATTCAATTAATTATCTCATTAACTTTAACACTGCTTCAGTGTTACTTTAACACTGCTTCAGTGTTTATATGAGTCCACACTCAGAGTGTTAATTTAACACTGGGGATTTTGCTGTGTACAAGACAATGTTTCAAGCTCAATGACTGGACAGACTCACTGTACTGGACATTATTCACGCTTCAGCCCATAACTGATAATGCTGCTTTTGACAAAAGTTCATGAAAAGATAACAGTTAACCGAGTTTGCACTTTCAATTAGATTAAAATGTAGCAACTGACAAAATGTTGTATATAAATCACTTTTATTTATACATGCCTGTTTGTTTGAGAAACATAGCAAACATTGCATACCATTCACAGTGATGGTGAGTGTCGGCACGCTCTTATAAAATGATGTGTTGAAATCAACACAACCTGTAAAAAGAGATGTTAAAGATGACACATGTTGTGTAGATTTTAAGACATGTAGTGTGTGTGCTCAGGGACAACACATGTTGTGTAGATTTTAACACATGTTGTGTAGATTTTAACACATGTTGTGTAGATTTTAACACATGTAGTGTGTGTGCTCAGGGACAACACATGTTGTGTAGATTTTAACACATGTAGTGTGTGTGCTCAGGGACAACACATGTTGTGTAGATTTTAACACATGTTGTGTAGATTTTAACACATGTAGTGTGTGTGCTCAGGGACAACACATGTTGTGTCAAATTTAACACACAACCTGTGTCGTTTCTTAACACATCTCTGTGTTTATAAAGACTACATGTTTTGTATTACCTTTAACACAACTAATGTGTTATTCCTCTTAAACAGAAGTGTGTTGAAACCTTTTACACAGTAATGTGTTATAGTTACACAACTTGTGTCAGATATGTGTCACATGTGACTGTAGTCGGTGTGTATTTGCCAGAGTTACTTCCTGTGTTTTTACAACTGAGTGTTTGGATGAAAACTGACACGTATTGTTAACTCAGGGTGTCTACAGATATAAACAAGTTAAATTTAAGACTTTTTAAGACCTTTTTAATGCCACTTTGAATGAAATTTAAGACCAAACCTGTGATGGAAATACACATTATTTTACATACGTATATGTAATATTTAATGTTTAACCTAAGCAATTGAAGTAATTTAATATTAACTACTTGTTTATTGAACTAAAATCAATGTAACATTTGCAATCGTGAGAATATTCAGCAAAATAGCTCCTGTCATGTTACTTAACTATATCATATGATTAAAAAAAAAAAAAAAAAAAAAAAACTATATCATATGTTATAAATAAAAAACTCAACATTTTCAATTTTATGTTTCTTCTTTGAGTTTTTTTATGTGCTGTTATGCACATTAGTTTTGATTTCTCACTTTAAAATCTCTCACAGAGACAGGCAGCGTGAGTCTCAACAGCGCTGCACTCTTAGAACAGATGTGTTAAAAACAACACATAATGTGTTAAATTTTAACACATGTGCTGAATCAGCTCAGGGACAACACATATTGTGTCAAATTTGACACAACTTATGTGTCCCTTTCTTTAACACATCTATTGTGTCAACTTGGTCAACACAAAGATGTGTTATTTTTACACAAAGATGTGTTTATTTGTGTTTTGATGGATTAATGTGGAATTAAAAATGTACACTCTAAAAAGAGATGTGTTGTGTCAGTTTCAACACATATAGTGAGTGTGCTCAGGGACAACACATGTTGTGTTCAATTTAACACAATAAATGTGCAAGTCATTTTAACACACACATTGTGTCATTTTAAAAAATGAAGCGAAAGGGCCAGATGCAAAAATATTAACCGTTTAATCAATAGTCGAGTACAGAATGCATGTGCACACAAAGTACAAGACAATGTCTCAAGCTCAATGACTGGACAGACTCACTGTACTGGACATTATTCAGTTATTCACACTTCAACCCATAACTGATAATTCTGCTTTTGACAAAAATTCATGAGAGATAACAGTTAACAGAGTTTCCACTTTGAATTATTTAAAATGTAGCAACTGCCAAAATATTTTATATAAATAACTTGTATTTACACTGGCCTGTATGTTTGAGAACATAGCAAACACTACATACCATTCACAGTGATGGTGAGTGTCGGCACGCTCATAAAATGATGAGTTGAAAACAACACAACCTGTAAAAAGAGATGTGTTAACTATTACACATGTTGTGTAGATTTTAACACATGTGCTGAATCAGCTCAGGGACAACACATGTTGTGTAGATTTTAACACATGTAGTGTGTGTGCTCAGGGACAACACATGTTGTGTAGATTTTAACACATGTTGTGTAGATTTTAACACATGTAGTGAGTGTGCTCAGGGTCAACACATGTTGTGTAGATTTTAACACATGTTGTGTAGATTTTAACACATGTAGTGTGTGTGCTCAGGGACAACACATGTTGTGTAGATTTTAACACATGTTGTGTAGATTTTAACACATGTAGTGAGTGTGCTCACCGACAACACATGTTGTGTAGATTTTAACACATGTAGTGTGTGTGCTCAGGGACAACAGATGTTGTGTAGATTTTAACACATGTAGTGTGTGTGCTCAGGGACAACACATGTTGTGTCAAATTTAACACACAACCTGTTTTATCTTAACACACCTCTGTGTTTATGGCTACACATTTTGTATTACCTTTAACACAACTAATGTGTTATTCCTCTTACACAGAAGTGTGTTGAAACCTTTTACACAGTAATGTGTTATAGTTACACAACTTGTGTCAGATATGTGTCACATGTGACTGTAGTCGGTGTGTATTTGCCAGAGTTACTTGCTGTGTTTTTACAACTGAGTGTTTGGATGAACACTGAAACGTATTGTTAACTTGTGTTTATGTAGTCCAGTGATGTTTAATAAAGAGTTTGTTTGAACATTTGGATGGTTTAGACATCATGAATCTACATAGACAAGCTCTTATTGAGAATTAACTGAGGTTTAGATGTTGATGATTCACTGAATGTTTTATTTGAAGTCACCAGAATTGTGATTAATGGCTCCTTTATTTGAGCTCTTGACCTTTTACTCTTCTTTTAGTTTGTCTCTGGCTGCTTTAATTGTATTTTAATTAAATACATTTGCTATGGAGAGAGATAAGTTGATCAAATGTTTCTTGATGATGTCATAATCAGCAAGAGCTGATCTGAACAAGTTTATGAGTATATGGATGTAGGGCTGGGCGATATATCGCATGACATTGTATGCGCATCTCGTCAGTAAAGCGGGTTCCTTGCTTAGTAGTAAATCGCCTTCACCTGCTTTCAGATGGAGCGGCATTTACTACACAGCACAAACTCCAGTGTTAAATTAACACTCAAGAGTGTTAAAGTTAATGAGATAATTAAGTGATTAATTTAGTGATGATTGAGCATTATTGAAGACACCTGATGTTAACAAGCAGAATCATTGAAGGAGAAAGTCACAAATTGTAAGCCACCGTTATGTCGATCAGTGTTTGCTTTAGTTGGGCTCTTGACCCTTATACATTCACTTTAAATTTGTCTTTCTGCTGTTATTTATTTATAACAGTCAAACGAACAAAGAAATGTGTGCTCTGATAGTGTTGGTTGTGTTTAGGCATAATCATGCTGTGATCTGAAAATGAAACTTATTGAGATAGGTTGGTTTAACTTTTTAGCACCAGTTTTGTGATTCTACAGCATGTATGAATATCAGTATGTTTCTCATAATCCAAAATATTTAATAAACATTGTTCTGATCAAAACACTTTCAATTGAATTTATGTAGAAACACAGACATCAATAATCAGCCTGTGAATCTCAACAATGGTGACAATAATAAAGCATGTTGCAGTGGCTGCCACCAATCACAACTCATTAATGGCTCCCATCATGCATTGCGGTATGAAGCTTTTATTTGTCACCATTGTTGAGATTCATACGCTGATTATTGAAGTCTGTTTGATACCTTATACTGTAAGACTCTGTCCCAACTATGCTTTTCAAAAATTAAGTCATTTGCAATAAGCTCACCTTTGTTAAAAATCATCTTTTATACAGTACACTTATTTCACAAATAATAAACTCTTGCTGAGCCCAGCAATCTACATGTCCATGATGATAACATTATCATCTGAACATATTTTACCCATGATTTTCTCTGCTGTTTTGAATGTGCGATATAAAAACACATCTACAAAAATCAGAGAAAACTAATATTAAAGAGTGAAGGGTCAAGAGCCCAGATAAAGCTGACACTAATCACGATTCTGGTGACTTTAAATGAAACATTCAATGAATCGTCAACACAAAACCTGTTAATTCTCAATAAGAGCTCTGTAGAGTCTGACAGAAATAAAGTTAATCTGGTTATTAATAACAAGTGAAAGCAGCATTTGAAAAAGACATTGAAAAGAGGCATGATGTGATTGGCTGCCAAAAAACACCCATTAATCTTTAAGTTTTCATGAATTAAGATTACATTTATTTAATTGAAAGTATTGCTTTATTTATTTTAGAGCATTTTATGGGATACCATATAAAATATACCTATAATTTTTCATAAACACAAACTCTCCTCCACCCAGTGCTATTCTATCCAGAGTTACATTTTAACACACATTGTGCGTTAAAATCTACACAACATGTGTCAAAATGCTATCTACACATCACATGTGTTGTTTTTTGACACATCTCTTTTTAGAGTGTGCAGAAATACATTACAGGGCTCGACATTAAGCCTTTTCATGTGCTTGTCCTTTTGACAATTCACTTGTCCGAGTAAAAAAGTTGCTTTGTCCGGATTTTTTTTTTTTTTTTTTTTTTTTTTGCGTTAATTTATTCTGAAGCAATATTCTCATCAGTGTTCAATCAGCTTTGATATTTAAATCGGCATATTGTAATATCTGCACCTTTAAAGGGCAAATTTTAAATTCCTAAATTTGATCAATAAATTAAATTATTTTGAATAATAAGACACTATAGGGCTGTTACCCTAGGTAGGGCTGATCAAATTAAATCATTTACACAGAAAAATTACAATTGCATAAAATAATGTTATGAAATTGATTTAAATATACAAATAAGAAACGCTGGAAAGAATGATACTACTTTTAAACATAACACTAAACCGCCAGTAGGTGGTGGCAGGCGACCGTCTTAATGAGTGAGTCATTGATTCATTCATACAAACGATTCGTTCAAATGGCTGATTCATTCAAGAATGAGACACATGTTTATGAATGGGTCATTGAATCTTTGACTCAACCGATTCGATCAAAATGCTGAATCATTCAGTAATGAAAACAGGTTGAGTGTTCCTGTGAGATGTGCCGTGGTTCTGCTGTGATTTTTGTTTGGAACTATTTTTGCTGCTGAAACAGAACAAAAACAGTCAATATTGCATCTAAAATGTAAGTGACTTAATTTTAACTGTTTATTGAACTGTTGTAGGAAATCAATGTCACATTTTCAATCGTGATGGTATTCAGGAAAAATAACTGAGTTTGCTTAACATATGTTAAACATATTGTGTCAAATTTGACAACTTATGTGTCCCTTTCTTTAACACATCTATTGTGTCAACTAGGTCAACACAAAGATGTGTTATTTTTACACAAAGATGTGTTTACTTGTGTTTTGATGGATTAATGTGGAATTAAAAATGTACACTCTAAAAAGAGATGTGTTGTGTCAGTTTTAACACATATAGTGAGTGTGCTCAGGGACAACACATGTTGTGTCAAATTTAACACAATAAATGTGCAAGTCATTTTAACACACACATTGTGTCATTTTAAAAAATAAAGCGAAAGGGCCAGATGCAAAAATATTAACCGTTTAACCAATAGTCGAGTACAGAATGCATGTGCACACAAAGTACAAGACAATGTCTCAAGCTCAATGACTGGACAGACTCACTGTACTGTACATTATTCAGTTATTCACACTTCAACCCATAACTGATAATGCTGCTTTTGACAAAAATTCATGAGACATAACAGTTAACAGAGTTTCCACTTTGAATTATTTAAAATGTAGCAACTGACAAAATATTTTATATAAATAACTTGTATTTACACTGGCCTGTATGTTTGAGAACATAGCAAACACTACATACCATTCACAGTGATGGTGAGTGTCGGCACGCTCTTATAAAATGATGAGTTGAAAACAACACAACCTGTAAAAAGAGATGTGTTAACTATTACACATGTTGTGTAGATTTTAACACATGTGCTGAATCAGCTCAGGGACAACACATATAAAACTCCACATTTAGATTTATTATTGGCAGTATGTTGTTAAATGAGTGTGTGTGTGTTGCGCTCATTTGTGTAGATTTCTCCTCGAGAGGCTGCACTCTTAGAACAGATGTGTAAAAAACAACACATAATGTGTTAAATTTTAACACGTGCTGAATCAGCTCAGGGACAACACATGTTGTGTAGATTTTAACACATGTAGTGTGTGTGCTCAGGGACAACACATGTTGTGTAGATTTTAACACATGTTGTGTAGATTTTAACACATGTAGTGAGTGTGCTCAGGGACAACACATGTTGTGTAGATTTTAACACATGTGGTGTGTGTGCTCAAGGACAACACATGTTGTGTAGATTTTAACACATGTAGTGTGTGTGCTCAGGGACAACACATGTTGTGTAGATTTTAACACATGTAGTGTGTGTGCTCAGGGACAACACATGTTGTGTCAAATTTAACACACAACCTGTTTTATCTTAACACACCTCTGTGTTTATGGCTACACATTTTGTATTACCTTTAACACAACTAATGTGTTATTCCTCTTACACAGAAGTGTGTTGAAACCTTTTACACACTAATGTGTTATAGTTACACAACTTGTGTCAGATATGTGTCACATGTGACTGTAGTCGGTGTGTATTTGCCAGACTTATTTCCTGTGTTTTTACAACTGAGTGTTTGGATGAACACTGAAACTTATTGTTAACTTGTGTTTATGTAGTCCAGTGACGTTTAATAAAGAGTTTGTTTGAACATTTGGATGGTTTAGACATCATGAATCTACATAGACAAGCTCTTATTGAGAATAAGTTAAAATTGAGTTTTAGATGTTGATGTTACATTGAATGTTTTATTTGAAGTCACCAGAATCGTGATTAATGACTCCTTTATTTGAGCTCTTGACCCTTTACTCTTCTTTTAGTTTTTCTCTGGCTGCTTTAACTGTATTTTAATATAATACAATTTGTTATGGTGAGAGAAAATATGATCAGATGATACTTGATGATGTCATAATCACTAAGTGCTGTTCTGATCAAGTATATGGATGGTGCGCATTAAATTTATTTATGTGCTGTTAGTTATAACAATCTTGTGACACTGCACCATGCTATCCAGCAGTGCAGAATAAGAATAAAAAAGTTTTCTGATAATTTTAATCTGCAACAGAAAGTAGTCAAACACAGACCTCAGGAATCAGCGTATGAATCTCAACAATGGTGACAAAAGAAAAGCTTCATGACGCAATGCATGCTGGGAGTCATGGATGAGATTTGTACTATGGTGGCACCCAGAATGCATTGCAGCATGAAGCTTTTCATTTGTCACCATTGTTGAGATTCATACGCTGATTCTTGAAGTCTGTTTGATACCTTAGACTGTAAGGCTCTTTATGAACTGTGTTTTTAAAAATTCATTTAAAGTTAACTGCAAAATTCTTATCTTTTTAAAAATCATCTTTTATATATTAGATTCATCTTTCAAACATTAAACTCTTGCTAAGCTTAATAATCTTACGTGTCCATGATGATAATATTATCACCTGGGCATATTGTTCCCATGACTATTTCTGCTATTTCATATGTGATAAAATAAACGCACATTTATAGCAATCAGAGAAAACTAATATTAAAGAGTCAAGGGTCAAGAGCCCAAATAAAACTGACACTAATCACGATTCTGGTGACTTTAAATGAAACATTCAATGAATCGTCAACACCAAAACCTGTTAATTCTCAATAAGAGCTTCTGTGGAGTCTGACAGAAATAAAGTTAATATGGTTATTAATAACAAGTGAAAGCAGCATTTGAAAAAGACATTGAAAAAGAGGCATGATGTGATTGGCTGCAAAAAAAAAAAAAAAACACCCATTAATCTTTAAGTTTTCATGAATGAAGATTTAATTTATTTATTTGAATGTATTGCTTTATTTATTTTAGAGCATTTTATGGGATACCATATAAAATATACCTATAATTTTTTCATAAACACTTCCCTCCACCCAGTGCTATTATATCCAGAGTTACATTTTAACACACATTGTGTGTTAAAAATATACACAACATGTGTCAAAATACCATCAACACATCCTGTGTGTTGTTTTTAACACATCTTTTTTTAGAGTGTACACAACATGTGTCAAAATATCATCAACACATCCTGTGTGTTGTTTTTAACACATCTTTTTTTAGAGTGTACACAAGATGTGTCAAAATACCATCAACACATCCTGTGTGTTGTTTTTTAACACATCTTTTTTTAGAGTGTAGTAATGGTAATATACTCTAAAAAAAGATGTGTTAAAAAACAACACACAGGATGTGTTGATGGTATTTTGACACATGTTGTGTACAACACACAATATGTGTTGTCCCTGAGCTGATTCAGCACATGTGTTAAAATTTAACACATTATGTGTTGTTTTTAACAGAGATGGGAGTAAGTCAAGTCTCAAGTCCCTACCATCAACTTGATGGTAGGGACTTGAGACTTGACTTACTCCCATCTCTAGTTTTTAACACATCTGTTCTAAGCAGAGGTGGAAAGTCCAGGGGTCAGAAAGTAAAAGTCCTGCCATATTTTTATTCCACCCATGAACTCACACAAAAACTTCAGTGTTAAATTAACTTTCTTAAGAGTTCATTTGGCTCCAGACTCAAGAGTGTTAAAGTGTTAAAATGAGTGTTAAATTAACACTCAATAGTGTTAAAGTTAATGAGCTAATTAAGTGATTGATTGAGTGATGATTGAGCATTATTGAAGACACCTGATGTTAACAAGCAGAATCACTGAAGGAGAAAATCACAAATTGTAAGCCACCGTTATGGCGATCATTGGTTGCTTTAGTTGGGCTCTTGACCCTTATATTATTAACTTTAAATTTTGTTTGGCTGATGTATCTGAGTTATAACTGCCAGATGAACAAAGAAAAAAAGTGATCTGATGGTGTTCGTTATATTATGACAGTCATCATTTGAACTTTATGTTTTTGATTTATGTTGTTGGTTACAGCATAACTGTGATTCTGAATAAATATCCAGAATTTTAGCTATAATAAAAAGGATTTCTTAAAAGTTGTTTTCTAAAAAAAAAAAAAATCTTTCTTTTAGGCACACACAGACTTCAAGATTCAGTCTATGCATCTCAACAATGGTGACGAGCAGAATATTCAATTAGGAAAAGTAAATTACATAGACAATTCAGATCATAATTTATTCATATCGCAATGCATGATGGGAGCCATTAATGAGTTGTGATTGGTGGCAGCCACTGCAACATGCTTTATTATTGTCACCATTGTTGAGATTCACAGGCTGATTATTGATGTCTGTGTTTCTAAATAAACTAATTTGAAAGTGTTTTGATCAGAACAATGTTTATTAAATATTTTGGATTATAAGAGACATACTGATATTCATATATGCTGTAGAATCACAAAACTGTTGCTAATAAGTTAAACCAATCTATCTCAATAAGTTTCATTTTCAGATCACAGCATGATTATGCCATAACACTAGCCTGGCTAACGCCAGACCCAATCTCGTTGAGAATTGGGTCTGGGAACCACATGTACATTTTCTCGTATTTGAGGCGTGGTTTACGAATGCCCGGCGCCGTTTATTGGGTGCTAAGAATGTCTATCAAATGCGCCTGTACGTAGCTCATAGCCAATCGTTTCAATTATACTAGATGACGTCTGTAGAGCGACAGAAATTTGACGAGGAAGAAGACGAAATAAACTTGCGTTCTAAATTACTTAGAACATTCTCTAAGGCTGCATCAAAAGGTAGCTTCGCGTCTGCTACCATGTTGAATCTATAGAAATAAACAAACTGCTTCGGTGTGTCGCATAGATGTCGTCATCGTCTTGCTGCTCCCTCCCCGTTCTGTGATTGGTTCCCTAAATGAGGCGAAAATCTGGACCATGGTATCCATACTGCCTTTCAGCGTGAATTGAATCGCGCTGCGGTAAGGCAGTATGGGGAAACCCAGGCTACCATAACACAACCAACACTATCAGATCACACTTTTCTTTGTTCATTTGACTGTTATAAAAAAATAACAGCAGACAAACAAATTTAAAGTGAATGTATAAGGTTTAAGAGCCCAACTAAAGCAAACACTGATCGCCATAACGGTGGCTTACAATTTGTGATTTTCTCCTTCAGTGATTCTGCTTGTTCACATCAGGTGTCTTCAATAATGGTCAATCATCACTCAATCAATCACTTAATTAGCTCATTAACTTTAACACTATTGAGTGTTAATTTAACACTCATTTTAACACTTTAACACTCTTGAGTCTGGAGCCAAGTGAACTCTTAGGAAAGTTAATTTAACACTGAAGTTTTTGCTGTGTGAGTTCATGGGTGGAATAAAAATATGGCAGGACTTTTACTTTCTGACCCCTGGACTTTCCACCTCTGGTTCTAAGAGTGTAGCAATAATAGCAACTAGACTTTTCATCATGGGGGAGGCTGAAGGAAGAGGACAAATAATAATAATAATAATAATAATTGGCATAATTGGCATGGCATACTACATCCTGGTTGGACCATTGTATATCTACAGCTGATGCACATGATTGTATAAAGGAGGCTGAGAGCTGGCCACAGCAGATAGGGCTGGGACGGTTACCGCATTACCGCAATACCGCGGTCACGTGACTCCGACCGCGGGTCTGAACTCGTCACCGTCATCACCGCAAAAAAAAAAACAAAAAAAAAACTTGGCCTGCACATGTGTGCACGTTGTGTCTAATGACATGGATCCATTGATTCTAATGACATTGATTATGTCTAATGTTATTGTGGTTTACATGGATTCAAGGTTTTCTAAACAAAACTTATCATCAAAAGATGGAGCAAATCCGACCTTTCGCGAGTTGAGGAGCGTAATGTTCCACGACGCATAATAACATTCCATTCGTATTAGAGATGCGCGGATGGGCTATTATTATTTCATCCGCAGCCGCATCATAAAACTCATCATCTGTCCGCCATCCACCCGCACCAACGTTTTTTGATCAATTTTCGAAACCGCATCCGCGGCGCTGACTGTTTTAAGGTCTATGAGCAATGCTGTCGCGAGGCTAGAAAGCTCTTGGCTGTTCTAGAAAGAACACTGATCCAATGCAGCAAAGATATTTAAAGGCTAAAGTCTCTAGTATATTGGCTATGTTGTAGCCTATCCCCAGACTATCAGTGAACTCTGTCTCCGATCGGCGCCCAGGGATAAATATGAATAAGTAAATAGCCTATAACGCACATCGGCAAACCTGACCCTACCTGACTAGGCTACTGTAGACTAAAATGTTATCATTTCGTTTTGAATTTTGTTTAAAAGTAGACATTTAGGCCCAGCCTACGCCGAGTTTCGGTTCATTTAAGAGACGAGCTCCAGTTCACGCGCAAGAGATCGCACCCGCGCTTCCACGTCCTCCTGATTATACGTCTGCTATTTGTTCCTTATTTCTAAATTCCAGGCAATTAGTTAATGAAACGGTGATTAAAATTAAGGTACAATTTATACAAAACGAAATTTAATTTAAAGAAAGGCTTTCTACAAAACAAAACTTAATAAAGTGCACTCTTAGAACAGATGTGTTAAAAACAACACATAATGTGTTAAATTTTAACACATGTGCTGAATCAGCTCAGGGACAACACATATTGTGTCAAATTTGACACAACTTATGTGTCCCTTTCTTTAACACATCTATTGTGTCAACTTGGTCAACACAAAGATGTGTTATTTTTACACAAAGATGTGTTTATTTGTGTTTTGATGGATTAATGCGGAATTAAAAATGTACACTCTAAAAAGAGATGTGTTGTGTCAGTTTTAACACATATAGTGAGTGTGCTCAGGGACAACACATGTTGTGTCAAATTTAGCACAATAAATGTGCAAGTCATTTTAACACACACATTGTGTCATTTTAAAAAATAAAGCGAAAGGGCCAGATGCAAAAATATTAACCGTTTAATCAATAGTCGAGTACAGAATGCATGTGCACACAAAGTACAAGACAATGTCTCAAGCTCAATGACTGGACAGACTCACTGTACTGGACATTATTCAGTTATTCACACTTCAACCCATAACTGATAATGCTGCTTTTGACAAAAATTCATGAGAGATAACAGTTAACAGAGTTTCCACTTTGAATTATTTAAAATGTAGCAACTGACAATATATTTTATATAAATAACTTGTATGTATTTACACTGGCCTGTATGTTTGAGAACACAGCAAACACTACATACCATTCACAGTGATGGTGAGTGTCGGCACGCTCTTATAAAATGATGAGTTGAAAACAACACAACCTGTAAAAAGAGATGTGTTAACTATTACACATGTTGTGTAGATTTTAACACATGTGCTGAATCAGCTCAGGGACAACACATGTTGTGTAGATTTTAACACATGTAGTGTGTGTGCTCAGGGACAACACATGTTGTGTAGATTTTAAACACATGTTGTGTAGATTTTAACACATATAGTGTGTGTGCTCAGGGACAACACATGTTGTGTAGATTTTAACACATGTAGTGTGTGTGCTCAGGGACAACACATGTTGTGTCAAATTTAACACACAACCTGTGTTATATCTTAACACACCTCTGTGTTTAGGGCTACACATTTTGTATTACCTTAACACAACTAATGTGTTATTCCTCTTACACATAAGTGTGTTGAAACCTTTTACACACTAATGTGTTATAGTTACACAACTTGTGTCAGATATGTGTCACATGTGACTGTAGTCGGTGTGTATTTGCCAGAGTTACTTCCTGTGTTTTTACAACTGAGTGTTTGGATGAACACTGAAACGTATTGTTAACTTGTGTTTATGTAGTCCAGTGACGTTTAATAAAGAGTTTGTTTGAACATTTGGATGGTTTAGACATCATGAATCTACATAGACAAGCTCTTATTGAGAATTAACTGAGGTTTAGATGTTGATGATTCACTGAATGTTTTATTTGAAGTCACCAGAATTGTGATTAATGGCTCCTTTATTTGAGCTCTTGACCTTTTACTCTTCTTTTAGTTTGTCTCTGGCTGCTTTAATTGTATTTTAATTAAATACATTTGCTATGGAGAGAGATCAGTTGATCAAATGTTTCTTGATGATGTCAAAATCAGCAAGAGCTGATCTGAACAAGTTTATGAGTATATGGATGTAGGGCTGGGTGATATATTGCACGATATTGTATGCGCATCTCGTCAGTAAAGCCGGTTCCTTGATTAGTAGTAAATCGCCTTCACCTGCTTTCAGATGGAGCGGCATTTACTCTACAGCACAAACTCCAGTGTTAAATTAACACTCAAGAGTGTTAAAGTTAATGAGATAATTAAGTGATTAATTTAGTGATGATTGAGCATTATTGAAGACACCTGATGTTAACAAGCAGAATCATTGAAGGAGAAAGTCACAAATTGTAAGCCACCGTTATGTCGATCAGTGTTTGCTTTAGTTGGGCTCTTGACCCTTATACATTCACTTTAAATTTGTTTTTCTGCTGTTATTTATTTATAACAGTCAAACGAACAAAGAAATGTGTGCTCTGATAGTGTTGGTTGTGTTTAGGCATAATCATGCTGTGATCTGAAAATGAAACTTATTGAGATAGGTTGGTTTAACTTTTTAGCACCAGTTTTGTGATTCTACAGCATATATGAATATCAGTATGTTTCTCATAATCCAAAATATTTAATAAACATTGTTCTGATCAAAACACTTTCAGTTGAATTTATGTAGAAACACAGACATCAATAATCAACCTGTGAATCTCAACAATGGTGACAATAATAAAGCATGTTGCAGTGGCTGCCACCAATCACAACTCATTAATGGCTCCCATCATGCATTGCGGTATGAAGCTTTTATTTGTCACCATTGTTGAGATTCATATGCTGATTCTTGAAGTCTGTTTGATACCTTATACTGTAAGACTATGTCCCAACTATGCTTTTCAAAAATTAAGTCATTTGCAATAAGCTCACCTTTGTTAAAAATCATCTTTTATACAGTACACTTATTTCACAAATAATAAACTCTTGCTGAGCCAGCAATCTACATGTCCATGATGATAACATTATCATCTGAACATATTTTACCCATGATTTTCTCTGCTGTTTCGAATGTGCGATATAAAACACACAATCAGAGAAAACTAATATTAAAGAGTCAAGGGTCAAGAGCCCAGATAAAACTGACACTAATCACGATTCTGGTGACTTTAAATGAAACATTCAATGAATCGTCAACACAAAACCTGTTAATTCTCAATAAGAGCTTCTGTAGAGTCTGACAGAAATAAAGTTAATCTGGTTATTAATAACAAGTGAAAGCAGCATTTGAAAAAGACATTGAAAAGAGGCATGATGTGATTGGCTGTCAAAAAACACCCGTTAATCTTTAAGTTTTCATGAATTAAGATTACATTTATTTAATTGAATGTATTGCTTTATTTATTTTAGAGCATTTTATGGGATACCATATAAAATATACCTATAATTTTTCATAAACACAAACTCTCCTCCACCCAGTGCTATTCTATCCAGAGTTACATTTTAACACACATTGTGCGTTAAAATCTACACAACATGTGTCAAAATGCTATCTACACATCACATGTGTTGTTTTTTGACACATCTCTTTTTAGAGTGTGGTCAAAATCATGTCTGACCCATCTTATGATCCTATCTTACTCATGCTGTTCACTCTTCATATAATCGACATAGATTAAATAAAAAATAAAACTATATTATGTAAACATGTACATTACATATTATGTAAACATATTATGTAAACTGGCTGGCTATTTAAAGCGGTTTACCTCCATACCGCGGGAAAATCTTGCTTTTCAACCGCGGTTAGAAAAAATCCATACCACCCCAGCCCTAACAGCAGACCATATTCCTGTCTCTATGCTCATACATATTAAGGGTCTACTTGAGCTTTCCTATAGTGACAGCCATAAATCAGGTGAGATACTGGACTGGACAAGGCTCACAGAAAACGACTTGCAATATTACAAGTTATTGACTGATGTGCACTTGGGAAGTATTGAGTTACCTGTTGATGCAATTATGTGTGTGGATAGCAGCTGTAAGAATGTAAGTCACAATAATGACCTATGTGTAATGTATGATAGAATTGTGAACTGTTTAGTTGAGGGAAGTGAATCACTAAGAAGTAACGTGGTGAAACAACACATTGTAAGACCATGATGGAATGACTATGTCCATGATGTTCATATGGAGGCAAGAGATGCATTTAGAAGATGGATCTTAGCAGGTAAACCTAGGCATGGCCCAGTCTGTGAGCACAAAGCATGGTCTAATGCGAGGTTCAAATATGCTGTGCGTTTTATAAAAAGAAATGAGCAGACTATGAGGGCGAACTCTATGGCGAGAAAGTTGCAAACTAATAATGTTTATGAGTTCTGGAAGGAGGTGAAAGTGGTTAACAACAGCAAAATGCCACTGCCTTATAGTATTGATGGTATTACCGAACCTGAAAACATTGCAGAGCTATGGAGGAGACACTATGAGAACATTTTTAACTGTGTGAAGAGCGATGTGTTTAATATAGGAGAGATACCTCACAGTGATGGTGTAGTTATCAGGCCGGAGGAAGTATGTTATGCTATTGACAAACTTAAAATGAACAAAGCCTGTGGGCGGGATAAAATAACAGCAGAACATCTGAAATACGCTAGTCAAAAGCCGCGTTTCCACCGCAGGAACTTTCCCCAGGAACTAGGAACTTTGGGGTGGTACTCGTGTGTTTACACCGCAGGAACCAGGGTCTAAATGAAGTTCCGGGTAAAAATTTCCCCCCCAGAAAGTCCCTGCTGGCGAGGTAGTACTTTTTCAGAGTTCAGAAACTTTCGGGGTGGGACTTGTGCGCTGAACATGCTGATTGGTTGAGCTCAGAGGTGGAAAGTCCAGGGGTCAGAAAGTAAAAGTCCTGCCATATTTTTATTCCACCCATGAACTCACACAGCAAAAACTTCAGTGTTAAATTAACTTTCCTAAGAGTTCATTTGGCTCCAGACTCAAGAGTGTTAAAGTGTTAAAATGAGTGTTAAATTAACACTCAATAGTGTTAAAGTTAATGAGCTAATTAAGTGATTGATTGAGTGATGATTGACCATTTTTGAAGACACCTGATGTTAACAAGCAGAATCGCTGAAGGAGAAAATCACAAATTGTAAGCCACCGTTATGGCGATCAATGTTTGCTTTAGTTGGGCTCTTGACCCTTATATTATTAACTTTAGATTTTGTTTGGCTGATGTATTTGAGTTATAACTGCCAGATGAACAAAGAAAAAAAGTGATCTGATAGTGTTGGTTATATTATGACAATCATCATTTGAGCTTTATGTTTTTGATTTATGTTGTTGGTTACAGCATAACTGTGATTCTGCATAAATATCCAGAATTTTAGCTATAATAAAAAGGATTTCTTAAAAGTTGTTTTCTAAAAAAAAAAAAAAAAATCTTTCTTTTAGGCACACACAGACTTCAAGATTCAATCTATGCATCTCAACAATGGTGACGAGCAGAATATTCAATTAGGAAAAGTAAATTACATAGAAAATTCAGATCATAATTTATTCATACCGCAATGCATGATGGGAGCCATTAATGAGTTGTGATTGGTGGCAGCCACTGCAACATGCTTTATTATTGTCACCATTGTTGAGATTCACAGGCTGATTATTGATGTCTGTGTTTCTAAAAAAATTAATTTGAGAGTGTTTTGATCAGATCAATGTTTATTAAATGTTTTGGATAAGAAACATACTGATATTCATATATGCTGTAGAATCACATAACTGTTGCTAATAAGTTAAACAAATCTATCTCAATACATTTCATTTTCAGATCACAGCATGATTATGCCAGAACACAACCAACACTATCAGATCACACTTTTCTTTGTTCATTTGACTGTTATAAAAAAATAACAGCAGAAAAACAAATTTAAAGGGAATGTATAAAGTTTAAGAGCCCAACTAAAGCAAACACTGATCGACATAACGGTGGCTTACAATTTGTGATTTTCTCCTTTAGTGATTCTGCTTGTTAACATCAGGTGTCTTCAATAATGGTCAATCATCACTCAATCAATCACTTAATTAGCTCATTAACTTTAACACTATTGAGTGTTAATTTAACACTCATTTTAACACTTTAACACTCTTGAGTCTGGAGCCAAACAAACTCTTAGGAAAGTTAATTTAACACTGAAGTTTTTGCTGTGTGAGTTCATGGGTGGAATAAAAATATGGCAGGACTTTTACTTTCTGACCCCTGGACTTTCCACCTCTGGTTGATGGTAGGGACTTGAGACTTGACTTACTCCCATCTCTGCAACATGAGTTATTTTTTCACAACTTACTGTGCTTAATTTATAACTTGATACTCTTTTTGAAGATTCTCGTTAAACACACGCGTCTCTGACTTGATCTCCGCATTGACTTGAATTTCACTAAAAAGTGCTGTAGTGTAAGTTTTTGCAGATGCACCCTTCAACAGTTCAGCAGAACAGTGTCTGCAAACGGCCATTTTTTCAGACTCTAAAATGCTTCCACACTGACGACATGTTTGCTGGATTCATAAAGCGTGAGCTGCGCGCCGCGGCCTCTCACTCATGCTGAAATCCCAGCAGGGCACAGATATAGACTACAACGTCGGCCAACGTTGGATTTTGGTTAAAAATGAAAGTCGGGTTGAACGCTAAATTCCAATGTTTGTTTGACGTCAGGCTCCAACGTTGGGTCGTCCTTGAATTTTGGTTGGAATAAACCAATCAAAAGGTGAAATGCATGGCCGAACTTATTAGCAGCTTCACTTAAAACTAACCAGATATACTTTTTTTTTATTCCATTTGAATGTAATCAATATTTTGTAATTTAAAGTCACCCTGATGGTTGTGAGCGATTGCTTTAGTTGTGCTCTTGACCCTTAACTCTTTAATAATACAATTTTCTCTGACTGCTAAAAATTGTGTTTTCCAAAGCTCAATGTTGTAGCAAAAAAAAGCCATGAACAGGTGATGATGGCTGTTTATTGCTGATGATGATCTAATCATGTAATTTCCTAATCCCTGATCTTTTCATGTCTAACAGTGATATAAATGGGACTTGTGGTTTTAAAAATGCTTTAATCATATAGAAATCATGTTAGTCTACAGCATATCTAACAGGTTTGTTTATCATATAATATACTTGTTTTTTAATAACCTATATAAGTACACCAAACCATAAATACTATGCATTTACTATACTCACACCAGACATCAAGAAACAGCGTAAATTCTCAACAATGTGACAAACAAAATATCCAGATAATCAGAATCACTCAAAAAATCCTGCATAGATTTTATTAATTGCGAGTGCATGCTGGAGGATCTGGTGAGTTTTGAATTGTGGTACCCCGACAGCATGCACTCCTCATGAAGAATTTAATTTATTGTCCACATTGTTTGAGAGTCTACACTGATTGCTGATGTCTAAGTAATAATGTTGAAGAAAATGTTAATGCACTAAATTTTTTACAATCCTTTTTATTAATTTGATATAACGTTGCTCTCATACTGTAAAATAAAATGGGTTCTTGTGTTAAAACAACTAAAAACACAAGTACACAGTTATCAAAACTATCAGGAAATTATATGATGATGACTTCATCATCAATAAACAACCCCCATCACCTAATCTAACTTTCTTCTAGGCTTTTTTTGCCACAATATAAATGTGCTTCATAAAAACACACAATTATAGCATCCCGAGAATATTTATAACACTAAAGTGTCAGGCCCAAGAGTCCAACTAAAGCTAACGCTAACCACCCTCATGGTGACTGTAAAATACAACTATTGATTTAATAAACCTGAAAATGAAATAAATAGTTGGTTTAAGTAAAAAGTGAAGCTGGTACGCTGTTGAATGTTCACTCTCCCTGCTGAATCTTCACAGATTTAATGTGCTGCCATACAGTCACATTTTTTGTGCAGTGCTTATTCCAACAAAAATTCAACATCTGTGTACGTT
Source organism: Gila robusta (assembly GCA_030770095.1). NCBI lineage: Eukaryota > Metazoa > Chordata > Actinopteri > Cypriniformes > Leuciscidae > Gila > Gila robusta. The sequence continues at coordinate 682,160 of JAVALU010001625.1, forward strand.
GAACTTGACGTCAAACAAACGTTGGTTTAGACTCAACCGTGATTTTCATTGTTCCAACAAAATAATGACGTCGACTGACGTTGGGATTAGTTGAGCCAACGTCCTGCCTGACGTCACATTGACGTTCTGTGTCTGCTGGGTTGCCATTTGATCGCGTCATCAAAAGCGTCATTGTTTGGTAAAATTTATTCTGTCTTTTCACTTATTCGGCCGAACACCGAAAGTGCTGTTGTTGATATTTCCGGCCAAATAATTTCGGTTGCCGAACATTCAGTGCATCCCTAGAAAATGCAATCAAACTTTTCTCTTTGATTTCAGACCTAATGGAAGAGAGCGAGGAGAGTGAAGAACTGAGTGAAGTGGAGGAGGAACATCATGTCCAACCTGAAGAAAAACCTTTGAGTCAACATTTTTAAAGAAAAGACGAGCCAAGAAATCTTTCACCTGCACTCAGTGTGGGAAGAGTTTCACAAGCAAATGTAGTCTTAATGTTCACATGAGAGTTCACACTGGAGAGAAGCCGTTCTCATGTGATCAGTGCGGGAAGAGTTTCACACAAAAACCAAATCTTAGACAGCACATGAGAATCCACACTGGAGAAAAACCACACACATGTGATCAGTGTGGAAAGATATTCCCATACAAACCTAATCTTGATGCGCCTGAGAGCTCACACAGGAGATAAACTGTTCACATGTGATCAATGCGGGAAGAGTTTCACACACAAACCTAATCTTGATGCGCATAGGAGAGTTCACACCGGAGAGAAGCCGTTCACATGTGATCAATGTGGCAAAACATTTATTAGGGCATCAGACCTGAAGAGACACCTGACAGTTCATACGAAGGAGAAGCCACATTCATGTTCTGTGTGTGGAAAGAGTTTTTCATGGCTGCCAACTTTACATAGACATGAGAAAATTCACACTGGTGTGAGAGCGTACATGTGCTTTGAGTGTGAGAAGACTTTTGTTACAGGGATAGATTTAAAACGGCACCAGAGAATTCACACTGGAGAAAAACCTTACAAGTGTTCACACTGTGACAAGAGATTTAGTCAGTCTTCATCTCTGAAAACACATGAGAGGATCCACACTGGAGAGAAGCCGCACACCTGTGATCAGTGCGGGAAGAGTTTCTCTATTAAAAGTGACCAGAAGCGACACATGAAGGTCCATGCAGTGGAGAAAACACATATGCATACTTAGTTTGATCAAACTCTTCAGCTGTTCCTGTAACTCTTCATCTCATCTCTCTCTCTACTGTGATCATGAAATTCTGCATTATGATGATAATCAACAGAAGAAGACAAACCAGCCCGAGACTCATGGTTATTAAAACCATTACCACACACCAGATATAAGTGGAGATCAGTGTTGCCAGACGTACAATAATTATCGTATTTGGACAATAATTTTGACCAATAATTTCAATAATGAAAAACATCCCATAATGTACGATAATTTCAGAATTGTGTGACACTTCAAATGATGGTGGTTGTAATCATAGGGCTTCTATACTCATTGATCTAGCTGTGGATTCTACGTCTACCGTGAGAAGAACCTGAACGTGGTGATACGCATGTCTTTCATCTCATGTTATGTCTTCTCGGCCAATCATCGTGGAGAATGACTCTCATGAGCACAAGTTAATGTTCTTTTTGTATATTGTATATAAAGTTATTAACATGTCATCTCTGTATGTTTTGCAAGAAGAAGAAAAAGGTAAAAAAAAAGAAACTTTCCTTCCGCTTAGGTCAGTTTTTTGTTTTGGGAGATCGCCGACAAATGCCCAAAATCATAGGCAAATTGGTGCTCGTTCACGTGAGTGACAATCACGCAGTGTGAATGATCAAAGACGCGATCTGAGAGAATCGCCGATGAGTCGTCGACGCCCGTGAGATATTTGGCATGCTAAATATCTGGACCTGTCGGTGATTCAAAATCCTGCTGTGTTCTGACTGAAAACTACATCGGCGATGACCTGCAGCCAATGAGAAAGCAAGAAACAGGACAGCGGGAAGTTCAGGGAGGAGTTATAGACCACAATATCAGTATTTTAATAGATATATTTACAATTATATCAAACAGAAACAGCACAAACATTTGTTTGACCAGCAGCAACAGCAGCACATTGCAAAATTATTTATTTACCCCCCACTCTCTTTGCAGAACACACAATCCAAACATTTCCTCCTGCATTATCTGTTTTTTTCTTTTTCTCCTTTTCGCTGCAAATCAGCGGACAGATTATTTGGATCGCAAGCTTCTAGCAGGCTATAATTTTTTTAATAACAATTTCAGTCTCACACAAGATTTTGCGTTATTTCCTTATCACTTCTCGCGTGTGTTTGGTTGTGAAACGTAGTTTGCGGGCCAGACAGAAGTTGTCGGCCATTCTTCCTCTTGAAAGTCATGCAGTGTGAAACCCCCTGTCGCCGATCCATCGTGCTGTGTGAACACAGCAGCAACTGAATGTCACCCCAGATAGTCGTGCAGTGTGAAAAGAACAGTGACCCGACTACATTGAAAATCGTGCAGTGTGAACTCGGCATAACTTACACAGAAGAGATTTTGTTGCTCAGCATGTGGCAATTACACTAAACTAACACTGGATTTAAATCGCAATGTCACATCTTTGAGTGATCAACTAGAAAAGTAAGCTTTTAAACAAGGTTAATACGAATCCATTTCAGTATCAGGAGTTTATTTTTCCTAATTGTCTTTATCCTTGCTGTTTTAAAAAGTGTTTGTGTTTCTAAAATCTGTGTGCTTTAGATGGCTTTTTCATCTCCATGGAAGAGAAGAGCTGGTCTGATAGCAGACTAGGGCTGTCACGATTCCTCGATTAAAGTGGAGTATTAGATTTAAAAAAATTCTCGATTGCAATTTACCTGTGTCGAGTAACCGCCAAAATACTGGAAGTGTAATACATGGAAGAATCCATTTACCGCATTATTACACCTTTTTCTAAGGCTACGCAGTATATTAAAACCATTTACAATCATAATATACACAGCAAAATCCCCAGTGAAAATCCAGGTGAGTACACCTGCGCGGTAACACTCTGAGTGTGGACTCATATAAACACTGAAGCAGTGTTAAAGTAACACTGAAGCAGTGTTAAAGTTAATGAGATAATTAAGTGAATTATTGAGTGATGATTGAGCATTATTGAAGACACCTGATGTTAACAAGCAGAATTACTGAAGGAGAAAACCGTCATTTTAAGTCACGTTATGGAGATCAGTGTTTGCTTTAGTTGGGCTCTTGACCCTTAAATCGTTAACTTTAGATTTTGTTTGGCTGCTGTACGTGAGTTATAACAGCCAGATGAACAAATAGAAAAGGTGGTCGGATGTTGTTGGTTGTGTTTAAACATGATCATTATTTAACAATCATATGACCTGAACTCGTAGAGAGCCCAAATTAGGTTTACTTTATCAATTACAGCAGCACTATTCTTGTACAGCATAGCGTTTTAAACTTTTACAAAGTAATCCAAATAAATTTTATACACGTCTCAAATACAAAATTTTTTTTTTTTAATCGGTTCAGTTTTTTTAGACACAAAGACATCAAGAATCAGCCTGTGAATCTCAACAATGGTGACAATTATAAAGCATGTTGCAGTGCATTCTGGGTGCCACCAATCAAAACTCATTCATGGCTGCCATCATGCATTGCTGCATGAATAAATAATGAGCTTATGTTCAGAGGTGATCTGTTTGTCACCATTGCTAAGATTCATACACTAATTCTTGATGTCTGTGTGTGCCAACATATATTTTTTTGAAGTTTTATTTTTTTGATCATTTGGTTTAATTGAAAAGGCCAAAAATATGGTGCCATACAAGGACAGTGCTGTTATAATCAATTAATGCGAACCTAACAGAGAAATTGGCCTATATATGAGTACAGCGATTCAGATCATATGACTGTGATATAATGATTATGTTAAACACAACCACCACCATCGGATCACCTTTACAATATGTTCCTATGGCTGTCATAACTCACGTACAGCAGCCAAACATAATCTAAAGTTAACGATTTAAGGGTCAAGATCCCAACTAAAGCAAACACTGATCTCTATAATGGTAACTTAAAATTACGGTTTTCTCCTTCAGTGATTCTGTTTGTTAACATCAGGTGTCTTCAATAATGCTCAATAATCACTCAATAATTCACTTAATTATCTCATTAACTTTAACACTGCTTCAGTGTTTATATGAGTCCACACTTAGAGTGTTAATTTAACACTGGAGGTTTTGCTGTGTAGCATAGTGCTATTGTGAAATCACAAAGGCGTGATTCAGTTAAATAAATATGGACTCTTTTTTTCCCCCCTCGCCACAACAACGCTTTAATTGTTTATGTGACAGGTTGATAATCTAACGTTCAGTTTTGTTCCTTAGAATTGGGCTACACATTGCAAATGACTAGACACGCCCACCGGTGTTGAGCCGCAGTTGATATTGAGTACACCTGCGTGGTGCAATCAGGAGGGTGCGTCTGTGTCTAGTGGCGTGATAAAAACCCTTATTCTTCTCTGTGCGGTGTGAAGTAACCGGCTACCCATTTCTAGTTGCTTTGACTCTCTGGAATGTGTGTGCGTGAAGTGACGAGTGCAGGGGACATAAAGGTTACTATAGCTTAAAATCCCCTACGAGGTGCGGCCCAAGAGCACTAGCTGCTGTGTTTTTTTTTATTATTATATTTATTTTGTCACTGTTTCATGGTCTTAGTACAACTGACGGCTGCGGATATTGCGGTTGTGAACCGCTAACGATCGAGCTCTTTAACGAGCTGCTCGTAAGAAATGTGTTGAAAGACTGACGTAGCCTAATGTATGTTCGATGAGCTATTAAGTTATAGTACACTGATATGCTGGTAGCCTGGTCCATGTAAAGCAGCGCAAACAATATTAACATCCATCTTAATTGAGAAGTGAAATATGATGTTACTGTGACTGAGTGTTGTAATTATTTTCTTTTCTGTTGTTGTTGTGTTAAATCCATTTGCCAGTTCTATCCGCTGGTGGCTAGAACTGTGATATTGAGGCTTAACAGAAGGGGGAGTGTATTTGTTTTCTTTTGAAATTCTCTTTATTTGGTGTGACACGTGCTTTATGTTTTGTTTACTCACTGATTTGCTGTTTTTTTCCCTTCTGTTTAAGTGGTCAAATTGTGGTCTCTTGTTTCTGTCGGTATTAATTGGTAAGCTGTATTTGAGATCTATCTTGATGTTTTTAAGTGAATTATTTTATTTTCTGTGATAAATAAATTTGGTATACTTTTGGAAAGTCACGTCTCTGTCTTCAGTGCAAGCTGAAACAGCAGGGTCCTTCCTTTTGTTGTAATTCTTTTTGGTTTAATTTTCTTTTTGGGTTATTTTTATTACTTTATACTTTCCTGGGTAGAGACGGAACCTAGGTGGCGTAGTCGGGTATTTTTATATCTAACCAAAGGTTACAATTATGGCGTAGTCGGCAGGATAACCTTTTGTGTGAAGCGGAGACGTGACTTTATTACTCTTTATTTGATATCAATTTGTTTTTTTACAGCAGCTAGCGCATTAGAATACTGTTTGGTACTTTCCTCTCCTGTGTTTTTGTTTGTCACTTAGATCGTCATTATGGAGGATGAGATGCAGCAATTGCGAGACTTGGTAGCCCAACTTAAGGCTGATAATGAACTCCTGCAACAAGAACGTTTGGAGGTTCAGGCAAGTCCGAGTATTGCGCCCTCTGGGCCTAATCATAGGGGGGCGGGTTTAGACGCGGGGCCAAGATCTTCCTCCAATGGTAATCCAGTAGTGACGGAAAGGTTGATTTATGTTCCTAGGGAGAGGAAATGTCCTGTTTTTAGGGGCCGCACCGGAATTTCTTTAGCTGATTGGCTAGAGGAGGTGAAGGCCAGTATCAAAAATGGATAAATGGCGAACACGCATAAAGCACACTTCTTGTATGACCATCTAGAGGGGGAAGCTAGGGAAGAAATAAAATTTAGGCCTAGTGAGGACCGGGAAGACCCAGATAAAGTTATTCAAATACTTACTGAGCTTTATGGCTGCCCGGATTCATATATTGTTTTGCAGGAGAATTTCTTCTCTCGACGACAACTAGAGGGGGAGACGTTCCAAGAATTTTCACATGCCTTTCTTGACTTGATGTCAAAAGTAATACAAAATGCTCCAAATGGTATGCCCAATTCGATAGTCCTGTTGCGTGACCAGTTTGTTGAGTATGTGCTGGATTCTGCCCTTCGTAGGGGATTAAAACAGTTTGTACGCCAGCATTCTGGGGCTACCCTACTTGATGTGAGAGGGGAAGCTATTAGATGGGAACGGGAGGGTATGTCGAGGGCTACTGGGGGTCGTAGTTTGTCAACCTCTTCTACTTATGGGCTGCAGTATGGGGTTTATGGGTCTGCGCCAGTTTCCACCAACCCTGAATTATCGGAGCTAAAAGAGATGCTCAAAAAGCAACAAGAGCAGCTTGATCAGTTAACCCATAGTATGACTTTGCTTCAAAATGCCCCAAGAAGTCTCCCTTTCGCCGCAAGTCCCTTTAATAGGGGTTCAGTTATTTGTAGGAAGTGCCAACAGCCTGGTCATTTTGCCCGCGAATGTAGTTCTCAAAGTTTGTCACCAAGGGTTAATCCCTCTCCCTCACGTCACCCTCAGCCAGTCGCGCCAAGGTCCCAGCCCGCTGTTACTTTTCAGGAAAACTAGAACCTTCTGTGCTCCCGAGCCACAGTTCAGAAGGGTATGTGTTTGGCTCCGATGCTGTTTTCCCTGCTATAGAGCACATGGCCCCATTATTATCACCATGCCCCCAGGTGACTGTTAGTATGGGTGGGGTGTTAGTTTCCTGTTTGTTAGACACCGGTTCAATGGTGTCTACAGTGACAGAAAGTTTTTATTTGCAGAACTTTGAGCCGTGGGGTGTAGAAAAACTCCACTCCTGTAATTGGTTGCAGCTTAAGGCGGCCAATGGCTTAGATATTCCATACATAGGCTATCTAGAGCTGGATGTGGAAGTCTTGGGTAAAGTGATCCCTAAACGTGGAGTGCTCATAGTTAAAGATTCCCCAGGTACTTCTACTCAGGCCTCCGGTATTTTGGGTATGAATGTTATTCGAGAATGTTATCGCGATTTGTTTGGACAGTATGGACCAACTCTTTTCGAAACCGCTTTAGTGCAGCATGCCCCTAATTCTTGGCAACAAGTCTTGCAGAAGTGCCATCAAGCTCAAGTTCATGCCCCTTTAGATTCTTCAGCCCGTGTTCGGGTTCGAGGCGGCAGGTGCATTTGTGTATCAGGCGGTACCATGAAGTTTATTCTGGCTACTTGTTCTCAGCAACATACGGGATTGACTGTAGTCTTTGAGCCTTCTAGTGGTGGGCTGGCAGCTGGTCTTTTGACTTCCCCTGCCGTTGTTAGGGTAGTTCGTGGACAGGTTTATATTCCAGTGGATGTTAACCTTTATGCACGAACCGTTCTTGGTACCATTAGTCCAGTAACTGTGGTGAGTTTACCCAGGGGTGTAGAGGATGTCCCCTTGAGTGTGCAGGCCACAGTTGACTGTCTTCCCAGATGACTGTAAGTCCCCTACAAGACAAGATAGATTCTGTTGATCTGTCCCCAATGACCCCTGAAGAACAGTGTCAAGTCAGGGCTTTACTATCCAAGTACTCTTCAGTGTTTTCAGCACATGATGGCGAATTGGGCTGTACTACTTTGATCTCCCATGACATTCCTTTGATTGATGAGGTTCCTGTTAGGCAGCGTTATAGACGCATTCCTCCCTCAGAATATGAAGCCGTTAAGGCACATATTAATCAGTTGCTGGAAACTCAAATCATAAGAGAGAGTAGCAGCCCCTATGCTTCTCCCATTGTCCTGGTGAAGAAAAAGGATGGTAGCCTGCGACTGTGTGTTGACTATCGTCAACTTAACAGCAAGACCAGAAAAGATTTGTTTCCTTTACCAAGAATTGAGGAATCTTTGGATGCTCTTGCCGGTGCCAGGTGGTTCACTACAATGGATCTTGCTAGCGGCTACAATCAGGTCCCGGTGGCTGAAAAGGACAAGATGAAGACGGCTTTCTGCACACCTTTTGGGCTATATGAGTGGAATAGGATGGCCTTCGGCCTGTGCAACGCCCCTAGTACATTTCAGAGACTGAAGGCCAAATTGGAGAAATGTTTGTTCTTTCAGTCTGAGGTGAACTATTTGGGACATTTGATTACTGCCCAAGGGGTGGCTACCGATCCGAAGAAAATTGAGGCAGTTGCCAATTGGCAGCCTCCCCAGCTGGTTTCGGAACTTCGGTCATTTCTGGGCTTTGCAAGCTATTACAGGAGGTTCGTGGAGTCTTTTGCTAAACTGGCTGCTCCACTTCATCGCCTGGTAGCTGACCTGACTGGAGCTAAAAGGAAGATCCCAGCCCGGTCCTGCAGGGGGGCATGGACAGAGGAGTGTCAGCAGAGTTTTGATGCCCTGAAGCAACGGTTGGTGAGTGCTCCATTGCTGGCGTATGCTGACTTCTCTTTGCCATTCATCTTAGAAGTGGATGCCAGTTATAGCGGATTGGGAGCAGTCCTTTCACAGGAACAGGAGGGCCGAATTCGACCAGTAGCCTATGCCAGTCGTGGTTTAAGGCCTACGGAGAGGAACATGTCCAATTATAGTTCCATGAAACTTGAGTTTCTTGCCCTTAAATGGGCAATGGCCGAGAAATTCCGTGAGTATTTACTGGGACACAAGTGTGTGGTATATATGGACAATAACCCTCTGAGCTACCTCAACACCGCTAAGCTCGGTGCTTTAGAACAGAGATGGGCTGCCCAACTTGCCGCTTTTGACTTCAGTATTAAGTATCGTTCTGGACGTAGTAATCGTAATGCTGATGCACTCTCACGACAGCACCCGGCTGGACTTGTTCTGGAGGCTATGATTCCAGGAAGTTCTCTGCCAGAGCCTCTCCAACAAGTCGCTTCTACTGGACCCATGAGCGGGGTGCAAACATCCATTACTGCTTTCCCTGGCTATTCTTCTGCAGATTTACATGGCCTACAGGAAGCAGATGCAGTGTTGGGAGTATTCCTGAAGTTATGGAGAAGAGGGACATACCCTTCTCATGGAGAGAGGCAGGGGTTGTGTCCAGATGTAGGTAAACTCCTGAAACAGTGGAAGCGATAACAGGTGAAGGATGGCGTAATGTACCGTCAGTGCTACCATCCCCAGGGCGGCGAGGCCTTTCTGCAGCTGTTGCTCCCAACATCCTTAAAGACTATGGTGATGCAGCAGCTTCATGATGAGCATGGCCATCAAGGAGTGGAGCGTACAACAGAGCTGGTGAGACAAAGATGTTTCTGGCCAGGTATGGGTGAGGATGTGAAACGTTGGTGCCAACAATGTGAACGTTGTACTGTTGCTAAAGATGTCTTCCCTCGAGTACAGACATATATGGGTCATTTGTTGGCTTCAAGGCCTAACCAAATTCTGGCCCTTGACTTTACTTTGATTGAGCCATCACAGAATGGAATGGAGAATGTTCTAGTTCTGACAGATGTGTTTTCTAAGTACACCCAGGCCGTGCCTACCCGGGATCAGAGAGCATCTACAGTGGCAAAAGTGATGCGACTAGGAACGCCAAACTTGTAGAACCACTCATTAACGTTTCTGTTTTTAAAAGCAAAACACCAGGGCCCGTATGTATAAAGCCACTCAGAGTAAATTTTTTGTCTTAAGTGTGTCAAAATTCTAAGAATGACGTCATTTTACTCTTTTTCTCATTCTTAAGAATAAGTGTGATTCATAAAGGTTCCTAAGTGTTAAGACTAGGTCTCAGCTCCTAAATTATTTAAGAGAGCTGGAGAGGTCTCCTAACCAGTTAGGAGTAACAAGATGGCAGCAGAGAGGACGCAGCATTGCGCTTTTCAATGAAAATATGATGTATTGTAGTTAAATGAGTTGATTAAATGCTAAAAAAGTTTAATCATCAAGGTATTATTTTTTTAACTTACCTTTAAGAAATTTTATAGCAATGAAATGAAAGTAATAATTATATTTTTTTGGCGACTGGAATGCAGCAGTGCACCTGTGATGACTCGGGGCCCTTCAGTCCACAGTTAGCAGGCTCTTGAATAGCACAATTGTGACACTGACCACACCAAATATACAGTGGTGACCAAAAGTGATGTGCAGAGTTTTTTTTTTTTAAATGACCCTACAAGTTTGCTTAAACCATCAAATTATGAGGAAAATATTTTTTTTTTAATATTTTAAAATATGAGGGAAGAACAAAACACTAAACTTAGAGAATGTATTTATCTGACAATTATTTCAAGTCACTTTTATTTCTGTAGACAAAGTATATACATTTATTAACAGCCCAGCAAGCACGTATTGTGTTATAAAGTTATTTGGCGTACCCCGTCCGTAACTCGCGATCCGCGGGTACGGAAACTGCAAATCCTGGCTGAGGATGAAGGCAGGGGCGCAGCCGACCCCGGGGGAGGTATGAGGTATGGACAGATGAAGGACCCCCGGGAGGGACAGTATGGGAAGGGACCATCCTGGTGGTGATGGGTAGGATGCAGGGGAATATAGGCGCCAGCATCTTCGAACTCATACGTGTGTAATTAGGCCTACCGATCTTTTATACTACAAGTATTAGAACACGATTGGATAGATAAAAAGGCAAACAAGGGACTTTTCGAACGTCCCCAAAGTGGAGTGCACTGTCAGAAATAGGGGTACAGTAGGAGTCCATTTCTGTCCCCCAAGGTACATATATGTACCTTTTTGAGGGTCAAAAAGGTACATATATGTCCCCAAGCATTAAAAGGTACATATACCGTTTCTTTTAAAGGTTAAGGTACAATGTCAAAAGACAGCCTCTGCTAAGTGAATTTTCTCTTTTTTTTTGTAAAAAAAAAATCTTTTTTTTAAGGTTTTAAGGATACCTTAATCATTTAAGGTAGATTTTTAACTTATCACTATATTTAAGTAGCCTTGAAATAAAGGAAATCAAAGTTTTATAAGTCAATTTAATGATATTAAATCATTATAACACAGCAAAAACTCCAGTTAAATGAACTCTCCTGGGAGTTTATATGGCTCCAGACTCAAGAGTGTTAAAGTGTTCAAATATGAATGTTAAATTAACAATCAAGATTGTTAAAGTTAATGAGCTAATTAAGTGATTAATTGAGTGATGATTGACCATTATTGAAGACACCTGATGTTAACAAGCAGAATCACTGAAGGAGAAAATTTAAAAAATAAGACACCGTTATGGTGATCAGTGTTTGCTTTAGTTGGGCTCTTGACCCTTAAACTGTCCAAATTAGATTTTGTTTCTCTGTTGTATTTGAGTTATAACTGCCAGATGAACAAAGAGAAAAGTTTTTGAGAAAAGTTGAGCAGGTAGTGTTGGTTATGTTTTGACATAATCATAATTTGACCTGAATCACTGAACTCATCTAAAGTCTAATAGCTGACTTAAATGTATATTGTTGATTACAGCAGCCTGTGATTCTACAGAATAAAATCCAGATATTTCTAATGGTAAGGATTTCTTAAAAGCTTTTCTGATAAAACAAATCTTTATTTTAGGCACACACAGACATCAAGAATTAGTGTATGAATCTCAACAATGGTGACAAAAAGAATATTCAATTGGGGAAAGGAAATTAGTAAAACAATTCGGATCATAATTTATTCATACCGCAATGCATGATGAGAGCCATGAATGAGTTTTGATTGGTAGCACCCAGAATGCACTGCAACATGCTTTATTATTGTCACCATTGTTGAGATTCACAGCCTGATTATTGATGTCAGTGTGTCTTCATAAAATAATTTTTTTAAAAGTATTTTGATCAGAATAACTTTTAAGAAATATTTTGGATTATATTGAAAATGCTGGATATCATTTGCTGTAGAATCACAGTGATTCTGTAATCAACAATATACATTTAAGTCTGAGATTAGATTCTAAATGAGTTCAATGATTCAAGCATATTATGATTATGTCAAAACACTATCAACATGACCTGATCATTTTTTCTCTTTGTTCATCTGGCAGTTATAGCTCAGATACAACAGCCAAACAAAATATAAAATTAATTATCTAAGGGTCAAGAGCCCAACTAAAGCACACACTGATCACCATAACGGTGTCTTAAAAATTATATTTTCTCCTTCAGTGATTCTGCTTGTTAACATCAGGTGTCTTCAATAATGGTGAATCATAACTCAATTAATCACTTAATTAGATCATTAACTTTAGTCTGGAGTCATATAAAGTCATATAAAGAGTCTGGAGTTATAAACTCCCAGAAGAGTTCAATTAACACTGGAGTTTTTGCTGTTGGATCTCAAGGTACATATATGTACCTTTTTGAGGGTCAAAAAGCATTAAAAGGTACATATATGTACCGTTTTCTTTTAAAGGTTAAGGTACAGTATTGTACCCTTGAGGGTACAGCCCCAGTGACAAGCCATTGTACCCCTAAAGGTACAATTATGTACTTTTTTTTTCTGAGAGTGTTTGTAGAGCCAGCCCTGATTGGCTGCTTGAATCTCAATTTAAAAGAACGTCCAGTTTTCGGTCTTTAATTCTTTTGGCCATCGGTGGAGAAGAAGTCATAGCACGGTTACTCATGGTTCTTCTAGGGCTTTCAACCGAGGAGGTCCTTCAGAAAATATCAGAAGCAGGCATAGAAGTAACCGACGTCGAGATGAAAGGAGATGAAATGGACTTTCAGGCAAATGACTCTTACTCAGATGATAATCATTTATATGTCACAGTTAGACATTGAGTTTAAAATGAAATGTTGGAAAATGTGAAAATTAAAAGGATTTAATAAGTTCTGATTTTAATTCAGTGTGTGTGTGATATATATATATATATATATATATATATATATATATATATATAAATCTCATTATAGTGAACAATTGTACCCTGTCAAAGCCAATTTTGTACCATCTTTGAAGGGTCCATTTTTGTACTGTTAAATAAAGGTACAAAATTGTCACCACAGGTACAAGATTGATCTCTTAAGGTACAAATCACAAAGGTACAAATATGTACCCTATACCAAGGGTACAATATTGTACCCTTGAGGGTACAGCCCCAGTGACAAGCCATTGTACCCCTAAAGGTACAATTATGTACTTTATTTTCTGAGAGTGTGCGGCGCGACAGAAGTGTCGCACGGACAAGTGGATCAGTACTGTTAGGTCCGCTTTGTAACGTTACCGAGCGGACTTAAGTGACGTGATAATTTAGTCTTCCTGGCAGAAACTTACGTTAAAGCTTTAATTTCCATTGTAAAAATCATTAGTTATCTATTTAGTTCATTTATCTATACAGCCACTCTGGTGACAACAGTGATGTCATCGTCCAGCTCAGTTCAGTTCTCATATAATGGTGTCAATGCAGGAGATCAATAATATTGTTGAATATTAAGTGACAAAAAAGGGCAAACTACAGCTACAGGTTTTAGAAAAACTAAAAAGCTCGCAGGAGAAAAAAAATCATACATTGTCTGCAACATATTTAATTGTCCTTTGTTGTTTTTTTCACGTGTTCATAATTTCTTTGTATGACAGCCTGGCTGAAAATTATGTCTGTACAATTTGGAATGTTTCATTGTGTTATCACAAATAAACAATTGACTCCAGGCACAACTACACAATACGCTTACAAAATATTTAACACATTTTTAAAACTATTTGAATAAAGGGTGAATCTGTCAATTTTCCTTCAGTACTAATTTGTGATAATTTGGCAGAATGCAAAGCAATTTAAAAAAAAAAATACATTTAAATATTAAAGTTTCAGTGTCTTAATTAAATTATTTTATTATAATTACATTAAATGATTGGTGTCATGCTGCTGTGACCTCACCCTTGCTGGTTCACTATTGGCTTATTGATTAAGGGCGGCCATTTTGGGTTAACAACATTGTAGTCCTTAGTTTGCAGCACTTAAGTGCCACTTCAGTCAGCACTTAAGAATCAGTCTTATACTTTACTGAAAGTTGCTTTTAGCTGCTTTATAAAAGTCTCCTACTCTTAGAGAAGTCCTACTTTTTACTAAGTATTTTTTGACACTTAAGTCAAAGCTTAAGACTATTCTTAAGAGCATTTCTTAGAAGTTTTATACATACGGGCCCAGGGCCCATATTCATAAATAATCTTAATGCAAAGAGTAGCTCCTAGTGACAAAATTCTAAGAAAATTCTTAGAAATGTGGGCGTTTACTCTTAAAATTAAAGAAAAAATCCTAGTAAAGAAAAAAGTAATTCAGAAAGTATCTTAACCCTTAAAAGAGGTCTTAAGGTGGTCAAAATTGTTAGGAGTACGGACGAGGACTTTTAAGAGGCTTAAGAGTTTCTTTAGCAGAGGAGAAAATGGCAGAAAGACGAATAGGGAGAAGAAATTAGTTGCAGACAATAGATGACAGTGAGTTAATAAGACGCTATAGATTGACACCCGGCCCGAATTTTCCTTTAAGCCTTGTGTTCATCCACTAAATGGGCTAACAGTAAACACTGTTCCGCTGTCCAGTTGGACTTTCTCATCCTTCTTGGTTTTGATTCCATGTTTGCTACATTAAAACCAACATTCAAACCACCACTTAAATAGACATGCCAGCAATCAGTGTAACTGGAAACAGTGGAACAATTTTTATCATTCTAAGCCAATCAAATACCTTATAGGAAATTAACAGCATGGTAAATAAAAAAAAAGGATTTATATACACATATATAATGTGTGTGTGTGTGTGTGTGTGTGTGCGTGTGTGTGTGTGTGTGTGTGTGTGTGTGTGTGTGTGTGTGTGTGTGTGTGTGTGTGTGTGAGAACGGTCAAATAGGAAAAATTACGCATGTCATTTCAAAGTGAAGGCTTAGAATAGACCCTATACTTAAAATCACTCTTTTTTCCCTTCTTGGACAACCAACCAATCACAGTCTTCAAAAGATTGTGTCACACATAGCAACGGGGTCAACCCCGCCTCCTCACTAAGATTAAAGTTTTTGTCTTTTCCTTACTCAGAGTTGCTCTCAGATCGGTCCCGAATCGCTCTTAAGCTAAGACTCCTACGTAAAAGATTTTAAGCTAAATTAAGAGTTTTCTGAGAGGATTCTTAGAATCTTTATGAATACGGGCCCAGATATAGGAGTTGAACTGGAAAAAGTTGCTTCTACTAAAATAAAAACATAAAGTCTGTGTGTTTACAGCTGCATGTGTAAATCAAGTAGAGCAGATCTGATGCTTCAATCATTGATATTGCTATGAGGACATTTTCAGGAAGATTAAAATAGTTCATCTTTTGTTTTGCCTTTTATTTCAGACATACCAGAGGTTTAATATTTACATTTCATATTTGACTGTTGTTGGCAAATTTTATATACATACATGTAAGTTTACCATTAACAAACAATTTTTTCTGTGTTTTTGAAAGAATTTAAAATACATCTTACTACAATTAGGCCTACATCTTCAGTAATGAAAGCAAGTATTTGTAAGAATTTTAATATGTACAATGTAATTGATGTATAGTTTAATATCTTACCCTTGTGTTCTTTCTCTCTATCTTCTTTTTTGTCTTTTATTTTTCAGTTTTCAGCTAATCACTGTTAACTCTTATTTTCTCATTTGTATTCTGATGACATTGAACACATTGTTAATAGATTTTGTATACTAAGTTGCATATCAAAAAATGTCATCTCTGTTATTTTTGCTATTTAAAGCTACACTGTGTAACTTTTTTAGTTTATTCTTTGCTAAAAACACTTAGTTCTTTCAAAAATATATGTGCTCTTTAATGTATATTTACTTCGTTCAAGTAATAAAGGAATCTCGTGAGTGTATAATATGCAATTAAAAATACATACGGGTGAGGGGTACCTATGTTGGTCGCCATGTTGCCCCTCCATCTTGAAAGTACATTAGCCAATGAGGGCCATACCCGTTAATTAAAGCTTCGCCTTTCGCGTTTCAACACTCAATGGCACCGTGTCGAATGTGAAGAGGGGGATTGCTTGAAAACCTGAAAGTCGTTTGCAGATGGAGGATCACAGTTATTCTCGAGGATACGCATCAGAGTCGTCAAAGAAGCGAAAAAGAGCGTTAAGACGGCAACGCAACAGGCAAATCAAAAAAACAAAAGTGAATATTGGAGTGGCGTTTACAAGATGGAAAGAGCTCATGACGAGCAGCGATTTTAAAAAGGACGCCGACTTTGCCTGCTTTCTTCTCGACAGGTAACGTTAATTAAGCCTATTTGTGTATATTGGAAGTTTTATTGTTGCTTGGCTAATTATATCATGGTGTGCTGTGCATAACGCTAGAACGACATCTAGGATAGGTTTCCTCGCGTCAATGATGAAAAGTATTGTTTACCTTCTAACATAAATCCGTGTTCTATGACGGATAACATTTGATTAATATTTTAATGGCGCTATATTATTTTTTTAGGCTATAAGTTATATGTAGGCACTTTAAATTTGAGTTATTTTTCATTAAATTAAACTTTATACACAATTAATGTAGCCTAGTGTGATAATGGCGTTGTAATGCTGCGTTCCAGGCAAGCTGTAACCCGTGTTTTTACAACATGTAACTGGGAGTACATCGATCTAGTACGAGTTCACGGGAGGGACAGTCAAGGGTTTGACTGCCGTTCCAGTGCACTTTCACGGGCAGCATATAAGGTTTGAAAAACACGGGTTACAGGTTGCCTAGATCGCAGCATTAGTTAGCTGTTTCTAAGCGAGATTTTCACTTTCACATCTGCCCTGTAATCTTATTCATTTAAAACGTATTATTGTATGTCTGTTATTGTAGACAGACAGACAATTATTGTATTAGTAAATATTTAAAAAACATTTCAAGCTATGACACCTTACTATGACTAGCCTACACTTCAGTATGAATAGGTCACTTGTGGGTCAGTAGACCTAATTATAGAGGAAGGGTAGACCAGTACATTGACAATGATCATAAGTAAATATCAATAACAATTATAAAATACAGACAGAACTGTTCTGAACTATAGGTAAATTAATTAATTGTTAAAAAATAACGAAAACATAAAACTATTATTCATTTTACATAGATGTCATATCCTATATGTTACCTGACAAATTAAATTACTGCAAATTATTTATAATAGTTTTCTAAAATAACCTCATCACTTGAAGGGACACTCATAAACGAGGTCGAACTGGAAGCCATATTAATCTTGGACTACATTGGCCACCGTAGGAGTTGAAACGAAATCGGAATTGAGAGGAACAGAAACTAATATTCACTGGATGGTCATATACCTTTTCACCGCTAGATGGTGCTAAATATCACACAGTGTAGCTTTAAAAAAGTGCTTGCTTCCTCGTTATCATGCATCACATGAAAAAAGGAGTAAAATGAGTGTGATCCAAAACACACAATAGATGGCGCTAATTCCAGCCGCCAATGAAGAAGAAGAAGAAGAAGAAGAAGAAGAAGAAGAAGAAGAAGAGTCTTCTGAGGAGAGCAGTTCACGGTATTTCTCATATTTACACAACCATCACACACACTTTATACAGTTTGATTAAGCGACAGACTCATTTCTGTATTGTTTTCATCGATCACAGCGATACTTGTGCGTCTTTTCTGGCGTCTTCATACTGAAATAAACATTTAGTGCAGCAGCAGCGAGCATGAGGAGAATATGTGGAGTTCGTTCGTTCATTCCCCCTTCCATGTAAAGCGCTTTGAGTAGCTAACCAGAAAAGCGCTATATTAAATGTAATGAATTATTATTATTCAGACCTGAGAGATTTTGTGTTCGTTTGTGTGATTGTCTCGATGTTTGGAGTGAGAACTACTGAATGTCAAGACTGAAGTCAAAGTCTGAGAACTGTGAAATACTGCTGCCGTTTTATTTTATCTTTATACAAATCAAATTTGTTACTTATTTCACATTGTTAAAATATACTGGAACATATACGGCTAAAACTTCACATTGAACTTATAATGAGTTTTTAGGATCGTTGTCAGCAGTTTTGAATAACAGTGCAATGAATGTAGAACAAAATCAAAATATTTTAGATAGTGACATTATGCTGTAGTTATTTAGATGAGGTGGTTAATTAAGATGAATACCTGTAGTGTTTGTTTTTATATTTTTTCTTATGTTTTATCCTTCTCATGTTGTGAGAAGCAACAGTATTTTCTCTCAATTTAGCAGTTTTACAGGCTTTGTTTTTGTCAGTGTTGATAGTCTGAGGATCATCAATATTAACAGATCTGCTGAAAACACTCTTTATTTCATGACAATAGTTCCTGTTTTCACCTCATTTATTATGCTGATGTCTTCAGATCTCCTGTAAATTGACACTTAAAGCTCATTTCATTGGTGTCAACAGACTGTATTTGTTGCTCACAAATATACGTTTATTTCTGTGTCCATGCTTTCAACTTTTTTTTTTCTGACCATTGTTAATATTGGCAAGACATTATATTACGATGTTTATATTCTTTTTTATTTCTAGATATCTGCCTATATTGTAATGGAAAAAGCAGGAGAGTGTTCTAGTTAGCCATAAAATAAGTTATAGCCTACATCCGCATCAGTTACTTTATTTCAGACAGACAGACATTAATGCTTAGATGTGATATTTAGTATAAAAACAAATTCAGGAACTGATATTATTTTTTATTTTGACAGATCAGCTCCTCCCACTGCAATTCATCATCAGTGAAGCTCCTCCCACTGTAATTCATCATCAGTGAAGCTCCTCCCACAGTAATTCATCATCAGTGAAGCTCCTCCCACTGTAATTCATCATCAGTGAAGCTCCTCCCACTGCAATTCTCCAATAAATGCTGTAAATTCCCATCAGCTACAAGTGAAGACGAGCATCAGGAAGAGCTGAAATCTGCAAAGTCTGAGTTTATTAAAGAGGACAGTGAGAACACGAGTGATCCAGAACCTGCAGAATGAAACACACTGAAGATCCTGAAGAACAAAGAGGTTGGTGTTTATTCTTCATTCATTCATGATGCTGAAGAACATTCATGTTAAAAACATTCAAGCACTTCATCACATTTAAATAAACAGTTAGCCTAAACTATAAAATGGTACAGAATGTTTTTTATTTGTTTTCAACAAATGATGAGTAAAGGGAGGTTTGAGAAACTTAAGCAAAAAAAAAAATATATATATATTATATAATTACCAATCTGGGCCTTCAGTAGGGATAGGCGATATATTACTACCTAGTGGACATAAAGCTGAGGCTTGAGAGACTAATCGAGGAACTACCTCTACAATCTGGAACTGGTACACACAGATATATTTTCAGTTAATGAAAATGGTATTTCAGTTAATCTCAATGGATGCACAATGTATGTGACGCATACGTAAACACTAGTGTGAGGCGCACGCCTGGCTGTCGCTTTGCTGAGAGCGCTAGAGTTTCTCACACACTTAAAGAAAGAGCGAGAGAGTCTTATACCACGCAGAATTGACGTGCTACATGTAAACGATATTCATTATTTTATTTTCCTGTAAAAATAAGTTAATTTGGAACTAATCAGCCTTTTTGAGCAAGCAGAAACTAATGCGCGAACGCAGACGTTATTAATATTCATGAACCCAGCAGCTCATCAATCCTTAGTGTGGTCTATATTGTTATCTTATCAGTATTATTGTTAGTTTTTTTACATTTTAAACTTGTAATTGACTTGATTTATTACTGTGTGTAATTATTATTATGTGATGTTTTTCTGCACAGTTGCACTATTTAAACATTATCTGCGCTTTAACAGAAGAAATGTACATCTGCATTTTTTCCATTTCTGCAAGGGCTGGTGTTGTGATTTTTACTGTTTTTTTTTATTCTTTTATGTTATTGATATATTATAGGAGCCTATTTGATGATGGGTACGTTTTACTTTAGATCACTGCTTGTGTTTCTGAGGCTGCTATCACTTGTAGCCAAAAAAGTGGCGAATGGTACCATATTTATATCGTCATTGATATTATTATCACAATAAATAGCAGAACATATCGTGATATAGTTTTATCGCCCATCCCTAGACGCAGTTTGGCCCCTTTACGGGCCTTTAAATGAAAGCGTTGCTAGACCTCCTCCTGCTATAGAGAGTTGTCCGCTGGGATAAGCTTCTTTAATACTGAGCGTAGTTTGTTCTCTTCTTGTTCTCCTCTGTTGTTGCATCATTTTATCACAGGTAATATCCTCCACATTTCATTTTAATTCGATTTCCTACCTATTGGAGATAAAACATATCATGGATAACATTAATTTTTTTTTTTTATCAGGTTAAGCTTTGATTATGAATCACTCAAACCTCTTTATCCTCTGTCGGTTGCACATATCCGCCATGTTTTGTAGTTTTATAACATCTTTACTCGTGTTTGTAATTCTGAACCGAATCCTCCTCCAAATCGCAATGGGTTGTGGGTAATATTAGCCTTTATAGTGTGCACGGATCCACACTTCAAAAATCTACCGGAAATAGTAGACCATACGGGGACGTCTGGCATACTCTTTTCAACATACTATGCTTTGAGACACACTTATTTAAATCTCACACACTATTTTGGATGGATGGTATAGACATTGGGATGCAGGCTGTGTTTCTGTGTAGAATAGGGATGGATAGGAGTCCTGATGAAGGTCGTGTGACCGAAACGTTGTGTGTGAATAAACATTAAATTTAAAATTGCAAGTAACGATAGTGTGCGGGAGTTCCTTATCTCCTCAGGATTTTTGTAAAAGCCAAAATATGACCACACCTCAGATTTGGTCCTCTTAAAAGGCTGAAAAATCTCCCGAACACGGTCACCGCCTTCCGCCATTCCTTCTCGAATAAAAAAGACAACCCCAACATTGCGCGCCTGCGTCATATTGTTGCTGGCTGGACAGGATTTATAGTGAGTTATTAAAATCGCGATAATCAAAGACGGTTTTAATGATAATTGAATTTTAAACGATAATACTAACCGTCAGTACATTTTATCGTGGTTTATAGTGAAACCGGTAATCGTCCCATCCCTGGTGTAGAAAGAGATATCAAGTTTTTTGGCTCTTTTTGGGCCGCTATGTTAAGCTCTATCTGTAAGGTTGAGTTTGGTTTTGTCTCTTCTCATTCTGAGAGTATTTTTGCGAAGGTTTCAGCTCACCTGATCTCCGTGAGAATAGTGTCACTGATGGTCCATAACAGACCTTAGGGAGCAAATGTGGATCCAGCATCGAAGTCTGTTGAGTTGATCTTATGCTGGCAACTCCGATATGGCAATCAATTTCCTCGGTATGGCAAAGTGGGTATTTTGGAAAATCGTGGCATGCATAATAGGGCTGTCAAATAAAAATTTGAATTTTGAATATTCCTTGAATTAAAAGGAAAAAAAAAAAAAAAAAGAATGCACATTAGGCTACTGTCACTTTAAGACCTGCACACATCTAATATACACGCATTTGACATGGACACGATTTTCTCTCAAACAATTGCGTTCACTTTAGACATAATCAACTGTGTTTATGTAATCCTTGTGTATATTTGACAGTATTAGTGCAGTGAGACTTCGAAAGTCCAGGAACCAGGCACTGTTGGACAGGCTTTTAGTGTCTGTGCGCTTCGGGTGTTTGCATTCAGAAAAGCGCACGTTAGAAACAGCGTGAATGACATGTTTAAACGGCAAGGCTTCACAGTATGCAGATAATGAACTTTTGTGCCGTGAATGTCAAGTCAAGTCACATTTATTTATATAGCGCTTTTTACAGTACAGATTGTTTCAAAGCAGCTTTACAGAGATAACAGGAAAATAATGCAACAAAGTTTGTTTCCAGAAGAAAATAGTGTCACAGTCCAGCTTAAGAAAGTTCAGTGATGGTTCATTTTTGTTGTAAAAAAAGTTTAATTTACTTCATTCATATATATATATATATCTGATGGTTATATATATAAGTTCAGTGATGGTTCATTTTTGTTGTAAAATTTTTTAATTTACTTCATTCATATATATATATATATATGAAGAGTTTCGTTGCAAAAGGAGATATATCCATTTTGAGAAATGTTGGTTATTTGACATTATTATTTAAGACATCAACAGTCAAGTTCATTCACAATTTTTTGTACATTAAACTATTACTTGAGCTCAGTGAAGGCCAGGGACACAATATTCTTCAAATCCAGGATATTTTTTATTTAATTTTATGTCCATAAATAGTTCATAAATAAGTCAAAAACCATGCCAAAATGCAACATATTTATCTTAACATTGTCAAACATCTTAAATTGGTTAAAAAAACAATACATCATAAATATATGGAATAGTATATACAAAGATTGATTAATAATAATAAGATTCTGAGTTAGTTTTGGCCAGAACATACACAACATAACATTTTTTTTTTTTTTTTTTTGCAAAACGCTATATATCCACCTTAGGCTATATTCTACTACTGTAATACCATTAAGAAAAGCTAGTGAATCAATGTTTTGTGTGTGTGTGTGTGTGTGTGTGTGTGTGTGTATTTTCTTGAGTGTCACATGGGCTTCAGATGCCAGTGTGTGCCTTTTAGTCTACTCTTCCCCCCTGTGGACATCACTGGTCACAGCCAAAGTGTGATTGTAGAAGGCCTCGACGTTTGAACCAGGCTGATGATGTCCTTCTTCTTCACAGCCTTCACTGTGGTCATCATGGGCAGGGGATCTGCTTTATACTGGCCCCAGTTGTTGCCTCTCTTCAGGAGAGTGTGCTGGTAGGTGGGACCGCTGAAGGTGGTTCTCACCCCCAACCCTTTGCCATCGATCTCCAGCACCCGGGCTTCGCTGATCTTGTAAGACCGCGTGGACTGCATGAGAGCCTTGGCTGCAGCTTTGTGGTCAAAGCTCTCCCAGTCCTTCCCGTACACATACACAGAGCCATGCTTCTTCAGGATGTTGGTGTATTTGTCTGGCAGGAGGATGGTGTCCTGCTTACGAATATCCTGCTCATTTCTTCCAAAAACTCTGTCAACAGGGAGAAAACTATGGCCACGGACAGGGAAGAAGCACTCCATTTTCACATCTTTAAAGATAGTGCTTCGTAGGCTGGACAGCATTCCCACCATTGTACTGTTCTTGTTCTGTCCATAGCAGGAATCGCTGAAGAGCCTCAAATGGCCAGCCTGTTGGACATCTTCGGCTAGACTGGTTCTCAGGCAGTGGTCCAAGGCAGAGGCGGTCATGTTGCTGTCTTTTCTATTTTGATTTTAAAGCCACACGTAGAGATGACGGTCACTCAGTGCCTGCAGACTCCTCTCTCCATGGTGGACCACAACACCAAACACATACATGTAAAGCTGCCTAGAGTAGTAGGTCTGGCCAATGGGAGACTTGGGCAGAGAGAGGTTCTGCATCATGTCAAAGCAGACAGTAACTGTGTCCTCCACTGCATTTAGCAATGTGTAGAACACCCGGGCTCTGCGTCGGTGGAGCATGACAGACACGATCTCTGCCTTCCTCTCTTCCTCAGTAAGGTGAGGATCTTTCATACGGAGTCTCGAGCTCATACAGGTGGCACAGCAGTCCTTTGCTGGATGCCCAAATCCCAAGTTGAATGAGGTGCAGAAAACATTGTAATACAGGGAGTAGCTGATGTCCCTGTGGTTCTGCTCCTGGAACAGCCGGTGCATTTTGGTTACTGACATGTCACTTGGGAGCAGAGGTGGGTAGAGTATCCAAAAACTGTACTCAAGTAAAAGTACAAGTACTTACAGAAATATTTACTCAAAGTAAAAGTAATAATCTTAATAGTTACTTGAGTAAGAGTAAAAAAGTATCTAATGAAAAAAGTACTCAAGTAGCTAGTTACTTGTTACTTCGGATCATATAGGCCTATATATATATATATATATATATATATATTAACATGATATTATTTAGATAATTATCTTTGCAACAAAAACAGAAGAGACAAGCATTATTTCTGCTATCTACAGTATAGCCCGAAAATCACTGCCTGTCCTTTGGTTTGTATAATAGTAACTTATACAACTACATTTGTATTATTATACAATGTCGAAATAAAGTGAATATGCAGAGTTTTGCATTCAAAAGCATTTAAAGTCAGGAAACCATTGACACAGAGAAGAAAGAGTTAACTCTTCACATGTGCTCGCGCTCATGACCGCTACTGAACATCTGAACACAAACAACGATCAAATGCACATCGACGGATCTTCTTCCGTCTGTTCTTCAAAATGTAATCAAATGTATATTTCTCCAAGCATGTTTAAACTGGTTAACTGTCTAAGGCAGGCACAGACATTCGTTTTTAAGATGATTTTGCACGCTGCGCAATACACACACATTACCGCGGGATGGCGGGTGTTCATTTCATAAACTGTGAACATTGGTAGCTTATTTAATGTATAAATTAAGGGTATATGTCCTAAAAACTAGTAATGTCATACTTTGTAGTAGTGCTATCGTGGTGTAATAATCTATTTGGTTGTAAAATGTATTACCTGAATGAAATGAAATCAAATGTATCGTCCTGTGGAATCATTCATTCACAGGCAGACAGCATACGAAGATGTTCAACTAATGAAGATCTTCATCGCTGGCAAACAATATCATGCACTTGCAGATTTGCTTTCACTTGAATGTAGGTCCACGGCTACTTCATCCAACGCTCTTGGTGTTATTAAATCTTCCTGTTACGACTCCGAGTGTGAAACCGCTTCAGACGATTCAGTGCGTGACAGAAACTGAACAAATCGTTCAAACTGATTTGCGAACCAATTTAGACAGATCTGCCAACTTGTTTGATGAAGTATTTGAACAGAATCGACTCAAAAGAGTGATTCATTTGTGAATTGAGCATCGCTCATGCCCCAGAAAAAAGATACAGCCAGCTTGAAATATTCTACGCATTTAACAACATGTATTGCATTAAAATAAAGTAACGAGAGGAACGTCGCCCAACATAACGAAGTAAAAGTACAGTTTTTTCATTAGAAATATACTCGAGTTAAAGTAAAAGTACCCACATTTAAATCTACTCTTTAAAGTACAATTTTTTCAAAAAAATACTCAAGTAAATGTAACGAAGTAAATGTACTTCGTTACTACCCACCTCTGCTTGGGAGGTACTTGTGGTACGACGAGCGTAGTGGCTGGCCTTGCACATGAATGAGGACACATGCTGAACTACTGCCTGTCTGTTCTCCATCTTCTCATCAACATTTCTGGTTCCACCCCTGCACTCTGGTCTGGCTTCACCATGTTGACTGAAGTATTTCACCACTCTGGAGACTCTGTCTTTACTAACACCTGTGGAGTACAGAAAATGTATTAATAAGGTTGTCTGTGTTTTTTTCTGGAACCTGAAAATCATAAATTAATTGAGTAAAAGGCTACACCTCTGACTTCTACCCAAGATTGAACAGGCCATCTTAGACTATGTTTATAGCACCTGGGTTAAGGATGGGCATTTGAAGAAATCTTTTGGATCATCAGTGGGAAAATTAACAATAATTTATCAATTAATCGTAAATATTCATAATATTCAAAAACATAATGCCATAATAAACATAATGTGACTATGGCGTGTGCCAGTAATCCAGGGCAGTCCCTGAATGAAAAGGTTGGATAACAACGTGCGGACGTCTGTGTGCTTGTGCTTCACATAGGGACAGTGGGCATTAAAAAAAAAAAAAAAAGCACCGTTGCGCTGCCTGGCTAGCTGAGCTGTCAGAGCAAACAAACTGCAGTAAATCTTCAGATAGGCTACTCAGCTACATGTAAGAAATTATTTAAAAAATAAACTTACCAAGGGCACTTAGAAATGTAGCCTTGCAGACAGGTATCTTGTGATGGGGAGGAGCGCAGGACAAAAGGCAGTATTTCACTGTAACCTCCCTGGCTTTCTTCTTGACATCAGCGGAGACTTGTTCCCTGCTGCATTTGTTTATTGTTGACAGACGCAGGAGTATTTTATCCTGGTCCACTTTTGTAGCGTTTTTTTACATTTTTGTGAAGTTGAAGGCTACATCTTCATCTGACAGTTTGTCGGCATGACACAGACCAACATTACTCGCAGTCGCACGATGTCCACAATTAATCTTTGGATGTTTTCCCTCCCCTGAATGCCTTGCCCGTTGGGTCTTCTCCCTTTGATGATTTTCTTTAGATGCCTTCCTCTTTCTCCCAACAGCAGCTGGAATGACCGGCTCCAATCCGTCATCGAAATCCATAACGTTAGCTTGACTCTGAAGCTTTGATTCTCTGACTGACAGACAGCTGTTGATCAGTGACGTAGCCTACGTGACTGACAGCTCGCCTACAGTATAAACAATTAAATGGTAAACGTTTTTTAGTTAGCCTATTGAATCCTCTTTTTAAAAATATGTTTTTTGTTTTGATATTATCGTTAAATCACTGAGCAAACTAGGAGCACTTCACCAGCGGTGACTCTCTCCTCGCGTAACATCCTGAACGTTCTATAGCCTAACCGTTATATCGCACTCTGTAAAGAAACTGGGCTGGCGGATATCGCGTTTTGTGAAAAAATACATTTTGTAGTAGGCTTAAAATGTACATTTTTAAATCTTATTAATGGCAGCAATTCACACATAGATTAAGGTACATCTGAACAGTGATTTCCAATAATAAAATCCAAATGTCAAAAAATGGCGTTTATCGCGTTTTGCAACCGAACTCTTCATATATATATATATATATAACTGCTCTGGAGTAAACCGTGATGTCATCGTCCAGCTCAGTTCAGTTCTCATATAATGGTGTCAATGCATGCAGATCAATAATATTGTTGAATATTAAATTAAATGTTAAATTTAATGTCCCCAACTAAGCAAGCCAAGAGTGTAACCCTACCTCTGCCTTAACATGTGATGTGAATGTACATCATGCGCTGTGGCACGATACTACTTAATTTCTTCAAAAGCAGATCGTGGAGGCATTTTAACAATGTTGTCCACAAGCAAAAATCGTGATATCACACACCCCTAACGTAACTGACGCGGTTTGTTTTTGTTAGCTTATCCAGTACACAGCGCGGTGCGGCTGCGTTGTTAATTTGAAAAATGGTGGGAAAAGGCCTGCTGACGAAAACGATACAGTACTTTTTCCCTTTAACATTAAGTATTGCTTTTAGAATTTTAATATAGTTAGAATTCTGCTTATATTTAACAAAGAAATTTGAATTTAGCTTTTCAGCCATTTTGACAGCTGGGTTAAGTGGAACATGTAGGACATAGATAATGCTAATAAAGTTTTAACTAGTTTTAAACAAGCTACAGCTTGTCATGATTTGATGTCACTGCATCACTGCACATATAACAAATAATAATACATCTATGTAAAAATACGCAATATACTCCACTTGACTGCAAATGAGTTGGTCTTTAAATTTAACTGATGCATTAATCTCGGCCACAAGTCTTCATTTGATACAAATGCAGGTGTCCTACATTTACATGCGTATAAATGGAAGCCAATGGAAGAAAGTCTAGTGTGACCAGCCTTTTCAATAACTGAAAGATTTACCTTTACTTATTTTCCCCTTTCATTTCAGACCTGATGGAAGTGAAGGAGGAGAGTGAAGAACTGAGTGAAGTGGAGGAGGAAAATGTTAAACCTGGGAAAAAACATTTGAGTCGCTCAAAGACTAAAAAAACTTGCACTCAGTGTGGTAAGAACTTCGTATATAAAAAAAATCTTGTGAATCACATGAGAGTTCATACGGGAGAGAAGTCACATGCATGCCATCAATGTGGGAAGAGTTTCTTGCAATCATCTCAACTTAAGAAACACATGAGAGTTCATACTGGAGAGAAGCCGTTCACATGTGCTCAGTGCAGGAAGAGGTTTCCATACAGAGAAAGTCTTAATTTTCACATGAGGACACACACTGGAGAGAAGCCGTTCACTTGCAATTGCTGTGAAAAGAGACTCTCAAGCAAACAACAGCTAGAGAATCACATGAGAGTTCACACTGGAGAGA
This sequence comes from Gila robusta, assembly GCA_030770095.1. Lineage (NCBI taxonomy): Eukaryota > Metazoa > Chordata > Actinopteri > Cypriniformes > Leuciscidae > Gila > Gila robusta. Next base: position 710,214 of record JAVALU010001625.1, read on the forward strand.
AACCGTTCACATGCACTCAGTGTGGGAAGAGTTTCTCACACAGAGAAAGTCTTAAAGTTCACATGAGGATCCACACCGGAGAAAGACCGTTCACATGTGATCAATGCGGGAAGAGTTTCACACAATTGGCACAACTTAAAGGGCACAGGAATATCCACACCGGAGAGAGGCCTTACACATGTAATCAGTGTGGGAAAACGTTTCAGTGGGCATTAGCCCTGAAGACACACCTGACAGTTCATTCAAAGGAGAAACCACATTCATGTTCTGTGTGTGGGAAGAGTTTTTCACTGCTGTCATATTTACATAGACATGAGAAAATTCATACTGGTGTAAAAGATCATGTGTGCTTTGAGTGTGGGAAGTCTTTTATTTCAGTGGCCTTTTTAAAACTGCACCAGAGAATTCACACTGGAGAAAAACCTTACAAGTGTTCACACTGTGACAAGAGATTCAGTCAGTCTGCAAATCTGAAAAAACATGAGATGATCCACACTGCAGAGAAGCCGCACACGTGTGATCAGTGCGGAAAGAGTTTCTCTGTTAAAGTTCAACTAAAGCTACACATGAGGATCCACACTGGAGAAAAACCTTACAAGTGTTCACACTGTGACAAGAGATTCAGTGTGTCATCATCTCTGAAAACACATGAGAAGATCCACACTGGAGAGAAGCCGCACACGTGTGATCAGTGCGGGACGAGTTTCGCTATTAAACGCAACCTGGAGCGACACATTAAAATCCACACTGGAGAAAAACCTTTCAAGTGTTCACACTGTGACAAGAGATTCTGTGAGTCATCATCTCTGAAAACACACGAGATGATCCACACAGGAGAAAAACCTTACAAGTGTTCACACTGTGACAAGAGATTCAGTCTGTCATCAACTCTGAAAAAACACGAGAGGATCCACAGCAGAGAGAAGCCGCACACGTGTGATCAGTGCGGATCGAGTTTCTCTTTTAAAACTCACCTGAAGCGACACATGAAGATCCATTCAGTGTAAAAACCACATCACCACAGTCTGAGATCACGGTAAGTAGTTCATCTTTATGTACTGAGCAACAAAGTAGTTTCCTTACAGCCACGGTGAGCGTCTGGACATTTTGTTGTTTTGATTGGTATATGCTTAGAAAGATTTTTATTATTATCTCATTATGAGGTGTAAACAGGGCCTAAAACTTTTTGTCACATCTGCCAATGGCTGGTAAAATTTACCAGCCAAACTATTTTTTTATCTGCCAGCTAAAACTACTAGCTTAACTTATATAAATTCAATAGCCTACGTTTTAAAAGACAAGTAAACAGTCAGTATTAAAATAAGAACAAAATCAAATTACAAGCAAAAGGACAAATACATACAATACAACAAAGATACATATTAAATAAAGGGGTGGTATAATGCCCTTTTCACAAGATGTAATATAAGTCTTATATGGTGTGTATGTGAAGTTTTAGCTCAAAATACCCCACAGATCTTTTTATATAGCATGTTAAAATTGTCTTTTTTTTTTAGGGTGAGAAAAAACTCACCATTTTTGTGTCTGTCCCTTTAAATGCAAATGAGCTGCTGCTCCCGGCACAGGGGGCGGAGCTTCAACAGTCGTTTTACCTCACACAGACATGCACTGGGAATTTCACAAACTTTTAGCCTTTTATGTTTAAACCAGATTCAGATAATTGATGGAGAGACTCAAGAAGTGACAACATGTAGAATGCAACAGGATCAAATCATAATCAACCACCCCTTTAAATAAATAGTGCTCTTTGGGCAGGTCTTATAGTTTTCAGGTACCGGGATGTAATTAAGTAGGCTAATCTAATAAATAACACTGCATAAACTTCATATCCTTTTTAAAGTTTTTTTCTTTCCTTCAAAAAAAGTATTCAAAAAAACAAAATCGCTCATTGCCCCCTAGTTTTCTCTCTGGTGAGAGAAGGTGTGCCTTTGCTCTGGAACTGCCTACTCTAAGAAAGTTAAGAGAGTACGGACACTCAGTAATACTGATCGCTGGCTGATGGAGTCACTATGCAAACAGAATTAAAATACAAAGGAGGAGAAATCGGTTAGTTGTTTCTTGGGCTGATTCTCATAAAGGTAAACCTATTTCACTGAGTAGTGGAAGCTATTATATTAGGTTATAATAGCATGGGACTCTTCCGGAGGGGCTAAGAGCTCATTCTGCCAGAGGTATGGTGGTTTGTTAAAAACTAATTTCACAGAAGCTTCCATTCTATTCAGGGAATAGTTGTGATTGATTACTGTTTGTATTACCATAGTTTTCCGACATATGATTAAATAGTTTATAATCTAATATATGTATAATCATTGTATATAAAATTTATAAGAACATTCTTAAGTCTGAATCAGGCTGGAATTGGTTTTAATTGAGGCCATCCATAATATTTTCATCTAAGTACTAGAGCTCGCGGTTATGGTAAGGGATGGGACATTTCCTGAACACACGCTAAGCGCTGCCAATCATAACACACTGGGCCATCTAACCAATCATAACACACTGGGCAATCTAACCAATCATAACACACTGGGCCATCTAACCAATCATAACACACTGGGCCATCTAACCAATCATAACACACTGGGCAATCTAACCAATCATAACACACTGGGCCATCTAACCAATCATAACACACTGGGCAATCTAACCAATCATAACACACTGGGCAATCTAACCAATCATAACACACTGGGCAATCTAACCAATCATAACACACTGGGCAATCTAACCAATCATAACACACTGGGCCATCTAACCAATCATAACACACTGGGCCATCTAACCAATCATAACACACTGGGCCATCTAACCAATCATAACACACTGGGCCATCTAACCAATCATAACACACTGGGCCATCTAACCAATCATAACACACTGGGCCATCTAACCAATCATAACACACTGGGCCATCTAACCAATCATAACACACTGGGCCATCTAACCAATCATAACACACTGGGCAATCTAACCAATCATAACACACTGGGCCATCTAACCAATCATAACACACTGGGCCATCTAACCAATCATAACACACTGGGCCATCTAACCAATCATAACACACTGGGCCATCTAACCAATCATAACACACTGGGCAATCTAACCAATCATAACACACTGGGCCATCTAACCAATCATAACACACTGGGCCATCTAACCAATCGCAGCACATTTCGTATTTTGGAAGGAAATACTGGTTGAAGCATTCAACTAGACTAGGGACAGATGAGCTGTAATAATGTAAAATATGTGAAAAATAAGCATGAAAGCATATTCTAGTACACCCCAAAAACAAAATTAAGACTTCATAAAAGGGCATAATAGGACCCCTTTAATATCTGATTAATTGTTTTGACATTTGATATGAATTTGACCCAGGAAAACCCTAAAGTGCCGATGAACTGGGAAGTCTGAAAGCCTTTTCATACTAAACACATTTGAATAGAAACAGAGACATTCACGCTGGGCTGGAATATTCACCCACTAATGAAGCAATGCTTTTTTCTTCAGAGAATATTTCTTCTATTTTCTTTGGTCTTTAAAGAAATGTGCTGACCAATAAGATATAACTTTGAGCTGCTGCAAATACACATTTAAGAGCATTTGGTGAAACCAGCATTAAAGAATAAAATTACTTTAAATGAAACATTAGCATTTAATGTACACTTTGAACTACATGAGTAATCCATAATTAGTCAATTGTGTAAAATAGTCCATTGAAAGGTTTTTTTTTGTTTTTTTTTTACATTAACAGGACATTTACATTTATTGCTTTGGCAGACATTTTTACGACAGCTGAAAGTTCAGTGCATGTATCGCCCTCTGTTGAACAGGCGTGAATTATCTTTTCCTTCAGTCCAACACATATGTTTGACGTTTGTTGTGAAAGGGCCGTCTGTCAACAAATTCCCTCATTTTTGCATAGTTTAGAGGCCAATCAGCTTGTGTCGTGTAGGAAACTGTGATTTCTCACTGATCACGTCAAGCCTACGTCATTAGAGTTTAATGACCAAACTAGTGATTTATAACACAAATCATCTTCAAATCAGCTTCACTTTTCATTTCACATTTGTCTCTCATTTGAAATCTCACTTGATTTAATGTTTCTTTTAGATCTGATGGACGTGAACAAGAAAGGAAAAACAGAAGCGAAAAATGCTGTCTGTAAATCAAGTGTGAAGATTCACATGAGAGTTCACACTGGGAAGAAGCGGCTCAGGCTTTCGCTCTGAAATCACATCAGCTTCTCATTCTGAAGAAAGACCATTTAACTGTGATCAGTGCGGGAAACAGTTTCATTGGGCATCAGTCCAGAAGAAACACTTGAAGATTCATTTAAAGGAGAAGATTCATTAGTAATATTACAGCAAAAAAATGACACGGAGGTGTGTGTTTCAGTGCAGGAAGTCCTTTACTACAGAATATGAACTGAAAGAGTGCCAGAAAATTCACACTGGAAAAAAAAACATTTCAAGGCAAAGTTCAGGAGCTGAAGAAGAGGCCATAACACTTTTAAGAGAGACATGAATCTGATATTAATTTTTAACTAATTCTTCATTGTTTTTTTATTAGAACATCTAGTTTATCTTCCACTTCTACTCTTCCATGCAAATGCAAGATATATACTTTCATGTATCTTTGAAACTGGACACTTTTCTCTTCTTCTCTTGAGATGCTTTGGCTCTTATAAGTCAGTAAAGATAGAGATCTGTCTCATTAGCTTTCACTTTTACTTAATGTTTGTATTTGCTTCATGTAATTATTGATTAAACTCTTTACTCAATTTTATCAACATCTCATTGTTATTGTCAGTTTTTATTTTATGCTCATTCTGCTTGAATCAGGAATAATTTTAGTTCTGAAAGACATGAATTATTATTTGCTTTTAGATCTCTCCATGTTGTTAATTTCTCATTAGAAATTTTAAATGGCTAATAGATCCAGTATCATATATACATTTCAAAGAGTTTGTTTTAGTCAGTTTGATGTTTTATTCACATCATGAGGCTTATTGAAGTCAGAACAATTACTATCAACTTTAAACAACACACAGTTTTTACAAAATATACTGAAATGATTTCTATCTCACTACAGTTTTACTCAACCAGCAGAAAGAGAGCAGCTGGAAAAAAGAGATGCGGCGTGTAATCCTTGTTTTTTGTCTGTGATTATGTTGATGTTTATAGATATTTTGTCATTGTGAACAGTATTTGGTGAATTTTTGATCATCTATCATTGACGCACATCTATGAGCCGCAAATCACGAGACGACAGCGATGTCATACAACTCTTACCGGATACCAGGCCAGAAAAGAAAATTTGATGAACTTGGCCGAAAACAAACATGACTTTAATAATAATTATTAATAATTGTATTAATATAACACTATCATTGTTTTGAGCTAATAGGCTGATACTTTTTAATTATTTCATGAAAATAAAGTGTATAATCAACTAATATGAATTTAATAATCAGCACTCAAAAAAGCATTTGAATAGCATAACAAAATAGCATTTGAATTTCACATAAAGCAGTTTTTATTTTAAATAATTATAGCCTATTATCTTCCTAATAACATGCCTAAAATATATTTACTAAAAAAAAGAATGTCTTGTTTCTAAATGCTTCTGAATATTAAATGAAACATGGCTTACTGACAGATTTATTAAAATATAGCCTGCATTAAATCATTAAGACATCACTAACAGGTTAAATAAATACATACAGTATAATTGTTACGAACCTTAAAAGGTCTAGGGCAGGTACCGCAACATTTCCATATTAACACACTAACACACTGCTGAAGGTGAGGTGTGGTGGAAGAGCACATGACAGACTCTTCTCGAAGGGAAAAATAAACTGGACTTTATTTACAACAAGCCGAAGCCACTGAACCCAGTCAAAGCAACAATAATAATGTGCGCTATGTACAAGATGATTGTGTGAACAAACAAACAATAAGTGGGAAAAGAACAAAAGCGGCGCCAAAAGAAAAAAACAAAATATAACAAAACAATCCTTAATCTACCTAATCTAACCAAAGAAAAATGTGGAAAATAAACCGAAATCTTCGGTGCATCCGGCACCCTAACTGAACTACCTAAAAAAGCAGAAATACAAGGGGTGTGGCTCACTTCTTACCTGGTGTATCGAAAGCCAAATGGTTCAGAATTCGCGAGCATTTGATCGGCGTATAAATATTAAAACGCCGTCTTCATAACGCCGCCAGGCGTTAAATAAGCGCCGTCAGGCGATAAGTTAACGTCACACGCCGCCACACGTTAAAATAACGCCACTCGCCGATAGATGTTAAATTGACGCCACACGCCACTCAAAATGCAGATTTATGAGCTCACATACATGGCCCCTCCTCTACTGAGTTTGAGGACTCTACGGCAAGTCGGAGAAGACAATCCAGTTTGGAAGAGCGCGAAAATGGCAAGAATTTGTTTTGCGGTGTAAGCACACTGTAAATGACTGTGAGTGTGAAGTGTAAATGTAAATGAATTTTGTTCAAGAAAAAATAAAAACAAGAGCTTAAGATCTGGCGCAGCACCAGATGTAGTCTGGCCTCCCGTTATCAGAGACAAGAAAAATGTCTGTAGAGTCAAATAATTTCAGACGTCTAATTGCGATTAGGGAGCGCATAAATGTCCCTAAATTTCCCTTTATGCGATCCCTTAAATTCATTCATTAAATTATATTTAAATTATATATAACAAAGTTCGGGAGGAGCACGTTCAGATAATCAACCAAATCAACACGGGATGAGTTAATCAACTCATTGAGTGCGATAGGATTTAGTAAGCCGTTTGGCTTATTAGGCCTACTATTAATGTCGCTGTCTTCACGAAGTGCTGAAATGTCAGTCACTATACAGTATAATCATAACATTGCCTAGTCAGGAAAAGAAGACCCAAAAGCGGGAATTTGTAGCAAATCAAACTTTATTTTTATGGGTTGGTCTGTCTGAGTGTGTGACTCCCGGCCTAATGGTGTCCCGCATTAGCCTAAATAATTCGTAACATTAAGCATTTAAGTTAACTGAAATAAAGCTAAAATTAGGCTAAATAAAATGGGCCTTTAAATTATGGGCATATATATTAATTAAAAAAAATTAACGAAAATTAGAAATGTTGCCTTGCAGACTGAAATAAGCTGAAGTTGAAGCTCTAAAATTATGAACTGGAAAGAAATATAAACTTAAACTAAACTTACATTATATGTAGGCCTAAATGATTAAATATAGCTTAAATTAAACCTAAATAGCAATTTTAAATTATTTTTTTTAAATGACAGAAGCACATAACGAAATTGCTTAAAATTAAACTAAAATTACCACGAAAAATAAAACTAAAACTAATTCAAAATCAAGATATAAATAAATAAGATATAAATAAATTAATTAAAATAAATTACAAATAAAAGTAACTGCAGGTCTCCGCAGTTACATAGCCTAAATGAAAACTATGAAAGCCGTGTGACCGGCCAACTGATAATAAATAAATAAATAAATAAATAAATAAATAAAAGAAATGATTCCCTCTGATCTTCTGTTTCGTTAATAAAGTTTGATTTGGAACATATTCCTTCTTCATTTATTCATTTCCTGACTATGGCCATGTCATAATGATACAGCCAGACTACATTTCAGCACTTCGTGAAGACAGCGACATAGTTATAATAAAGCGCTTAGAGATCGTGTGAATTGCACGTTCAGTTGAATTCGAGAACTTATATGCTAAAATTTATACTTACAGCTCTGATGTGAAAACCTGTCAAATAAAAATCTGAAATTGAATGTTGAGATTTGCACTCGCAGAATCACAAACCTGCATTTCTGAATTTGAAATTATTATAAGATGTAAACTGCAAATTCCAAAAATAGGTCATTGTGCTATAAAAGTAATATTTTTTCCGGAACATTTTTGCCTTGTGCTGCAAAGTGCATTTGTTTATATCTGAGTTGATTTGGGCTCAAAACACGAGTTAATGAAGAAAGACATCAGGCCCTGGATTATCAGAGTAAAAGGCGAGTGCAGTCATTTACAGTGTGTTTACACCGCAAAACAAATCCTCTCCTTGCCATTTTCGTGCTCTTCCAAACTGGATTGTCCTCTCCGACTTGCCGTAGAGTCCTCAAACTCAGTAGAGGAGGGGCCATGTAGATGAGCTCATAAATCTGCATTTTGAGTGGCGTGTGGCGTCAATTTAACATCTATCGGCGAGTGGCGTTATTATAACGCGTGGCGGCGTGTGACGTTAACTTATCGCCTGACGGCGCTTATTTAACGCCTGGCGGCGTTATGAAGACGGCGTTTTAATATTTATACGGCGATCAAATGCACGTGAATTCTGAACCATTTGGCTTTCGATACTGGTGTGTCTAGACAGTCATCTCATCTGCTACGGGTGCAGTGTATATCGCGATATACTGACATGTGTTCTCTTCCCAAAATATCAGTTATTAACCGACATCTCCGAGCAAATGAAAATGTAGGCAACACATCAAAACTAACCTCGCCCATACTAGAACGTGGCAAGTGGGCATCAGTGGGCATCAGTCATGGGCATCAGTCATGAGCATCAGTCATCGTTATAGTTATCGTCCGCTGGTATAAAAACTAATATAGTTATCGTACTGAAAGTACAAAGAACAAAGCACATAGCACACCACTCAGTTTGCAGGCAGAAACATACTCGATTCACTACCGAAAACTCATTTCGCTACAGAGACAGAGCATGAATGAACACGCCATCCTTTTTGAAACCAGCTGGGTGGCCTCCGACTGGCTCTCAAGCGCCGCCTTTATGATGACTGACGTCCGACTCGGCCAATCACAGCAACCTGCGAGCAGAGAGCAGAGAGAGCGAGCTAGAGACAGAGAGAAGATAATGAGCACGACAACCAACACGTGCGAAGTACAATAACGTGCACAGAACAATGAAAACAACACAAAACACGCGTGGAACGTAACACTTCCCCCCTTAAGAACCAACTATATGGGATAGATCGAACATACACAGCAAATCTACCAGTGTTAAATGTAGGGGAGAACGGGGTAATGTGAGACACCCCCTGTGTCTAGTCAACGGAACACATTTGTTCATGTGACCATTATGTTTTCAAGCCCATCCCATTTCCCCTTGGCCATGAAGGAGAGTTTTTTTCACAAAAATATTTTTTTTTGCATGTAAAAGTACATTTTCTTGCTGTCAACTTAACTGTTGTGCCAAAGCAAATTGATTCAGGTAGAAAAACTTATATCATACATATTGATGAACTATTAACATATAAAACCATGTGATGATGCTAGCTGAAGAGAGTATCCTTAATTACTAAGAGAGATCGTTTTTTTCTAAAATGTGGCAATGGCGTAAAGTGAGACAAATGCTGTGGGGTAAAGTGAGACATGAGGCACAAGTTAAGTTTAGTCTTAAACATATTTTAATGTAATATTACATTACATATGTTTGATTTTTCAATGTCATAAACATTGTAGAAAAGCCATCATGCCAAGGTAATACACCAGGAAGAAAACCTGGGGAAAAACACCCCTCGAAGTAGATGGAGAGTGCAGCCGCTGAGGTCAAGCAAGGAAAGAACTCTATTAGAGCAGCTGCAAGGGATAGAAATATTGACAAGCCTGACAAGATATTGAGGAGGAGGAGCCCTGTTTTAAAAATGTGGAATATAAATTTTTAAAACGCAGTGCAGCTGCACAGCAGACACAGATGAACGGCTAGTGCGGTCATTGGATGTGCTGCAGCAACTGCACGAACCTATGGCGAGGCGGCTCAGACGCAAGAACCAATAAGGCTGCTTTGCGTCCTGGCGTGTCAGAGCCCTCCAGAATGGGTGTGGCCTAAGCCTTTATATTGGCCAGTTCAGCCAAAGGTAGTCGACTGACGCGATCCCCTGATCAAAGCCACATACACTTTGAACGTGGACGGGGTACGACCTGCGTCCAAACGCCCTTGTAAGAAGGCGAGTATACTCAATACTTCACACAAATAGGGGTCCAGGCTCCGTGCAGTGCACCAGCCAGAAAATATCACCCATTTCTGAGCGTAGAGGTGTCTAGTTGACGGCGCTCTTGCCTCAGTGATCGTTTTCAGCACCCTTTCCGGGAGACACCCTGCATGTGGAGAAATATATATATATATATATATACAGGTGTTGGTCATATAATTAGAATATCATCAAAAAGTTGATTTATTTCAAGAATTCAACTTAACAGGTGAAACTAATATATTATATAGACTCATTACATGCAAAGTGAGATATTTCAAGACTTTATTTGTTATAATTTTGATTATGGCTTACAGCTTATGAAACCCACAAAATCAAAATCCCAGAAAATTAGAATATTACATGAAATCACACAGTAATTACACAGGAATACCATGGTCATTGAACCAGGTTTTGGTTCTTTTGGCAGTGTGGGCAGGTGCAAATCCTGCTGGAAAATGAAGGAAGCATCTCCATAAAGCTCGTCTGCTGAAGGAAGCATGAAGTGCTCTGAAAATGTCCTGCGCTACTGTTAGTTTCACTTCTTTATTTTAGAAGTTCCTGCATGCAGTTCAATTCTATAGTAATCATTAGCATCAGCTCCAGTTTGATGAAACAGAAAGTATTTGCACATGAGCGTCTGTATATGAACTGTCTTCAGGAAGAGTTTCTACACATGGATTATAACGTTGCTTTACTCTCTCCAGACCTGAGAAATAGATCAGATCCAGACTCCTTTATTAACACTACAAACACCAAATACCAGTTCATCACTCTGATCTGAGAAAGCAGAGGCAGCTAAAAATATATATCACAAATAACATAATGGTCAAACACATATATGAGCATGTGTCGATGCTAAAATCCAGTCAGAACCACAGGAGCTGATGAGACACAACCAACCGATGCTTTTATTCTGATGTTCATATAATGATCAAAAGTGAACACAACACAGATTATTATGAATTATGACTCTCGTCCTGTTGATCAAACACATCAGACATATTTTATGAAACTTTTATGCAACCATGTCTGAATGAAAATGCACATATTTCATATTAAACAGAATTATGGGCCGCTGGTGCTTGAGTCATCATTGGTGTTTCTGTGTAAAAGACTGACAGTAATGAGGTATGAGTATGAGCTTTTGGATGTGGCGAGCTTCCCCTTTCCCATCTTTCACTGTAAATCACTGTAAATCACAGGTCTGGCGTCTATAAGTCTACCGATGGTGTTGGCTATCAGACGTTGTCTCCTCTGCTGTCTCCACACACACACACCAGCGGCTGCAATCTCTTCTCCAGCTTCAGACAGCTTCACACAGTCCCAGACTCTATATAGTGTCTCTGTGTGGGATAATGTCCCTGTGTCACATTAGCTCAGATATGCCTCTGTAGTTGTGTTAGTTTTAACTTAAAACCTCTTGTCAAGACAACCAATGAATGTGTAGCGATGCAAGCAGCAACAATACTTGTTTTTTCATCTCCATGTTTGATTTTTAAAGTTAACTACATACATCAGCCACTTAAAACTAGAGACACACAGTTTCACCCGGGCAAATAAATTGCAAAAGTTGCAATGAGAAGAACATGTTGTGGCAAAAATTCTCATTAAACATCATCACTGCGTAAAAGACACTCAGAGTCAAATTAATAAAAAGAGAAGTATTCTTGCAAGAATAGGTTCAGTCCAGTACACAGAAGTTACGGTGTTCAAGAGAGTGACACACTTATAAAAAAAAGAAGAGGGCAATCGTTTATAGGAGCTTCCAAGGTCCTTTTCCCTACAGAGTTTCCTCCCAGTAGTTTTCCACAGACCAAGGATCCATATTGCTAGTTCAGATTTATCGCTAGCTATCCCTTTAACCCCCCTCCTGCCTCCCCTGGTATATAAACATACATAAATTTCATAGGAGTCCCCCCTCTCTTATCCCTCAACAAATGGCAAAACCACATGACATTCCTTTGCAGTATCTCCTGAAAGGGAATGAAAAATAAAAATTCCACAACACACATAAATCTCAACACACAAATCTCAAACATGGTGATGATCAACAATTGTAATTCAGTAAGAATATGAACTCTGAAACACATGACAGCTAAATAACAGCAGTTGCATGAATCAAGCTGGTTAATGCAAATCAATAGTTTTTTTATTTTATTTTAACAATTACCCCATAATTTATTCAAGCTGCAATGCATGCTGGGAACTAGCACAACATTGTTGAATGTAAAATTGTTTGTTCAAATAACTCAATTTGTAAAGTTGGGACAACATTTGGATGAATACTTGAGAACCTGTTAGCATTCCTGTTTAGTTCAATCAAGATAATAAACATAAACTTCCCAAATAATCTTTGTTCAAGATAGTTTTACGTTCACATAAATTTCATCACACTGTTTTTACTTTACTTTACACAAACAGACTAAATAATTGTAATATTTATTCTGCTACAGTTGATTCTGAAAGCTGATTTAAATATCTTTAATTAATGATACATATTTCATGGTTGATGAAGATGAGTGTCAATAGTTTTTTTATTTTGTATTATTATTATTGATGTTTTATCCATGTCATATTGTGAGAAGTAATCTTCCCTATTTTGCTACATAAATCTATAGTAGAGTCAAACAAAAATAACTTATTTAATGGATAAATAAAGTATTTATCTGGTACCTTTTATTGGATGCTGAATAAGACAAACATTTTAAAATGTACTTATTATTCAGTATTTGCATGTAATCACATTAATACACTCTAACAAATGCTGGGTTGTTTTAACCCAACTTTGGGTCAAATATGGCCAAACCCAAACGTTGGGTTAAACATGTAATGTAAAAATCGAACCCAACGGCTGGGTTTGTCCATATTTGACCCAAAGTTGGGTTGAAACAGCCCAGCAGTTTTTAGAGTGTAACCTTATTAATATTGCAAGAGTAAATCAATTACATATATTGCAGATCCTTTATGTATTCCTAAACATGTTTTTAATGCCCCCCCCCCCAATTAATGTTTATATATGGTCAGTGAATTAAACATGAATATATATTATCTTTTGTATTTAATATACTAAATTGATGTTACTTAAAGGCAATAGGCTTTTATTTACATTTTGTTAATATAATTATTTGTTAAGACACCGTTGATAAGAAACTGTTGAATGGCCGTATTCTGTTGTTTAATATGATTAATGGGTGGAAAAAAAAGACTGAATTGAGGCTGAAATGTACAGTATGTGTACATTGGGTTAATGAGCTGATGAGTTGAATCAGGTGTGTTTGATTAGGGAGACAAAGCAAACGTGCAGTGTTGGTGGTCCTCCAGGACAGGTTTGAGAACCACTGCTATAGGCTATCATTTGATGGTACTACCAAGGGTATCACTGGTTGTTCCCTCATCATAGGTCACACAGTCACTATTCAATTCATACATTAATCTAAGTTCTTGTTAAAGAGACTCAAGAAGGAATAATATGGTTGAAATCTATAAAGTTTACTAAATGACAAAACAGAGAGAACAAAAATATTTAAGCGAGATAGAGAGGGAGGCTTATATCCAGGGCTTCCAATGCAATGCACTTGTACATAATGATTTGGGATTATTTTCATAGTCGATTAATCTGTTGAATATTTTCTCGATTAATCGATTAGTTGTTTGGTCTATAATATGTCAAAAAAATGTGGATCAGTGTTTCCCAAAAGCCCAGGAGGATGACGTCCTCAAATGTCTCGTTTTGTCCACAACTCAAAGATAACCAGTTTACTGTCACAGAGGAGAGAAGACACTAACGTATTCACATTTAACAAGCTGGAATCAAATAATTTTTTTACTTTTGTCTAATAAAATTACTCAAACCGACTAATCGATTATCAAAATAGTTGTCGATTACAGTTTTTTCCAATTGCTAATGTAGCAGGAGCAGATTATCGACAGGATGAATCTGGTGCCACATATTTTAATTTAAAGAAAACTCAGTTTCTGTAATTAACAGAAGAAAGACAATATAAGTTGCACTGTAGTTTCCACAAGTGTAATGGCTGCCGACATTAACAGACGATTTTGCAAAACTAAAAAAACAATAAAACCAAAAATGTTCCATTTTGAACACAAAATACACTGCAAAATTACAGCTGCCTCAGTTACATAATATCTAAACACACGTTTAACAGATTATATTCAGATATCCATTTCAAACTTCTGGATTAATCTTCAGATGTAATATATCACTGCAGTAATCTTGTGTTATAGCAGCGCTCTCATTCTACAGCATATGGTCCAGTGATATTGTGACCATCAGATTGGTTTTATGAACACACTATGCACAAAAAAGTTTGAAATACTACTTATTTAGACACTCACAGAAATCAAGAATCAGCACATTAATCTCAACAATGGTGACAATCAACATCAGATAAATCAACTCTGAACATCACAAAACAAGCTAAAAGAAAAGGTTGCACATGTTGTGGGCTTCTTAATCCAAGGACATCTTCTGTTTGGAGTTGTTGAGGGGGCATTTTTGTGAGATTTCTGGTTTTGTCCATTTTATCAATTAGTTGAATGCATTTTGTATACTGAAAATTGATGTTTGATAGTGTTTGGAACAGCATGTATCTATTGTTAATTAAATGCATGTTTCTTCATGTTTTCAAGTGACATTGCTTAACATCTTTGTTTTTTCTTGTCATAACAATTGTGTTCACAGGTACAGTATATGTGCATATCATTTATTAGTGTATATATTTGTATTTTCAGTTTCACACCATTCATACAGAAAAACATTCTCAACATCACTTCGTGATTTCGGGGATTATTGTATTGTCAAGTCACATTTATTTATATAAAATACATTTATTTTTATTATTTACAAAACAGATTGTTTAAAAATAGCTTTACAGAGAAAACAGGAAAATAATGCAACAAAGTTTATTTCCAGAAGAAAATAGCGTCAGAATCCAGCTTAAGTAAGTTAGTTCAGTGTAGTAACTTAAGTAACAGTGTAGTCACTTAAGTTCAGTGGTTTCATTTTTGTTGTAAAAAAAGTTATTAACTTATAGCCTGGTTTTCCCCATGCAGCCTTGCGCACAGCGCAATTTTATTCACGCTGCTAGGCAGCCTTGACACCATGGACCAGATTATCGAGGGGACCAATGGAGGGAGCAGCAAGGCGATGACGACATCTATGCGACATACCGAAGCAGTTTGTTTATATCTATGGATCCAACATGGCAGCAGATGGGAAATTACCTTATGCAGCCTTAGATATTGTTCTAAGTAGTTTAGAACCAACGTTTATTTTGAAAAAAACCGCAACTTTTGGGGTTAAACCATTTCATAACCAAGAAGGATGTTTTTGCCAACAGGCTTTGGCAAAAGCCTCATATATCAACTAACCCCGTTAGTGGCTAAGGCAATGGGGCTTAGCGAGACCCCAGTCGTTATGGTTGTCTCGCCATTATGGAGGACCAGGTACAGGAGGCGGCCAACCTTGGAATCTCTGCCGCTCAGCTGGGTCCCGAGAAAGAAAAGGTGATAAAGAATTACATTTGAATTAAAGATGATAACGTCATCTGGTATAATTGAAACGATTGGCTATGAACTACGTACGAGCGCATTTGATAGACATTCGTAGCATCCAATAAACGGCTCGGGGCATTCGTAAACCACGCCTCAAATACGAGAAAATGAACATGTGGTTCCCAGACCACGTCTAAATGAGACGAGGTCTGACGTTAGCCGGGCTAATTTACTAAGATTATATATATATATATATATATATATATATATATATATATATATATATATATATATATATATATATATATTAAAGCCAATCTAGAGAAAACAGTGATGTCATCATACAGCTCAGTTAAGTTCTTAATGGTGTCAATGCAGGCAGATCAATAATATTGTTGAATATTAAATTAAATATTAAATTAATTGGAGTTTAACTTGGTGGAGAATTGAATGTGAACTCAATGATGAACTCTACATCATCCATGACTGAAAATAGGAGCCTGCATTTATGCTGCCTTCACATGCTATCAGAATTATGAACGCCATCTCAAGTTGTATTTACTTGTAGTTCACTCGGACGTTCACAACTCTGGATAATGTTGATAACCGTGCCATTTAGCGTCATATCCAGTGGACATATCTGTCCATCATCATCATCAGCAGCAGTTCTGTGATCCTGCAGTAACAGGAATCATAATGATCAATCACGGGCGTAATTTCCTATGGGGACAGGGGGACATGTTAGCCTTTTGCTACGTTTGCACCTCTCGTCCAGACTAAAACGGCAAAAACGAAGACCTAAAACGGAGAAGTTTAGAAACGCTGCAGACCCGTTTTGCGTTTTTAATCTCCGGAGGGCGTTTTAGTGAAGACGATACAAAACAGAGGAATTTAGAAACGATGACGCAGATGCTCGTGCTCGGCTCTCTGATTGGGTGTCATCAGTCATGGCGTATCCTTCTCTGATTCCCTGATGCTATAATTGCCTACATGCGCCGGAGGCAAGCTATTACTCGAGCGATAATTATCTAATAATTCCCGTGTGCAGCGGCGGAATCGACCGTACATGGAACGTCGGTTTTGTGTTAAGCCGCCGGGAAGAACCAACGCATGGTGGGATAATTTTATCAATGAAGTTGTGGTTCCTGAGGAATGGTGTTTACAACGGCATGCGCATGCCCAGTGTAGGTGAATTGTCACATGATCCGCGTTTTTAGTCATTTTAATGTGGACGAGATAAATTCTAATACGTAGCTAAAACGCTGGTGTGGACGGAGATCGTATTCGTTTTAATTCTCCATTTCTAAACTAAAATGCAGTAGTGTGGATAGGGCCACAGTTCTTCACTCAGTTCTTCACTCTCCTCCTGCACTTCACTCAGTTCTTCACTCTCCTCCTCCACTTCACTCAGTTCTTCTCTCTCCTCCTTCACTTCACTCAGTTCTTCTCTCTCCTCCTTCACTTCACTCAGTTCTTCTCTCTCCTCCTTCACTTCACTCAGTTCTTCTCTCTCCTCCTCCACTTCACTCAGTTCTTCACTCTCCTCCTGCACTTCACTCAGTTCTTCTCTCAGTTCTTCACTCTCCTCCTTCACTTCACTCAGTTCTTCACTCTCCTCCTTCACTTCCATCAGGTCTGAAAAGAAAAGAAAAAGGTTTAATTTCATTTTTAGCACATCAAAATAATTAAATGAGAAATATGAAAGTGATATAATATCAGAAAGCACTAGTAGACAACTGCTATAAAATGTGAAAATTCTGGTGTGTTTTCATAAATTAATTGCATGAATGAGGTAAATTGATCTTTCAATTATTATTTTCAAGGCATTATAGGCACAAAACATTTCTGAAGTGAGAACAATTAAATATATTCGATTAATGACAACATTTATACAATACTGGCTAGGGGTGTGCAATATTGACAAAAATATTTGTTAGGATTTTTTCGATAACAATATTTAGCGGAGTCGGTTTTGTTTGGTACAGGCCTGTCATGGATAAATAAATATGGAAATAAAACCACCAGTAGGTGGCGAAAAGTCCATGTCTTGAGTAATTTATTGAATCATTCATTCAAACGATTTTTTCATAATGACTGATTCATTTAGAAAATATAGCTGCAAGCAGCAATTACCGGGGCCGAGCGAAAAGACGACGATAATACATGCAAACATAGCTGGGAGTGTCAGACCAACTGCAGAAAGGAGCAATTAAAAACATTTTAAGATGATTTTAGACGAAATGGCTTAACAATCATATAAACAGTAATTAAAAATATGGTTTAATAGATTATTACTTTCAACCAATAGGTGGCGGAATTACAAGATTAATGTGGTGTGGTCAAAGTGAGGTGACAATGAGATACAAATGTTTGATGTCAATATGTCAAGGCACTGCAGAGATAAAGCCTGAATAGTTATTTTGGCATCATACCTCAAATTTACTGCTGCGGTAAAAAACGGTTTCGCCTATCGACACAAAATCCATATCTTTTAGTCGGCACAGTCTGGAGATGATATTATTCGATTTTGGTGAAAATTGGACAAATGGTTTGGGAGGAGTTTGAAAAAGAAGGTATTGAATGAAAATCAAGATGGTGGACAGGAAGTTTGGCCAAATTGGTATCTATGTTCTCGGCATGACCCAAGAGATCTATTAATACAAGTTTCACTGCAATTGCTTAACCCTCTGGGGTCTAACGGGTTTTTGGGGTCCTTGAGGTGTTCTGACATGCTCTGACATTTGTGCTTTTTTCAGTTATTTATAAACATGTTAATGGCAAAGGTGTAAATTCACTCTATATAGCACAAACGGGGCTACCGTAATATGTGAGCAACATGTATGTACATGTTTGTATTTTTTAGAGAATAATGTTTATGCGTGGTTATTGAAAAAACTAAAACTTAAAGTGTCTGAAATAAGGCCACAAAACACATACTAAATATGTGTCCACAAGACTTTTGACTAATGAGTGTTGTTGCCTAGAATTTTTGCTTCAAAATGATCTGAAAATCATCCTGCCTAATCATTTACACAAAACAATACATTGATTTAAATTTTATAAGACACCTTTTGTTTGGAAAGACAATATGCGTGGAGGCGTGTTCACACCTGAGAAGACAAAGGCCGGATAATGTGCCACATACATAATGAGCTGCATATTAATTAGCCTTTCGCACAGGTGTGTCACAGGATCCCAAAGAATGCAAGGACAAAATATATTATCTATATATACATATTTTACAATTAGAAATTGTAAACAATTACAAATAGGTTACAATTACAACAACAATTACAATTTTAACAATATTTCAAGTGTATTTCTTTGTAAAAAGTATACATTTTATCATATGTATTAAAAAGGTAAGGATTCATTAGTTTGAATATTGGAACAAACAGTATAATAACATCTTAGTTGATAATTCAATATACCTACTTTATTTTTGACAAAACATCATACTATAGTATATTTAACTATGAGCAGAAATTGGTGAACAAAAGCGTACCCATTTAATGTGTTTACAGGATGCTGGAGACACCCGCCCAAGGCTTCTGAGAAATTAAAGAGAAAAATACCCCTAGAATCTGCGAGAGCAGGGGCGGAAGATGACTCAATGTTGGACAACATGGTTAACGACGTTGGAATGGAAACGGATATGAGTATGGAGAGTACTTCACAAAAGACTAGTTCAGGTTCTGCAGTGAGCAAAGTCATTGAACTCCAAGCTTGTGTCAGTGGCTGGAGCAAGGCGACAACGGTCAGGGGGTTGAAGATTCATCAAGGGAAAATGAAATGCTTGAGGGAGAAGGGACAAGGGCCTCGCATTGATCAGTACTTCTTACGAAGTCAGTCAAATCAGTCGAATGAAATCCAGCGACAGGAAGCAAACCACAGTTCGCAGGATATCAGTACCCCTGTCATAGAGGAGATGAGGGTTTGCACAGTTAGTGATGAACACATTGATACTTGTGAACCCGGTCAGACTAACCAGCATAAGAGAGAAAAGAACCTCAACGGGCATAGGCCTGGAGTTAGATGGCCAAGAGCTTGTGAGAAAACTGCATGGGACACGGTAAACACAGATCTATGCTTTGCATTGGAAAGATTAACTGGTACAGTTGAAAAGAAGCTGGATAAATTTGGGGACATCATTTACGCATATGGAAGTGAGAGGTTTGGTGTGGAAAAAAGGAAGGAAAAAAGTACAAACTACTCCTGCTGTATCTAGACGGCAGCAGAAAATTGAAGGGTTAGTTAGAGAAAGGAGACAGCTGAGGAAGCAATGGAAAAAGCAGAACAAAGTCAGAAGGAGGGACTCAATCTCTTACAAAGGGCCATAAAAGATAAGCTTGCAACATTACGCAGAGCTGAGCGCCTACGGAAACGCTATAAAAAGAAGGAGCGTGCGAGGGCTAATTTCTATAAAGACCCATTCAAATTCGTAAAGAAGTTATTCACCAGTGAGAAGACTGGCACTTTAAAAGCATCTAGGGTTGAGCTAGAGAGATATTTGGAGGAAACGCATACAGATGCAAAAAGGCATGAGCCTATGTCAATTCCGTCCGATATCCCACCTATCAATCCACCAGAATACCAAATGGAGGTCTGTGCACCTAAGTGGAAAGAGATAGAGCAGGTTGTGAGAAAGGCAAAGGCTTCATCATCTCCAGGGCCTAATTGAGTTCCGTACAGGGTGTACAAGAGTGCTTCAGGAGTTCTACGAATTCTGTGGAAATTTATAAAAGTGGCATGGGAAAAGCAGGTTTTACCTAGAGCATGGCGCCGAGCAGGTGGAGTCTTTATACCTAAAGAAAAAGATGCTACAACCATCAGTCAGTTTCGTCCTATTTCACTATTAAACGTCGAAAGGTAATATTTTCTTCAGCATTATTGCGCAGAGATTGTCAACCTACCTATTAAAGAATGGCTTCATTGACACTTCAGTTCAAAAAGCAGGCATTCCAGGGTTCTCAGGATGCTTAGAGCACATCAATGTTATCTGGCAACGAATTCAATCAGCTAAAAAGGAGAGGAAGGAGCTCCATGTGACATTCCTGGATTTGGCTAATGCATATGGTTCAGTGCCACATGAGCTTCTTTGGGCAGCATTTGATTTTTTAGTGAAAGCCTATTTTGGAGATTTGCAATTTAGTTTCTCAACTCCAAAATTCAGCACCGCATGGCAATGCTTAGAGGTTGGAATAATGGCAGGATGCACCATTTCTCCACTGGCTTTTACCATGGCAATGGAAGTAATCATTAGGGCATCAAGATGGGTAGTAGGAGGAGAGCGCTTGGCTTCTGGGATGCGACTACCACCAATCAGAGCATACATGGATGACATGACAACCATGACTACAACAGTAGCCTGCACTAATCGGTTATTGGGGAAGTTAACAGATAATATTGAATGGGCACGAATGCAATTTAAGCCCTCTAAATCAAGGAGCATCTCGATAGTTAAAGGAAAGGTAGTAGATAAAACATTCTTCATTAATGGTGAGGCAATACCAACAGTTTCTGAGAAGCCAGTGAAGAGTCTTGGGAGATGGTAAGATGGGGAGCTAAAGGACACAGTTCGAGTGGGAGAAGTTAGACGACAAGCAGTGGAAGGGTTGAAGAGCATAAACAGCTGTGCTCTACCAGGCAAACTAAAACTCTGGTGCTTTCAGTTTGGTCTACTGCCAAGGTTGCTGTGGCCACTGACTGTGTACGAGGTTTCTTTGACAACAGTGGATAAGCTGGAAGCGTTAATAAGTTCATACATCAGGAAATGGTTGGGAGTTCCACGCTGCCTCAGCAGAGTGGGACTTTATAGTAAAGGAGTATTGCAGCTGCCAGTCTCTGCTTTAACCGAGGAGTTTAAGTGTGCCAAGGTCAGACTGCAAATGACTCACGCGAGAGTCACGCGACAAATGTGTAAGGGAGGCAGCCCCTGTGGTAAAAACTGGTAGAAAGTGGTCAGCAAAGAAATCTGTAGTAGAGGCAAAGGCTGACCTTCAAATTGGGGATATCGTGGGACAGGTACAGCATGGAAGAGGGGGTTTTGGGCTCAGTTTAGCTCCTCCTAAATGGCACAAGGCAGGCCCAGCTCAAAGGAGGAAGCTGGTAGTCAACGAGGTGCGAAAGCAGGAGGAGAGGATGAGATGTATAAAGGCCATTTCCCAGGCCAAGCAGGGAGAGTGGATGAGATGGGAGAGTGTGGAACAACGCAAAATGGGCTGGCAAGACCTTTGGTCAATGGAAGAGAGTAGGATCAGTTTCCTTATTAGGTCAACATATGATGTTCTCCCATCACCGCAGAACCTAAACCTCTGGGTAGGAGAGGATCCCTCTTGTCCTTTGTGTTCATCACCTGCCACATTAAGGCACATTTTGACAGGATGTAAGGTGGCTCTTAGCCAAGGTCGGTTTACTTGGCACCATGACCAAGTATTGCGATGTTTGGCTTTAGCATTGGAAGGCAAGCGTAGTAAGACCAATAAGTTGCCGCCTGTTCTAGCAAAACATTACACGCAGAAGACAATATTCCTCCGCCCAGGTGAGCAACCACCAAGAAAAGGTGTTAACACCAATTCTCACCCAGGACAACTGGAAGCTGCTAGGGACTGGAAGATGCTGGCTGATCTTGATCAACGGCTTATTTTTCCACCTGAGATTGCCACCACTAACCTACGACCAGATATTGTTTTGTGGTCTGGATCAGCACGCATTGTTCAACTGATAGAGTTCACAGTGCCATGGGAGGATGCGGTAGATGAGGCATATGAGAGGAAGAAACTGCAGTATGCTCATCTGGCCACTGAAGCAGAACAGTGAGGATGGAGAGTCCAGGTTTATCCAGTGGAAGTGGGTTGTCGAGGTTTTGTGGCACACTCTACAACCCGGTTCCTCAGAGACGTCGGATTCAGTGGCCAAGAGTTGCGTCGCACAGTAAAGAACTTATCTGAAGCAGCAGAAAGGAGCAGCAACTGGCTGTGGTTGAGACGGAAAGATTCTAGCTGGCTGTGTACAGGCCGCCATGCTACGGTTTCGTAGAATTCTTGAAAACTTGAAGAGTCTGTTGGTTTATTTGTATAGGTTGTATAGTATTTACAGTCATTACGTTCCTGTGTATATTGCGTGAATGACGGGTGGTTGGGCAGATATTGTGTTTTGCGGTAGGTGGTATGCCATACGGAACCGTTGCCACTGAAACTGCATATTAACGCACCAGTGGGGCTCGACAGCCTTAGTCAAACGGGTTGGCGCGTATGGTTGGGTTGCGGAGAGATTGTGAGATTGTGGTTAGGTCTCAGCAGCAGGAGGGATGTAGAGGTCAGTAAGCTGGGCTGAGTTGAGTGGGGGACGGAGGGGGGTGACTCTGGGACGCCAGAGTCACTGTCGAGCCCTCTTGAGGTGTCGTGGGCTAGTCGACGAAACACTGAGGACGGAAGGTGCCCACTTGAAGACCCTAGAGATGTCCCCTACTCAGCTCAATCCAGACGGTTGTCATGGGGGACCGCACTGTGGTTGCAGCCGTTGTGTGTGCTGACGCGTGTTAACACTAGACAGAAGGAGATTTACATCACCATATGGAAAGAAGCATAAATGGATGGAGAAGCATAGGTTACTGTAAAGCTATGTCTTAGTTGGTGCTTATCTTGGTGAAAGCCGAGTACAAATCAGCATGAAGTTTTAACATCTACTCTCGTGTAATGGAAATCATGACAGTAGTCTTTTTTACAGTCAAAACTTTATAATCTATCCAAAACTAATCACAAAATCTTGTCTAAACATTCATATTTAGTCTGTAACATTGTGTATGATATATTAGCATATACATGTGAATTTGCAGTTTGTTGCTTGTACAGACATTTTATTTCAACATATTTCAGTCTATTTTTACTCATCTTAGTAGGCTATAGCAATATAGTTTGGATGTGTTCATGTAAACATAACGTTTACTAATGTAGGTGCGAGAGTGAATGAACGGCACAGACACGCGCTGTATAACTGTAGTAAACAAAGCGCGCGCGCCTGTGCCGTTCATTCATCATTTAGCCTACACACAGACACGCAATTCATATTTAAACAGTCTTTTTGCGGTTTACAGTCAGACACTATTCAATATCGCGATTAGAACAAAGCACTTAAGGGCAGGAACACACCAAGCCGACGCCGACTGTGTTGTCGCCTCTCGTCGGGGTAAAAAGCTGCACTTGTACACACCGAGAGAACTACAGCCGACTGTCAGCTAGAAGGCGCGTTCTGCGCCTGCGTGTAAATGAGACAACTGTCTATTTCTGCAGATATATTAGTCTATATTCGTCATTCAAAAAAGGAAACCGACGCTGCCGGCTGCAGATACACATACCGTAAATAAAGCAGTGCGTGCTTACCGTTTTGAATATCAATCCTGCTAAACACTTTCTATATTCCACTCCGCTCATGTTAATATTAAAATATTCGCCAAGGAACACTCAGGTAAGATGACGATCATGACGTAACATAAGAACAGCCTTCTATCTGTACCGTTTTGACTTCTTTGCTCGCTGTTTTGCTTTTATTCTCGTGCACTGACTCTTTCACTAAGCTGAACAGCCAATCAGAGTTCTCTCTTTCCCCGACGGCCCGACGCCAATTCAACATGTCGAATCGGCCGAAACAAAGCCGACGAGGTCCAATTTCAGCCGAAGGTGCAGAACACACTGAGGAAACTTAGTCGGCCGACGCACAAAAACTGCCCGACGGCCGACCGTTGGCTTGGTGTGTTCCTGCCTTAAGAATAAATGACTTACTACATCAGCTGGATCCATTGCTCCTCGAAATGAAACTACCAGCACTTCTGGTACATTTTCCAGGGTTATTAGATAGTATCATTCTTCACAGCGTAGAGATACGCTGTGTACACAGCTGTAGTAAGATACTTACTAAACACGATGTGTTTTATAATCCAGCTGGTGGGCGTTGGCATGTTTGAATGGCTTGCCTTAGATCATTTGCGTTTGAATACCGCGTGCTCTCCGTGGGCGTGGCACATTAACGCGTAATCAGGTATAATGAGCTGGAAAGAAAAAGACTGACATCTCTCTCTTTTCATACAGATTACATAAACTGAGAATATTTGTTTTTTTATATAAATTAATTCATTTAAAAGAAGAGAGTTCAAGCTTCATTATGGAAAAACACTGGTGCCTGTATGACAAGTATTCGCGGGATTACAGTTAATTTTCGGACGCGTTTCAGAATGGACTTAACTGACAGAGAGAAGGCAGAACGCGGATCATGTTTGTTTTTCTTTATTTGGCGAAAAGCACAACACTTTGTTTTTATTGTGAGTATCCACAAAAAAATAGACACTTATCAGGATCTAATGATGTACAACACTTAATATGTAAGATCAAAATCAGAGTATTTTGAGTTTCTTTTAGATTTTAATAATCTAAATTTCTAAATTTCTAAATTAATAATCTAAATTTCTAAATAATCTAAATCTAGATTTTCTGATAAGAAAAAAGCGAGACTATCGCACCCGCGCGATAGTCGACCTCAGAGGGTTAATTTATTTAAAATTTATTAGCATTTTTTGAAATTTCATTATAACTTTTGACCAAAAGGTGGCGCTGCCCCCAAACATTTTAAGTACTTTAAGGGCATGGTGCCGAAGACACATAAGTTTCGTAACAATATGCTAATGCGTTCATAAAATACAGCATTTTTGTGCAAAATTCAAATTGCCGGTAAAATCTAAATGGCCGATGGCCAAAATGGCTGATATGGGAAGATTGGATATCATCCGACTCAGCACGACGCCCTAAATCACACAATTCATAACCACTTTTATGAATTTACTATTAATACTATTCATCTTTTGACATTTGGGCATTAGCATATAGCCAACAACCTATGTTTTCAAACTTCTGATGGTGGTTTTATCTCGATTGGACTAACGGTTTTGAAGATATTGGCAAATGTTTTTTTTCAGCGCTAGATCACAACGCTACTCAAACCGGAAGGCGAAACATAGCATGTTTGGTATCGTTGGACTCGGCAAGAATTCAGTAACCTAAGGAGCTGATTCTGGTGAAAATAAGTCAACCACACCCAGAGTTATAAGAATTTTTACCACTAGGTGGCGCTGGTTTGAGAGATTGAAAAAAAAAGAGATTGAGATTAATAACATTTGAAAAACCTGTATAAACTGAACACCAAAGAACAATATTAACTATTGAGCGGTGGTGACGCGTTCATGAAAAATGTCTCAGAGAACAGGCAAAAGTAATGACTATAAATATGTCAAATATAGCAAGGAGACATTTCAATTGTTTATAAATAAACAAGTGTTTTCTGTGTCAGTGTCGGCTGCAAAGATGAAGTTGATGATGCTGACTCGCGATCTTCGCAGTAGTGAACGCACCAGAGAGAAATGCACATTTCATACGGATTACATGACCAGAGAACAGCCTAGTCTGTTTTCTTTCGTTTTGAATAGTTTTGTTTAAAAGTACACATTTCAAGCTTTCTATATACTGTATTTCTCAGGTCTTTGAGGCAAGCGTATACGCTGAGTTTCGGTTAATTTATGTTACAGTAAATCTACCTCGAAGTGATGAAATAAAACAAAATTCATTATCAAATGTATAGGCAAGACAAGTAGTTTGTTTAGGCATGGTTTGTAGGGAATTACAAACCTGCGCACATATATTCAAACGCACATAATTATAGAATCAATTCTTAATGCGCATGTGAATGCCATCACAGCGTTTATCACAGGTTCGCGCTTAAAGTCTGTTTAGAGAGAATAATTTAATAACAAATGATCATTTTGACGGAAGTGAATCAATCAAAACTAACTTTAGCTGGAAATAACATTATTCAAAAATCGCTAAAAAGCCAAAACAATCTCTGTTACCTTAAATTATATGTTTATCTCTGTAAAGCTGCTTTGAAACAATCTATATTGTTAAAAGCGCTATATAAATGATGACTTGACCTTAAAATTAGAAGACCTTCTAGAAGACCTTAAAACAATCAGCGGATGGCGGGTGGGTGCTGCTTTAAAAGTTGGTCAAAAAACATCATGAATACCTTTGTGAACTCTCGTGTGATGGCTAAGAGTTGGTTTGAGTCTGAAACTAGAAACTAGCTTTTCTCCAGTGTGGATCTTCTCATGTGTTTTCAGATGTGATGACTGACTGAATCTCTTGTCGCAGTGTGAACACTTGTAAGGTTTTTCTCCAGTGTGAATTCTCTGGTGCAGTTTTAAACTGTTCGCTGTAGTATAAGTCTTCTCACACTCAAAGCACATGTACTTTCTCACACCAGTATGAGTTTTCTCATGTGCATGTAAATATTTCAACAGTGAAAAACTCTTTCCACACACTGAACATGAATGTGGCTTCTCCTTCATATGAACTCTCAGGTGTTTCTTCAGGTGTGATGCCCCAATAAATGTTTTTCCACACTGATCACATGTGAACGGCTTCTCTCCGGTGTGGAACTTCATGTGAACATGAAGATTATGTTTGCATGTGAAACTCTTCCCACACTGATCACATGCGTGTGGTTTCTCTCCAGTGTGGATCCTCTTGTGTTTGTTCAAATGTTTTTTTTGTATGAAACTCTTCCCACACTGATCACATGTGAACGGCTTCTCTCCAGTATGAACTCTCATGTGACTCTTAAGATTATGTTTGATTGTGAAACTCTTTCCACACTGAGTGCAGGTGAACGGCTTCTCTCCGGTGTGGATCCTCATGTGAACATTAAGTTGTCCTGATTGTGTGAACCTCTTTCCACACTGATCACATGAGAACGGCTTCTCTCCAGTATGAACTCTCATGTGAATCTCAAGATTATGATTGGCTGTGAAACTCTTTCCACACTGATTGCAGGTGAAAGATTTCTTGGCTCTTCTTTTCTTTAAAAATGTCTTTTTAGTCTTTAAGCGACTCAAAGGTTTTTCTCCAGGCTTGACATGATGTTCCTCCTCCACTTCACTCAGTTCTTCACTCTCCTCCTTCACTTCTCTCAGTTCTTCTCTCTCCTTCACTTCACTCAGTTCTTCAGTCTCCTCCTTCACTGCAATCAGGTCTGAAATGAAAGAAAAAGGTTTAATTTCATTTTCAGTACATCAAAATAATTCAAAGAGAGAAATATGAGAGTGAGCCCTGATGTAATAGCAGAAAGTACTAGTAAAACTGCTATAAAATATTTACACAATCCTGGTGTTTTTATAAATTAATTGCATGAATGAGGTACATTGATCTTCCAATTATTATTATAGACCATTTCAACGGCTATTTGTAGATGTAAGGAAGTGACGTGTTCGGCCCTCATACGTTTCCGGTTAGTTATCGCGCACATTCGAAACAACTGCGGGAGGCGCTTTATGTACGGCAATTGTGCAATATTTTCTTATTCATGCGAATAAAACATGTCAAAATTAAAATTAGGAGCATGTTGTTTGGTGGTTGGATGTTCTCTCAGGCCCCGAACTAACTTGCGCTCAGAAATAAAAGCGTTTAGATTTCCGAAAAATGTGCCTGGATTGAAGCAGTGAAGCGAGAAGGATGGATACTAAGCAACTAGCAATTTACAGCACACATTTAAATTCTGGTAAGTAAAATACTTGGATTATTTGTATTTCTTTACGTTAACCGTTTAAGTATGATGCAGCATAATTTAAGCTAGCACTGTGGGTTTGTTATTGTTTACATATGCACCTAGCATTTTGACACGTGTGTAGTGAAAAAAGGCCAAGTTTTTATTTCCGTTTTTTTTCTAAATGTTCTATGGGCTGTAATTAAGTAAGTTAGGAGTTAACACATTATAGAATGCATACTGTATATATAATTGTTTTTCTACTTTTGTCCTTAATAGAAAAGCCATCATCTGTAATGCAAGACTGCTACAGGAACGACAGCTAATCGTCCTGCAGTGCCAAATCACATGTGACCATACAGTGCAGGCAGAATTATTAGGCACGTTGATTTTCTGATCATATAATTTTTTTTACTGACACGTTTTTACCAATACCAAACCACATTAATCTTAATAACTACTATTAATTTTGTATTTAATCATTTATAAGTGATATATAATTGTTCATGAAGCGCTTATATTCAGATGTGCATAATTATTAGGCACGTTTTCTTTTACAGTGCAGCGTAAGCAATGACGTACATCCGAGTGAACGAGACGGAGGGAAGTTAGCGAGTGAAGGGCATGACTGTTTTGGACTGGAACGCAGCCCATATGTGCAAGCAGGAAGTAAACTGATCTGGTCATGTGACCTTTCACACTAGTCACATTACATTAATAGATTTTAATCAAGACAATCTATTTTTTCATTTAAAAGTTGAAATTTCTTGCCCAAAGCCAATAACAACATTTTTAGAGCTTCCAGAAATAAGAAAAAAGATGCGGTCACAATTGTGACCTGTGGGATTAAACGGGTTAAATCTTTTTCCTTTGCCGAGATTGATCGATGCACTGATTACACTGTATTCAACACAAACAGGGCTACAGTAATATGTGAGCAACATGTACATAAAACTTTGTAGTTAAGAAATATCGTTTATGCATGTTTTTTGAACAAACTAAAATTTTAAAGGGGTGGTATAATGCCCTTTTCACAAGATAAGGGTGCTTAGGCACCATTAACACCAACTTAGGCACCAATGGTGCTTAGGCACCATTAACACCAACTTAGGCACAAACTGAATTCGTTGTGTACACATAAGACATGAGGTCCAATGAGCCGGGGCTGGGCGGGGCAACAGGGGGGCGTGTTCCAGCAGGGGGCGGGGCCGGGGTAGCAGGGGGCGGGGCATGTTCGGTAGGCCATGAGAGTATCGCGTTACGAATCATGGGTTCTGTATCGCGGTTTTACGGTTCAGTTCGAATATCGTTACATCACTCTTTCTAGGACATTCCACGGTACAATTATTACATTAACGATAATGATAATTAGCTGAGCCAGGAGAACCTGTACAACTCTTTAGTTTCATACAGATTACATCAAGGGTCAATATCACCATAGAGTGCCTTTCAACCCTCACAATACTGACACATTTTGATTTTAATTTACCATTCGCTTTATGTCATGTCATAATAGTAGACACTCAAATACTATAATAAATATATTATCTGAGCTCCCACAATTTTTTTTTTTAATTATGGGCCATTTTTTAGAGCATAAAGCATAGATATGTCCACCCTGTCGTGGACATATAAATTACTGTTAAATATGTTTTCATTGCATTATTAAGATACAAATTATACTTTCTGAAAGGTATGATGTCCCTTTCCTAAACAGGGTTATTTGTTTGCTTTAAAATTATAAATACATAAAAGATTTTATGTAAATCATGTGTTTTTAAAGAAACTCATACAATTCACACATGTATTTTTTCTTATTTGGAGAAATATTTGATTATTTGGATGCAGTTTTTTGTTTGCATGTTATTGCCCCCACACCTAGCACAATGGATTATATAGGTATGATTAAATTATTATTTTAAATATTATTTAAAAATACCAAGATGACAGGGTGGACGAGCCCACGACAGGGTGGACAAGCACACGATGGAGTGGACACATAAAGCAGAACACAAAAAGCATGACAAAATATGACACTGAAACATTTATTCAACCTAAAAAAATAAATATATAATTACATTTTCAATCACATTGATATAACTGAGAATTTAGAATGGCCTCTCTGGTTGAGATGAAAAAGGCAGGGAGTTCAAAAACCTGCCCATCTTTTCAGCAAAATGTAAACATAAGGAAAATTATAATAACAAAACATGACAAGGCAAGTACATTAAATGTAACAATTAGTTTTTTATTTGTGGCCAAGAAATATTGTAGTAAATAAATTCTGTCAATTTGTAACATTTACAACACGTGGAACAACTTGCCCCAAACTGGTATTGCCGGGCACTTTCTGCCGCAATTTCTGCCGCACTCAGAGGCATGTCCTGAGAACAGCAATGATTTTATGTTTTTTATATAACAAAATATTATCTTGTTATATTATATTATATGTTTCCATAAAATGTAATATAACATTTCTATAAATTGCAATATTAACTACAAATGAATGCTATGTCCACCCTATCGAGTCTAAGTGGCCGACAGGGTGGACATTTTGGAACAACGACAGGGTGGACATTTTGAGCTTCAATTAGCATATTAGCTTACAACAAACTGTGACTAGGTAAATAGTTAGTCGGTTAGTCGGTAAATGGTTGTTGAAGAGAATGTGGTATATTAAAACGTACATATTTGGAAATTATTGTATTTGAATCACTTCCAGTATATTTTATGCCGACAGGGTGGACATGTTAAGCTTTGGCAAAACAAGTAAGCAAACTCATATGAAGAAAATTAGTTAGTTGTAAAATCAGCAGCTACTCGCCTCAGCAGTTGAATTTACCGCCACTATAGAGATACAAAAATCTGTTGTCCTGATGTTACTAATGGGGGTGGCCTACTCTTAAAGGGGCAGATTCCACAATAGGACAGGGTGGACAATCATTTAAGGGACATGGACAAACTCTTCTTTTTTATTAAATAAAAATTGTTTTTATTATAAACTGATCAATAAACTCAATTTGAGTAATATCTTATTAAACAAAATATTAATAGGACAAAATAAATAAAAATAAATATGATTTGACTATTTTACTCTCATTCAAATTTGATGAGCAGTGCCTGGGACATAGCAAAATAACATACATCCTCTTATACAAAACTACAGAAAATCTTGAAAATGCATCTAAAGAGCCAAATAATGCTACTGCTATGAATAAAACAACTTAGCCTTACATAACACACCCTTTCATAGTCATTTGTATGTTAAGTTATAATGGAAAATTAGTTATTTATGTTCAGGACACCAAAAGGCACCCTACAGTGATATTGACCCATAAACTATATTGAGAAATGTCCAACATTTTGGTGACATGGATGCAAAAATGGGTAACTTGATATAACTGTAAAATAAAACAGTTGTAATTTGACCTAATTTTGACAATCATTATGAGAGTTTCTCAAACCTCCCTTTATTGACCATTTGTTGAAAATGAAATAATAATAATAGTAATAATAATAATACAATTCCGCACCCATTTAAAAAAAGTGATGAAGTGCTTGAATGTTTCTAACATGAATGTTCTCCAGCATCATGAATGAATGAAGAATAAACACCAACCTCTTTGTTCTTCAGGATCTTCAGTGTGTTTCATTCTGCAGGTTCTGGATCACTCGTGTTCTCACTGTCCTCTTTAATAAACTCAGTCTTTACAGATTTCAGCTCTTCCTGATGCTTTCATGCTCGTCTTCACTTGCAGCTGATGGGAATTTACAGCATTTATTGGAGAATTGATGTGGGAGGAGCTTCACTGATGATGAATTACAGTGGGAGGATCTTCACTGATGATGAATTACAGTGGGAGGAGCTTCACTGATGATGTAACTGTAGTGGGAGGAGCTGATCTGCCTAAATATAAAATGTATCAGTTACGGAGTTTGGTTTTATACCAATTGATAACAGAGTATAAATAAATGCAAATTATAAATAATGTTAAAAAAAAAATGTACAGAATATTATACATTTACAGAAATATACGTAGGGGAGAACAGAGCACAACCTAACACGGAGCTAGTTGTAACACACTTGTTTTAAATATTTCCACACATGCTAACATGACAAAACTTGTATTTACTAGTTGCCATAACAACACTATATAGAGAAAAACAATTGCACCTAAATTCAGTAATTTCTGGAAGATATCACAAAACATTTATTAAACCCATACGTACCACCGGCAAATCCGGGAACTTAACTGTCAATTTCGTCACCGACCCTTTTTAGAGGAAAATAAACTAGACTTCCCATAGACTTCCGATAGCATCATCCGTAATTCATGATACTTCCACAACAGCAAGCTATGGATGATGATGGCAGGTAGCCTGGGCTAGTTGATAACCGACATACACATTATCTATCTAAAATAACACGATGATCATGATAGGTCTTTCTAATTAAGCTTGAGATATCATGCAATACATTATTATTGAGATAATATTGTTTAATAATGTATGTAATGTAATCCTATAGGCTTGTTTTCCCCTAAAAGTGGGCGTAAATCTGTTCAGGGACATTCTATGACGTTGCGCCGGTTGTGAGTAGACTATAGCAAAAGTAAATTTCTTACTTATGTTAATTTTTCATCTCTATTTTTGGTGTTTATTTTAAATTAGACAAATCTGATATTTTAATCTCAATATGTTTTTTTAACAGTTGATATGGTTCTTTAATGCTTTTCTAACTAGCAAAAGACACTAGCAGGGTTTAAATCTCAGTTGTGCAGACGGGGCATGTTGTCACACTTTGTTACAATGAGCCCCTATTAGAAATATGATATTCTATACTATACTTTTATGAATTCTATTGAGAAAACATGAGAAAAGGGTGAATAAAGACTGAGAATCAATGTTCATAAATTATTAATTATTATTATGTTTTGAGCTATGTTGTATAGCTGTGTTTTTTGGTGTGTTCGTTGTCAAACTCAAAAAAATATTTATTTTTTTATAATATATTTTTTTTATAATTGTATTTTATTGAGAAAATATTTTAGTTTGTCTTGTATATTTTTTTTTATTAGATCAGATAACATTTTAATCTGTCATGTTACAATGTACTCCATCTATGGGGCATGTTGTCACATTTCACTTCCATTCTTTTGGGGTATATCAAGAAATGAATATACACTGTATTAATAAAACAAAACCACCTAATTCTACTACACGTGGGAAATGAATGTGGGAAAAAATAAATAATATGAACCCTAAGTAGATTTACGCAAACTGAGAAAGTCAAAAGCTTTAGGTTGTGCTCCTCTCTCCTCTACATATAGAGCCAACAATTACTCTCAGTCTGTTGACACCAATGAAATGAGCTTTAAGTGTCAATTTACAGGAGATCTGAAGACATCAGCATAATAAATGAGGAGAAAACAGGAACTATTGTCATGAAATAAAGAGTGTTTTCAGCAGATCTGTTAATATTGATGAGCCTCAGACTATCAACACTCATTCAACAAGACATTCAGGATCATCAGCAGATCATCTCACTTTATTCTGAGTGTTTGCTGTTAGAAACACATTATCTGAGTCAGGATATATGATAAAAGCCTATAAAACTGCTCTAGTGAAAGACAATACTGTCCTTTCACGTGACATGGATAAAACATCAATACAAATACACTAATGACACTCAGGTAAATAACTAATAACTGTCCATATGAATGTAACTATGAGGCCTGATAGCACATGTACATCTCAGAGACTTCTATTTGATGTGTGTTTTCATCTTGAAGATGTATTTTTTTTTTAGAGTGTTTGCTCATCTACAATGTGTCTATGAGATGTTTCCTGTCAGATGTTAAATAGACATTAAGAATATATCTTTAAGATGTTTATGATTTAGAATGTATGTAAAACTGACTTTTTAAATGTGTATTCGATAAACAAGTCAGTTCAAGATGTCTGCCAAAAAGCGGTTCATCTGGAAAGCCT
The DNA here is from genome assembly GCA_030770095.1 of Gila robusta. Taxonomy (NCBI): domain Eukaryota; kingdom Metazoa; phylum Chordata; class Actinopteri; order Cypriniformes; family Leuciscidae; genus Gila; species Gila robusta. The sequence goes on from JAVALU010001625.1 coordinate 744,344, forward strand.
CTGCTGTGTACATCTGATAAACCTTGAACCGCTCTTTAACAGACGTCTTGGAGACCTGAGGTATCTGGGATATTAATTGCAATAAAGTAATTAGATCGTTACCATATTTTAGTTTTGTACAGAAACTGACAATGGCTATAAAGCTTAAAAATAAAGAGCAGCAGCATTATTTAACATGTCCAGTTTCAAACTTAATATTTATTTAGGCTATCTGGTATAGACAATATACTGTTTATAATCTGCTAAATTTAAATTTTAACAAAATAATCAGTAAAAATGAAATGTCAACAAATAAATATAAAGGGTAAAAGGGTCAAAGACATGATTTTATTGTGTCCATAATGTTTAATTAAATTTAAAAGGGTTAAAATTTCAAAATAAAATGGCAAATTACTTGCATACATGATCTTTTTTGAGGACCAAGTCTAAAATTTCTGGTTTTAATACATTTTGAGAGAATATTTGGGACATGATTGCAAAAATGTCTATGTGGTGTAACCGTCAAAACTTTGTACCAAATAATTTTATCTTGTTTAAAAAAGGTGAAATTCTCAATAAAACACCATATCAGCTAGTTTGGCATAATCTTACATTATAAAACTGTTTATCAGTAAATAAAAGTAAATTAAACACCATTGTTGTGAATATTATAATTACTTTGGGGAATCATGTGAGTCAAGTAAAATTCCTGAAGTGTCAAGGTGGTGTAACCACCATTCAAGGAGTCATTTTGTTAATATTGTGTAAGAAGATCATGTGACAGGAAATTGTATCACAGAGACGGACCCCCGGTGAAACTAAATGCTGCATGCAAATGTTATTAACTCATTTTAAAATGTGAGATTATTTGACAATTTTAGGGTATGGTCAGGTATTCTTAAGTATATGTCAATTGGTATGACCCCAGGAATACATGGATAATTCATTATTATTATAAAAATGATTATTAACTTTAAAAATTACATTTAAAATATTACCACCAAGGCCACAATTACATAGGTCCATGATAATTGTCAAATTTGTGAATTAACCTCATTAGTTCTTTTCAGTATTTTTTAAGGATTGACAAAAATAAAACAACTTCTGCTGAACTTGTTGACTTTCATGCTTGATTTTCAGTCACAATTTCTTCAACAAACAATGGCCTTTGACTCTAGAAGCAAAATGGTCAGGTGCTGTGACTGGTTTTTTGTCAATTGGCGTAACCAGTATTTTTCATAAAAATATAATTATATACAGGAAAATTAATGTGGAATAAAATGTAATTATCTAGTTTAGTGTAATAATATGGTTTTTAACAATTTTTACAGAATTTGTCAAAGATTATTTAGAAAACAGAGATGTTTTCAGCATATGTCCTGCTAAATATTGCAAAAACACATTAAAAATTACAACTCTAATAAAATCTATTTTTGTGTGATATATTAAAATAAAGTATTTATTTCTAGATGTACACTGTATGCCATCCAGGTGGATAAAATATTTAATATTTCTCATTCTTTGGCAGTTACACCATTTGACACATTCAGTCTTAACTTTCGTAGAAAATGGAGCAAATGTCATTTTTAATTACATAAAATCAACATAAATACACTATGTAAATTAACATACCTGATGCATGCTTTTAAAACAAGTTTTTTCAAGATTTTCGAATTCCTCATCTTGACAAATCTTGTTTGTCACTGACCTAAAAATGAAAAATAAAATGGCAACAGCAAACCTTGAGATCGTTTCCCATCAATTCCCCTCACAGATCTCAAACTTTGACTTTTGTCTCGACATTCAGTAACAGTTCTAACTCCAAACATCGAAACAAACCAACTCAAAATCTCTCAGGTCTGAATGAACTCAACATATTCTCCTCATGCTCGCTGCTGCTGCCCTAAATTCAGTATGAAGACACCAGAAAAGACGCACAAGTATCGCTGTGTCCAAAGAAACCAATACAGAAATGAGTCTGTCGCTTAATCAAACTGTAGAAACTTAAGTGTGTTTGATGGTTGTGTAAATATGAGAAAAACCGTGAACTGCTCTGCTCTCCTCACCTTCTGCTTCTTCTTCTTCTTCTGTTGATATTTGCGGCAGACTGAGACTAGACGCTACAATGGCGTATTGCTGCCCTCCTCAGTTCATTTGAAGAATTCTTCTTCTTCTTCTTCTAGTAGAGTTTTTTGGCGGTTGGCACAAAATGAAATGGTTCATTACGGCCACCAACTGTTATGGAGTGTGGAACTGAATGACTATTACTTACTTTTATTACAAAGGAAAAAAATATAAAAAAATTAAATCCTCTCAATCATATTAATTGTTCTAAAATAATGAAAAACTATTCCATAACACTTTCCTTTAGAATTTTTCCTAAGAATTTCTACTAAATCAAACCGTACTCTTTCCTTTTTCAAATTTTGGATAATTTCCCTCCTTTACAGTGTATCATGACCTGTTCTATTGTCTCTTGTTGTTCACAGTATTCACATCTGCCGAAAAAAACAGCATAGACCAGCATAATTTCCATGCTGGTTTATGCTGGTTTGGTGCTGGTTTAGCTGGTGGACCAGCAAGGTCTCATTAATGATGCTGGTCTACCAGCATGGTCTTGCTGGTGATGCTGGTCAAACAGATTTTTTTGTGACAACCTTAAGGGAACCTATACTTAATTACTAGGTATTTTTTTTAAAAATAAAATAAAAGTAAAAAAAACAAAAAACAAATATGAAGCAACACATAACATGTGCTAGACAGATGTTGCGTAATGAGTGTGTATTTGTTTTTTCAGCAGCAACAAATAAATACAAATAGCACTCCATGCTTCACTTTTTTCCTGCTCTTCTGAACAGGAACAGAAAATTCTTAAAGGGTCACACACACACACACACACACACACACACACACACACACACACACAAAAAAAAAAAAAACTATTTAAGCACCAGTTAGTTCTCAGCGCAGTTTTTTAAACCTATGTGAAAATATATTCATGAAAATATATTAATGTATAGGTTTTAATCAAGTGAGTTTTTGCAATGCTATACTTTTATTTTTACACTGTTTACCATTTCTAAAGCTACTTTATATTTTTTTTTATTATATAATCAATACTACTTTCATATTTACAACTTAAAGCACTTTCAGGACATCTTTATTTTATATAAAAGATAATATGAAAATATTGCAAGCACGTTTTCAAATAAAATAAAGAGGTGTTAAATTCTTAAACTAAATTCATGATTTAATATTAATGATATTTTAAATTATTTTATATGTTTTAATTCTAGATGTTTATTTATATGCTGCGTGCCATTGAAGTGTTTTAATGCGCCGCGCGTGCGAGTAAACATTCGAGTCGCATTAAAAGACTGGAGCGCGTGCGAGAGCAGATGGCATGGCAACGAGGAAACGTCATCAACTGACAAACAGCAAAACTAGCGTCTCTAGCTGTTGTTTTCACTGCTTTCAGGTAAGTTTAGTAAAAAAATCACACAAATAATACATACAAACGGTCCTGACACCTTTCTTATATGTAATTGATACGCTTCTGTTGAATATTTACTTTATAGAAATGGTTTTGTGTCTTCGAAAAAGTCCGTTAGCATCTCAACCGTTTCCAGAAGAGGTAAGTTAAGGCTAACTCTACAGACTGGAGCTCTTGTTTATGAAAGTTTGGGGTTTTAACCACATCTTTGTGTAACGTTAGATAACAGTTTTTGATAGTTTTGTTTTGCTGGTAATTTGTCAATGGGTGATTAGAAGTAAGCTAATTTATTTAACCTAATAGAATGCACTGTACTGTTAATCAGTGACGTCACTTACAAATATTGATCAAAAGAAAGTGAAACCTATTAACCCTGCTTGCATTTTAATGGATTGTATTTTTAGGGCTTGCATTTTTATGGGCTGAAATTCAACATGGTTGAATATTTAAGCTGTGAATATTTCAATTCAAAACATTTCAAACACATTTTCATAATTAAAATCCATATTCAGCTTTCATATTTCACTTCCAAAATATATACGGACCCAGATAATCATCACAAAAAGTTAATGCATGCTAAATTGCTGTAAATGAGTTTTTATGAATGAATGGCTTGCGCTAACTGTTGCTCTGGTCTTCGTCAACAACACGCGCTTGCACCCCCTGCTGGTGAAGTTGACTAACAGCAGATGGAGATTATGCTCGGTAATCTACTGCTTTTCCTGCAGTTCCTGGATGTCAATGTTGAATTTACTGTCGAATTTGAACCACTGAATTTGTGGAAGCGAATTTGCAAAGCGAAATAAAATGGACCGAAAACCACCTGTTGAATATTATAGGTTGTATTTTTGAACAGTTTGAATATTTTGGAAGTGAAATATTAAAGGTGAATATGGATTATTGAATTTTTAATAATGAAAATGTGTTTGAAATGTTTTGAATTAATATATATTCAAAGCTTAAATATTCAACCATGCTGAATTTCAGCCCATAAAAATGCAACCCTTAAAAATACAATGCGTTAAAATGCATGGTTAATCCAATGGTTATTGCAATGCATATTTTTTTTCAAGTAGTGCAATTCAACTGGCTTTTTTGTTTCAAAACAATTTGGCATTATTTTACTACCATACAAATCAAACTGCCTCTTTTAGTAAGGAATAAGAAGTACCCTGACTTTGAAACAAATGTAAATAGTTTAATATCATATGCAGCTTTGTCATAAACATTACTGGACGGCACAGGATTAGTTGATCCTCCTCTTCAACCGTAGAAAATACACTATACCTGTCATTAACAAGGTTGCCAACTTTGGGACTTTGGCTGGAGTGAGACTAATTTAAAAAATGTCAGTCCTTGTTTAGCTACTTAGTATAAACCCTGATTTATGCAAAAAAAAAAAAAAAAACTAATAGAATGGAAACGCTTTTTCAAAATGTACAATTAATTTATTGATTGCAGTATAAAAAAATAAAGATTAAAAAAAAAAAAATTGATTAAGAAAGCCGCCGCTGGTCACATCTATGGTTAGATTGATTTGTTTAGATGATCATAGGCGTAATTTGCGGGTGAGGACATGTCCCCATCACTTTTTCTCAGGATCAACATTGTCCCCCAACACTTTTTGAAACATTGAGGCACGGATGTACCTAATACAAATAAATAAAACATCTCCAGTTAACTAGCAGAGCATTCATTTAGTTCGCTATTAAATAAGAGATCTAGCGCTAAAATGTGTTATTTTTTTAAATCAAGCTGAGCGTTGCCGCTGCTATCAGTGGTGTGGATACCGTGGTCTCTTGTGGCTCGTGGACAGTCTTCACTCGGATGCGCTCTTCAATCTATCGCCGTTGTGGAGACTCTCTATTCGTTTCAATGAAATCACAAAATAAAATGTACACAAACGTTTCCCTGCTTGATATAACTGTAACCACTGATGAACATATTCGGTTTGGATGAGAGAAAAAAAAAACGAAAGTCCCAACTCTCCCGATTGCCACTCCACCCCTGCCTGTCATTAAAGGGTCATGAAACCCCCCCTCTTTCAGCTCAAGTCTAGCTCACAATCTTTTTGAAAAATGCAACTTAAATGGGCGTGGATGGCTGTGAGAAGAAGGGAAGGGAGTGGGTGTGGTGTGGTGTGGTGTGGCACGGCAGGGGGAGGGGGAGGGGGAGGGGGGGTAACTGTCATCGGCCAGTGGCCCATGCATATCAACTGTCACTAAAAATCAGTGGTAAAACGTGAGGAAATGCTAGATTTTTTATAGCTTTTTTATTAAGTCTAATGAAATACACTGACATCTTATTTTTGTCCTTTCAAAAGTTACTGAATGCCCTGCCTATATTAGCCTACAGTAATCGTAATTCTATTTAAAACATATTAATGTACATATATATTTTATAATGACATTATAATTGTACATTTGTTTATATACACACTATAAATGCATATATTTGAAAATAATTAATTTTAAATGATTATAAAGATATATTGCTCTTGCCTGGGTGAATAGTATTCGCTGAGTTTTGTTTAAAGGTCCCATGACATGAAATTTTCACCAGAAATTGTAAACCGAGCTTTGGCTATCTTTAGGTAACCTCTCCTTTCTCTGCTTTGCCCGCCCAGAGAATTTGGCTCCCCATGAGAAAATGAGCTAGGAAGTACGAACACGCGAGCGCGATTTGAGTTTTTCCTCGAGAGATATCATGGCTTGCAAACGAGCGAAGCATAGCAGTTGATCAGTGTTCGGATGTACAAATGAACACAAAAGTATTTTTTAGTTCCTTCATCCGAGCCTCTGAAGAAACATTGGCTTAATTTTTTTTTTCTCTGGAAATGTGCCGACACAACTTCCCAAAGTTTTATGGTCCAAACATTTCACCGACGACTGTTTCCTCAACTTGGGCCAATACAGAGCTGGCCTCGATGAACGTCTGAAAATAAATCATCGAGCTACCAGGCAACAATTTCTGATGTGTAATTGTTTAAGTTCAGACAGGTAATCTTTCTCTCAAAATTGTTCAATACTGTTTATGCATCAGTAAGTCAAGCCAGTGACTAAGGCCCCGTCCACACTACTGCGTTTTCGTTTAAAAACGGAGAATTAAAACGAATACGATCTCCGTCCACACCAGCGTTTTATCTGCGTATTAAAATTGATCTCCGTCCACATTAAAACGACTGAAAACGTGACCATTCACCAACACTGGGCATGCGTGTGCCGGTGTAAACGGTGGCTGACGAATCAGGGAAGGAGACGTCATGACTGATGACACCCAATCATAGAGCCGAGCGTGAGCCTCTGCGTCATCATTTCTAAATTCCTCTGTTTTGTCCCGTCTTCACTAAAACGCCCTCCGGAGATTCAAAACGCAAAACGGAGCTGCAGCGTTTCTAAACTTCTCCGTTTTAGGTCTTCGTTTTTTCCGTTTTAGTCTGGACGGGAGGTGCAAACGTAGCAAAAGGTCTCCGTTTATAAACAAAAACGCCTAAAATATCAACTTCACATCGTTTCTTTTAGTAGGATGAAAATTATCTTATTTAAATTGTGAACAAATTATACAGAGAGCGATCAAAGAACAATCTTTCCACACAGCGCAAGTTTATCTGGACAACTCGTTATGAAATCAATGACGCACGTTACACTGCACAACGAAGCTCTTACTGTATGTACATCATCGTGTTTGCATTGGTGAAAGCATTAGAGAGAGTGCAGAAACTGCGTTGCAATGATAAGATCTTCATTCTCGCGATCAACAGACTGTCATCTGCTGCTCAATGCTCATCACGGCAACATTTTATGTGATGGGAATAGATCTAAATACTTTCAAAAGTTCTCACGATTCGTTAATCTCGATAGCTGTGATAGTAAAAACATATAATAGCTGTAGTAAAAGTATTCGAGAGAGTTTCACATGTAATATGTAGCTATAGCGGAAAAAAAACTAAAATTTAACCATTATAGTGCGCCACTAATAAGCGTCTCACCAGAAACAAACCCTACATACTGTTGTTCCAGGAAGAAAAGTGAAGAAAGAAAAGTGTATTTAGCTGTGAATAAGTCACAGTGGGGTGAGTTTGAAGGAAAGATGAGCTATGATTCAAGCTATGATGATATTAAATTATTTAAATGTGTTTCAAAGTCAGGGTACTTGTAATGATTTCCATTACACGAGAGTAGATGTTAAACCTCATGCTGATTTGTACCCAGCTTTCGCCAAGATAAGCACAAACTAAGACGTAGCTTTACAGTAACCTATGCTTCTCTCTCTCCATCTCTCCATCCATTTACGCTTCTTTCCATATGGTGATGTGAATCTGCATGTTGTGTCCGGAGTAAACTATGGATATCTCACTTAGCTGGAGACATTTCAAAGGCCACGGACTCACGGAGCAATTGGGATTTCACAAATCGCACTTTATTCCCCCCTCCTGTAACTGTCTGTCAGACACGATCGACCGTCCACAGCGTTACTAACTAAACAAAATTACTTAAAGCTGCAGTCCGCAGTTTTCCCTCTTTGTCGCCATCTGTTACGATTATGTTTGTGTACTTATGATTTGTTTCTTGTTATCAGATTCTGATTGGCTTCAGATCCTGTTGGTCCTCTGGGATTCGTTGGTCTCCATGACGCTCTACCGGAAGCTGGCTATAAAAGGGCGACGCCAGCTGTCTTCAAGGTGCGCGTTGGGGGGGGGGGCTTTGGCTGTATGTGCGCGCACGCCTCGTCAAGGGTCATTATGCAGCCCATGTTAGACGTGTGTCTTTCATTTGTTGTTAATTTGTTTCTTTAGTTTTCTAACGGTGTTCAGTTTATTTGATCGGGTTTGACCGTTTGTCTTCCTCGTGCTTAAAGAGCAAGCTAGAATGTCACGTGACATACATTATGCTACATGTAGCGTTTGTTATGTATTAGTTCACTAGTTTAGAGAGTGTTGCCTTGTTGTAATTTTTGTTTGTTAGTTAGTGGAGGTAAGTTAAGGGGTGCTTTGGCACGCCGAAGATGTTTTGTTATTTTTCTTTTGATTTAGTGAGGTTAGATTTCATGGTTGTAGTTAGAGGTGTTTTGTTTTATTTAGTTCTTTGATTTTGGCAACACTCATGCTCTTCATTTTCATTTGGTGAATTTCATTGTTTTTTTCTTTATTTGTTTGATTATTTATATTTGGAAACATTTAAAGTTTATTTTTCCTATTGTGTTTATGGGCTGGGAAGAATAAATCACTTCATACTCCAATTTCTGCTTTATTATTATTATTATTACCACTGTTTGCATTGTACTTTCTAGAGATATTCAGTGATAAAATAAATGTTACTCCCTTAAAATCCTTAGACAAAAATTAAATCATCTTGGGTCGTAACACCATCTCTGTTCGAAATCTGCAATTGCAGTTATTCGCGGAATTATCAACTTTACGTGAGTTGTGCCTCGGCATGGCACAGCGCGGATGTATCCAATGTTTTGAGGAGACTGTGAGGCTGTCAGTCACCGCACCGGTGTGGATACTGGCATTCGCAATCACAGATGATACTTTTTGGAAGTTTGACCAACATAATAATTTTCACCCTAAAATGTCATCTGACCAAGTGAGTAACATCCACTTTTGTTCAGACCAACCAACTGGGAAAAAAAAGCATTGCAGTAAATCGTGCTGATTAAATCTAACGATCGATTATTATATCACATCCGTAAAATTATATTATCATAACCGAGCAAATTATACTTTGTTCTCAAATTGTTAAAGGGTAACTAAACCCCTGGTCAGAGCCTGACTCCACCCACTGGCAATATTTGAAAAATGCTGTAAAAGTGGGCAGAGCCCAGTGGAGGAGGGGGGAGGGGAGGCATGCACCTGAGACAGGTCTCTCTGTAGGCAAGGGCGTGGTTAGCTGGTGCCTGCTTACATCACAGGACACAACAACTTCCAATAGGAAAATTCAACTGCAGTAGCCACCGTTCAACCTGAAGAGGGCAGCACTCAGGCGTTTTGACACCATATATTGTAGAATTAAAACACTTAATCCACCTTTTTCCTGGTTAGCGAATTTACCCATGTTTCATAGCGGGTTTGAACCGGAAGCCGGTTGTCCTTTTCCGGTTCGAAGCTTTATGGAGATTAAGCGCCGCTCGCTCAGAACGCCCGCAGTGATGTGCTGGTTAGAAAATATGTGAAATAAGTAGGGCTGCCCCTGCCCGTGCACGACTGAAGTTGGGTTGGAAGTTATGTATACTATATGGGAGAGAATGCTAAACCATAATGAGCGTTTTCGTAATATATTGCCTATTCTGCATCTCAACGCACGCATAAGCTTGCCACACAAAAAAACGGCAAAAGTAATGATTATGCATTAAACATTTGAATTGTTTATTAATAACTAGTGTTTTCTGTCAGTGTCGACTGCAAAGATAAATTTGATGATGCTGACTCGCCATCTTTGCAGTAGTGAACGCGCCTATAGAGAGAAATGCACACTTCATTCGAATTAACCTATACATAAGCAGAGAGCAGCCCATTTCTGCTCGTTTTTAATTATTTTGTTTAAAAGTACACATTTCAAGCTTTCTATAGATATACTTCTCATGTATGTGAGGCAAGAGTTTCGTTGATTAATGAGACGCGCTCCAGTTCACGTGCCGGCGCCTCCGTGTCCTGTATTATATCTACTATATTTGCTTCTTATTTATTATTCCAGGCAATTTGTTGATAAAACATTGATAAAAATGAAGATACAATCTATACTAAACGAAATTCACTTTAAAGAAAGGCTTTCTACAAAACAAAACTTAATAAGTGGTCAAAATCATGTCTGAGCCATTCCAAATGTTTTCCGATATATTGGGCATCTTATGATCATATCTGATTCATCTCATGCGGTTCTCTTTTCATATTATCAACATAGATTAAATAAATAAATAAAAAAAACATTATATTGTTTAGTTTTTTTTTTTAACTTATATTTAAGCGTCACACTGCTCCGCTTTGCTCACTATAGCCTATACATACATGTGTGCGTGATGTGATGGAGGGGTGCGATTTTCGAATAATAATCGAAAAATACCCAGCGATCTTCGAATATTATTTTTGCTTGAAATGCCCATCCCTACTGGTAACGTATTACACCTTTTTCGTTGGATGCTTCAGTTTTAGCGCAGCTAACCAAAAACGTCTACTGGCATTGAATGTAGCTGATACGAACCGGACATAGGCATTCTCTCCTTTTTATCTTATGCTCAAAGCACCCCGTTTCTAAAAAGTTTTTTATCTTCTTTGAATTGTTAAAACAACCAACAACAGCACATGTAGAGCCTGAACTCATTCTCTCGAACCGGAAGTAGGCAACCGGAGTCGTCGTCATGGCGGCGCGCATTGTTTAGAGCAGAATAAGGTGGATATACAAATACAAATGATATACTGCTGCCTCTTTGGGGATTTAACATAGGGGTGTCCTGACTTATGCATCCATTGAGTGTTTTAAAGACCTATCTCTTCTCGGCTGCTTTTAACTGTTCTTAGTTATATGTGGTTTTATTTAGTGTTTTGTTTTAAGGTGTATTTGTCTATATGTTTTTGTACAGTTGGGTCTGTAAAGCACTTTGGCCAACTCGTGTTGTTTTTAAATGTGCTTTAGAAATAAATATGATTGACTGATACAAAAAGAGCCCTGAAAATGTATTAAACCCACATTATACAGATACTTAATATTTATGATATTAGATGATTTGTTGGTTGCATTTGATTGATTACCTTCAATATCACATTTGTAATGGTTTGTAAAAGGTGTTTTTATGCATGTTTGGCAAGTTGTTGTTGCATTTACACTGTTCTGACCAGCGTGTGGCGTTTCGAAGGCTGTAAAACAGTGAATAATTTTTTACAAAGCACTTGGTTCAACTGATTTGAACTAGGGGTGTCGCAATATACCGGTGTTGACGATAATCGTGATATTTAAAGCATGAAATATCGACATCTTGTTAATTTAGAGTGTGGCGATATACCGGTATTGGCGATAACAACGATGTTTAAAATGAATAGGACTGTTATGATAACATGACACGTAAATACTCCAGCTCGAGTACCTGGTTGACGTCTCAGCTGTATTGCACCCGCTGACACCTATCAAAGAAGACGCAGCCCGGGCCGCGCAGCTACTCTGAGGAGAACGTCGTCTGAGCGAGAGAGTGAAACACTCTGTCCACACCCGAAAAAAGTAAGCTCGCCTGAATGGGAGTTCTTCGGCTCAAAAGAAAACAGCACTTTAAAGGGGGTCGCGCGGCACACCGGACGAGAAGCGCAGGGCCACGTCTTTAAAATTCGAACACATTTTCTCTTCATTTTCTCTTTTTCACATCAGTTGTGCCATTCGGCGTCTGTCCGCGGCACCCAGCAACGGCTCTTGTTCAAAATCCTGCCGCGACACAGAGCGCCATTTACATAGTTTTATATTAAATTGACATTATATTTGTCGCAAATCATCGTAAATGACTTCACCCTGTGCTGCAATGTACATTTAGTTTTACATTAATTTACAGAAATCAGCTGCTTGAATGAAAATTGCTGATGTTATCGGATTTTCAGGTGATATTCTCAATTCATTCAGTTAATGGATGCTCTGAGGTAAAGTGTTCAGCTCACAGACTCAGCAACTATTGTATTTAATTGTACAATCATAACATAGTAGGCCTACAGACATTATCTTAATTTCATAATCTCCTTAAACATAAGAATACTGCTGGCCATAAACCGAGAAAGTGCGCGTCCGGTGTGCGATACCTCGAGTTGTCCTACACGCGACGCGGCGCTGCAGAATGTGTAGCCACCAACCTTTTTACCCATCTCCGTGTCCATCACCCTGCGGATTACGCAGTTTTACAGAGAATACATTGCGATTATTTTATTAGTCATGGAATGGGAAACGTGACATTAACCTGTTAACAGGGGGTTTCTGTGTTCATACATTTAATAAATGGTGATTATTAAGAACCATCTTGTTTTTGTATTTGCACTTGATTTTTTTGTTTGTACCCTTATGTTTGTTGGGTAAAAAAGAAAAACTATATAAACAAAGTAAAAATTAATTTGACTGATAACTACCCCCCCCCCCCCCCCCATAGATTCTATAGATATCGCGATATATCGATATCGTGAATTATTTTGGCCACAATAACCGTGGTGTGAAAAATCTAACATCGTGACAGCCCTAATTTGAACCTTTGAGTTTTGATGATCAAAACAAACGTAAATTAACTAGGGTTGCAAGAACTAATTGCTGAAATCGATCATGAAAATAAACAATTAGTGAAGTTCACAACGTCATTTCGGGAGGAGTGAGCCCATCTAATATTTCAATGAACTGGCGGAGCACATAAGCAGCCGCTCACCTCGCTCTGGCATCAGCTGTTCTGGCGTCCCTCCACCTCCCCAGCTCCACCTGCATAATTTAGCCATCTTGCTACTATACTCATCATCCAAGCATTAGTAGTCCCACTGGGTTTATCTGAGCTGGAGTTGAAGCTGCTTCCATAGAAAAACATTTATATGGACAAAACGCCAGATGCGTTTAATATTAATGGTGCATGGTGAGCACACGAACCATGTTATTGGAAATGATTGGATATTTCTTTTAATTTTATTATTAATTTGTGTTTGCTCAAATTGCTTGTACGTCACTTAGCCAGGCAACAGACATCACATTTACATTTACATTTATTCATTTAGCAGACGCTTTTATCCAAAGCGACTTACAAATGAGAACAATAGAAGCAGTTAAACTAACAGTAGGACCACAAAATGTAAATGCCATAACCTTTCTCAGTGTAATCTAACGCAGAACCCGTAAAAGTGTTTTTTTTTTTTTTTATTAATAGAAAGGAAGAGAAAAGTGTTAGTATTACTGGAACAAGTGCTGCCGAAAGAGATGCATCTTCAACCGTTTCTTGAAAATGGCTACGGACTCCGCAGCTCTGGTTGAGTTGGGTAGGTCATTCCACCAGCGGGGAACAGTCATGGTAAAGGTCTGAGAAAGAGATTTTGTGCCTCTTTGACATGGCACTACAAGACGACGTTCGCTTGCAGAGCGCAAGTTTCTGGATGGCACATAAGTCTGAAGTAATGAGTTTTGCTAAAAGGGAGCAGAGCCAGTGGTGGTTCTATAGGCAAGCGTCATTGACTTGAATTTGATGCGAGCTGCAACTGGTAACCAGTGCAATTTTGTGAAGAGAGGAGTTACGTGTGCTCTCTTCGGCTCGTTAAAGACCACTCTAGCTGCAGCATTTTGGATTAGCTGCAGAGGTTTGATTAAGCAAGCTGGAAGACCAGCCAGAAGGGCATTACAGTAGTCCAGTCTGGATAGAACAAGCGCTTGAACAAGGAGTTGTGTAGCATGCTTTGATAGGAAGTGCCTGATCCTCCTAATGTTGTACAAGGCAAATCTGCAGGACCGGGCAGTTCTAGTAATGTGGTCTGTGAAGTTCAATTGATCATCAATAACAACTCCAAGGTTCCTGGCTGACCTTGAGGGAGTTATGGATGACAGACCTAGCTGAATAGTGAAGTTGTGATGAAGTGTTGGATTGGCCGGGACCACAAGAAGCTCTGTCTTCGCAAGGTTTAGTTGAAGGTGGTGGTCCTTCATCCAGCCAGAGATGTCTGTCAGGCAGGCTGAGATGCGAGCAGCTACCGTCAGATCATCAGGCTGGAATGAGAGGTAGAGTTGTGTGTCATCAGCGTAGCAGTGATAGGAAAAGCCATGTTTCTGAATCACAGTTCCTAGTGATGTCATGTAGATGGAGAAGAGAAGTGGTCCAAGCACTGAGCCCTGAGGCACTCCAGTAGCTAGATGTGACTTCGACACCTCAGTCCTCCACGATACCCTGAAGGACCTACCTGAGAGGTAAGACTTGAACCATTGGAGTGCGGTTCCCGAGATGCCCTTCATCTTTAGGATTGACAGGAGGATCTGGTGGTTAACTGTGTCAAAGGCAGCAGACAGGTCCAGCAGGATGTGAACTGAAGATTTGGAATTTGCTCTTGTCAGTCTCAGAGCTTAAATAACTGAGAGCAGAGGAGTCTCAGTTGAGTGTCCACTTTTGAAACCAGACTGATTGTTGTCCAAGAGGTTGTTCTGTGTAAGAAAGGAAGAGATCTGGTTGAAAACAACTCGTTCAAGTTTCACAAATTACAGACCGGTATCCCTTCTTCAACGAATGGAAGAAGGGATACCGGTCTGTAATTTTCCAGATGTGCTGGATTAAGAGTAGGTTTCTTAAGCAGTGGGGTTACCCGAGCCTGCTTAAATGCTGTGGGAAAGGTACCAGTGTGAAGAGAGGTGTTTATGATGTGCGTGAGTGCAGGTATAACTGAGGAAGAAATGGCTTGAAGTAGGTTAGTAGGAATAGGATCAAGCGGACAGGTAGTAGGACGATTGGAAAGGAGGAGTTTGGAGACTTCTGCCTCTGAAAGCAATTCATTTCAAATTTATTTGTATAGCGCTTTTCACAATACATATTGTTTCAAAGCAGCTTTACAGAAAGTGCATTTCAGAAATGTACATAGAAAATACAGTTAGTTAATCATGTATTAATTTAGGGCATAACATATCGCCGGCGTTGAGTCGTCTCTTCACAGGCGTTGAGTCGTCTCTTCACAGGCGTTTAGTCATCTCATCGCAGGTGTTGGGGCATCTGAAGTCTCCGTGAGAGGCTGGATACAAACTGGAGCTGACGAACGCTATTTACCTCAGGACTAAATAGTCCCGAGATAACAGCAGAAAAGCAGATGGGAAATAATTAGCATAGCTGCTGTTCATAATATTAATGCAGAGAGAATGAGGGTAGAATGTGTGTGTTAGCTGGTAAAATGTGTGTGTCAGTTTGTGGATTGGTAAATTGGCCGCTGATGGTGGTTGTTTAATTTATAAAGAATGTGGCAAAGTCGTCAGCTGTTAGGGTTGATGAAGGAGGGGGAGGAGGAGGGTTGATAAGAGAGGAGAAGGTTTTGAAAAGCATGCGAGAGTCAGAAGAATTGTTAATTTAGAGATAGAGTAGAGATATTAGCAGAGAAGGAAGAGAGGAGGGATTGATAAAGACCAAGGTTAGTAGGATCTTTCGATTTGCGCCACCTCCTCTCTGCACCCCTGAGTTTAGAACGATGTTCACGGAAAACATCAGATAACCACGGGGCAGAGGGTGTGGTGCAGGCTGGCCTGGAAGAAAGGGGGCAGAAGTTGTCCAAGCAGGATGTTAAAGTGGAGAAAAGAGAATCAGTTGCACTGTTAGTATCTAGTTTTGAGAGCTTGAGGTGGCGGTAGTGTGGATGAGACCAAAGAGGATAGGCGAAAGGGTGAGAGTGACCATAGGTTTCGCCGAAAGGTGACCTGTGGAGGAGTGTGTGTTGTGTTCTGAGGCAGGTTGAGGTTGAGAGTGAGGAGGAAGTGATCTGAGGTGTGCAGTGGAGTGACCAGTGTATGGTCAGTGGAGCAGTGACGCGTGTAAATAAGGTCTAATTGGTTACCTGATTTGTGAGTAGCCGCAGTAGATACTCGTTTGAGGTCCAATGAGGCAAGCAGAGTGTGGAAATCAGCAGCCTGACATTTTTCTAGGTGGATGTTGAAGTCTCCAAGAACTATGAGAGGAGTACCATCCTCAGGGAAGGATGAGAGTAGCACATCAAGCTCCTCCAAGGGACTTGACTGTTTACTTGATTTTAACTTTACTCTTTACATGCTTTTCTTATATTTTATTTGTGTGTTTTAGACTTAGTTTTGTGGCATTTTGCACTTTGAACAATTTACTGTACAGTACTGTAAGCACTGGTGTTTTGTGTTAATTTTGTATTATCAAAAATGAATTCATTACGTTTGATTCATGTCATGCACTTCTCTAAAAACTGTAAAACAAACGAAAAAAATATGCAGTATTGGTTAGGTCTCATTTGCATAACGTCAGCCAATAGCCTTTCAGTTCAGACTGTGAAGGGGCATGTCATTGGTTGGATCTACTGAACGAATATCACTGAATGAGATTCCTCTGTTTAGAGTCTGAACGAGAGAGAGAGAGATCTCGTTGGTACATTTTGTTTGTTAATTAAATACATGAGAGTACCGGGGAGGTCGGTCATTTAGCATGCGAGTCAATCTCATTCAGCAACCAGCAGAAAGCAGATGCAAAGCGCAGTTATAGGTACTGTGCACATAAGATTGTTTATATATTCATATTTAACATAGAACATAACTCAATGTTTAACATAATCCAAGATTTATGAATGTGTAAATGTCTGACCAAACAATTAAAATGTTAATTATGCAAGAAAACCTTGTGCTTGGTCATCTGAACCACTTATTTCAAGTCAATTAGGCACACATTTTAATAAAGCCAAATATTTTTTTTTGTTACAAGTAAATATTTTTGTTGACTTAAGACATAACACATAAGACACTCTTTTTCGCCACCTGCTGATGTAGTTGTCTCTGTACAAGTAAATGCAGACAGAGAAAGATACACGTTTTATTTCATACCCAGGCAATGGACAAATGTCTGCACAGATCTCTTTATTATTGCAAATGAAAGGTAACAGAGACATTAACAGTGAGAAGAAGATAAATAAATAAAACAGAGCGGGAGGGGGGCGGGTCATTGGTTCAGAATGAATTCATTTGTCTGCTATTTCTTTGCACAGTAGCTTGGTGTCACTAGTGAGCAATGCTGAATGAAGCTTCGAGTAATGAACCTTTGGGTGAAGCAATGGCCTGCGAGGCCTCAGTGGTTCAGGAAGCCTCATCTTGCCATCACTACTTGACAGGAAACAAACAGCAAAACAAACTCACAATTCTCGTTGAACTGGAATCAGATGAAACACTCACAGAGCTTAACACGCAATGTTTGACAATGTACCGACACAGGACAGAAGACATGAGGGGATTAAATAGGGAACACTAATGACGAGGACAGGTGAAACTGACTAGACAATAATGACAAGATGAGGGTAACAAGGGGGCGGAGTTACATAACGAGACAACACAAGCACATGGCCCAAACAACAGACCATGCTAGTACACAAAACATGGGTCTGTCATGATCCTGCCACAAGACCAGGAAAAATCAAGGACATGATGGCAGAATCATGACACTTTTAGCAGATGATCTGTCCAAGTACACATCTAGGACACAATTAAAGTCCCCCCTATGATGAGATTAGTTTGAGACATATTTGGGATAAGAGCCAGCACTTTCTGGGAAAAATATGGATGGTCATAATTTGGGGTTTAGACATTAACTAAAGTAACAGAAGAAGAATGTATCTCACCAGACAAGATAATACACCGACCTTCTTTATCTGTTTTTAGGGTTTCAAGTTTAAATGGCACACCTTTTCGCATTAGAATAGCAACCCCACGAGCTTTAACAGAAAAATTGGACTGATATATTTTTCTTATTCACCTGCATTTCAACTTATCCTTGGAATCCGGTTTTAAGTGCGTTTCTTGCTAAAATAGTACATCCGCAGAGAGTGATTTCAAGTGTGATAGCACCTTACTCCTTTTAACAGGGTGATTTAGACCTTTCACATTCCAAGAAGCAAAAACAAGCCCTGGTCTGTTACCTAATGTTAACACTTTGAAGTATCTTAAACAGGTCCCCACCCCGCCCAACCACCAACTTAAATAACAACCCTGTCATCTGACCGACGAATAGAACCAGCGGCGCAAAGTAAGGTATATTGAAAATTAACAAATTAATATCAGAACAGTGATGAGTGATAGATTAACTTCCTAGAAAAAGCCTAACATAAATATCTTATTGGTTGACCTTCAAACAATAATCAACACAGCTCCACAGTAGGGAATTTCAGAAGAACATCTCAGAACATATAGAAAAATCAAAGGAAAGAAAGGAACAGATACGTAATGGGTCGTGGTTATGAAAATTGTACACTTATAACAAAATAATTACACTCAGAGAGTGTTGTATTGTTGACACTTTTCTCAGATGCATGACATCTTTAGAACAATACCCGGATCCGAGGCAGTTTTCTGCGAACTTGACGATCCTTAATTTTGCTGGGTACTGTAGACCATTCTTGACACCAAGTTTGTCCCTCAGCAGTTCCCTTGCTCATTTGAAAAGCGTGCTGCGTTTTATAACTGCTGGAGGGTAGTCCGGGAAGATGTTGATTTTTTGCCCCTTGAAAGTGACTTTTAGAAGGTGCAAATTTTAAAAAGAGGATAACACTGTGTAGGCAACACCGATTTTTGTCATTGTTCTCTGTACTGACAGCACTCCAAATTTACAAAAAAAGTAGCTCAATGTTACAATTGACCGGAGTTCTCCTTTAACAATTTGGTATTGATTTTGAAGGGCTACCAATTGCAATACAATATCCAGTCCCTCCAGGATTTCGCGGGCCTTTTTTCTGATTGTTGCGGCCTAAAATTCCTGATGTTGCGGCCGCTTTTCTAAAAAGTTGCGATGAAAGTTGCGATGTTCTTTGGCATTTGTTTTTATAGGTTAAAACAGCAAAGGTAGATAGATTTTTACTTAAAGTGCTCATATTATGCTTTTTTCCTTTCCTTTATTGATATATCTTTTTTTGTGCATGTTATAGGTGATAGGAGGTGATATACTACAGTACATTAACGTTACCTCTAAGTTACCATGCATTGTATATATAAATATTAGGGGTGGAACGGTACACAGACGTCACAGTTTGGTACGATTTCGGTACAATAGAGTGAAAAGCAAAACAAAAATGCAGAAGGCATTTTTATAAATGTCTTAAGCCTTGTATTTGTAAAATAAGTTTTTATTAATAAAGGCACAGAACCAGTTTATTTGTAGTGCACTGACAATAGTTTTATATAATTAGTTTATTAATTAAATTAATAAAAAGACAAAAAG
The DNA here is from genome assembly GCA_030770095.1 of Gila robusta. NCBI lineage: Eukaryota > Metazoa > Chordata > Actinopteri > Cypriniformes > Leuciscidae > Gila > Gila robusta. The sequence goes on from JAVALU010001625.1 coordinate 763,710, forward strand.
ACCTTGAGATATGTTTGGTAATTGTACCTGAATGAATTTAAAATTAATTTGCTATATTTCAGATCAATATATTTGTTTTCCTTAATTTTAATTAACCTTAACTTTATTCTCATCTGAATTATAAATAATTGATTTCCGTATAAAATAATACTACTATTAAAAACACATTTGGTTTTCTTTTTTAATCAATGTAGAATGTGTAACTTAAAAATAAACAGATTAGTGCTCCGACTCTGAGGACAAGAAATGAAAACCAATGTGATATGATGAATGTCCAAAAGATGGCTGTTTTGAAATGAGGTTGGATACATGTTTTGCTTTTAAAACAGTGTGTGTGTGTGTGTGTGTGTGTGTGTGTGTGTGTGTGTGTGTGGTTGGGGGACAGTTGTAGGTTACAGTTTGACAAGAGTTTAGACTGTGACAAAAGCACAATGTTGTGTTTTATTGCGAGTGTACACAAATATTTGCAGTTTGAATTATGTCCTGTTGTGAACAAAATGACGGAGTATGTTTTTATGTTTCCACTGTTCGATCGCGCCCGCGCCTCTCTCTCTCTCTCTCTCTCACACACACACACACACAGTTCGATCCGTCTCTCTCTCACTCACACACACACACACAGTCCGATCGCGCCCGCGCCTCTCTCGCTCTCTAGCTCTCTCTCTCTCTCTCTCTCTCTCTCTCTCACACACACACACACACACACACACACACAGTTCGATCGCGTCTCTCTCTCTCTCTCTCTCTCTCTCTCTCTCTCTCTCTCACACACACACACATTTCGATCGCGCCTCTCTCTCTCTCACACACACATTTCGATCGCGCCTCCCTCTCTCTCTCTCTCTCTTGCTGTTATTTTTGTAGGTAAATGTGAGACGTTGGCAGCACACATGTCTGCTGCGTCTTCTGAACAAAACAAAGAAGTGAGTTTGATGACGCTTTGCAGGAGACCGCGAGGATTGGTCAAAGTTGCAGAAAAGTTGCGGTGATTGGTCAAAATTGCAAGGCGCACTGAATTCACGGGGATTTGTTGAAGTTGCGTTAATAGTTGAGATCGCGACATCGCGAAATCCTGGAGGGACTGAATATCGTCACACTATAGCAACGCTCCTATGGCGTTATATGTGTGACTCAATCCTGAGCGAGTAATTGTACATTTTGAGCACAGAGAACTATATTTTGCAAGCACATTGCATTATATTTTGAACAGAAATTAACAATCGCAAAAAAAAATTTGTTTGAGCAAAGAAAAAACGATTCCGTGCTCAATAACTGTATTTGCTATTATCCATATTAACGTGCAATAATAACCCCTCTCACGCAGTTTACTCAGGTGCTCTCTCACAAACTTATTCTTGCGCTCTGTCAAGTCCCTCTCTCTCTCTCTCTCTCTCTCTCTCTCTCTCTCTCTCTCTCTCTCTTTTTTTTTTTTTTTTTTATTGCAATATGAACAAACAGAACAAGACAATACATTAGTATACGTTCAGAATACATTAAAAGAGGAAATGTGAAAGAAATTTAAATCTATTCAACAATAGCCTTAAAAAGAAAAAGAGAAGACAGAAAGAAGAAAGAAGAGGGCACAAAAATAAAAAACATTAAGGGACAATATTAAACATGGTACAAATTCTGGATGTTTTCATTGCTTTCTTGTTAACAGAAGTTGAAATTGTATTGAAATACATCTTCAATTCTTCTTTGAAAAAGCTAAAGTGGGGTTTACTTTTCATATATTTACATTTATGGATATGAAACTTTCCAATATATAAAAGAAGGTTTATACAAAAACGTGCATTAATTAGATTCTTGTCTTTGACATAAAACCCAAAAAGAATGTGTCTATATGATAAAGAAAAGTTACAAAAAACCTTTTGGACAATCAGAGCATCAATATTGTTCCAGAAAGACCGAGTAAAAGGACATTCCCAAAACAAATGATCAACAGTTTCAGAGGAGGCTTCACAAAAAGAGCAGGAAGTATCAATATCACTTCTAAATCTCTTTAAAAAGTATTTAACTGGATAAAATCTTTGAATAATTTTATAGGATATTTCTTTAACTTTATTTGTTAGAAAGAATTTCTGAGGAAGTGACCAAACAAATGACCATTTAATATCATCAAAAAGGTTATTCCAATAAGAAATGGAGGAAGGAATTGAAGTAACAGGGTCCAAAAATAATGACCTAATTTTATAATTGGATTTATGTATTGAAAAACAAATAGAACCAACCACAGTGGATTCAGGGCTAGGGGGAGAAACAGAAGTCACTGTAGCACTATTATTGTTTCTAAACAGCATACAGATTCCCAAAGAGATGGCCTTGAAAACTATATTAAATTCTTTACTAGATACTGGGAATTGGTATCTTGAAACAAAATCGGAATAAGTAAATAAATTACCATCACTATCAAATAGCTGGTTTACTAACATCACTCCATTATTGAACCAGTTTTCAAGAAATAAAGATTTCCTCTTATGAAGAATATTACAGTTGTTCCAAATTAAAAAATTGTGTGGCGAGAAATTATGCTTGTAAATAAGTTTCCAAGCCATAAGCATCTGCTGATGATAATTGGAAAGTTTGACAGGAAGTTTACTAACTGAATAATTGCACATTAAAAGAAAATGTATACCTCCTAATTGAGAAAAGATATATCTTGGGATTATGCTCCAAATAGAAGATTGATTGTGAAGGAAACGTTTAAGCCAATTAATTTTTAAGGTATTGTTAAGAGAATCAAAATCTATGAAATTTAAGCCACCTTTATTATAAGAATTTAAAATAACTGATTTTCTAATATAATGAGTTTTATTTTTCCAAAGAAATTTGAGCAACATTACATCAATCAACTTGCAAGTAGATTTATCCACAAATAAAGACTGAGCAGCATAGGATAAGCGGGAAATCCCTTCTGCTTTAGTAAGCAGAGTTCTGCCTTTCAAAGATAGATCTCTTAACAACCAAAGGTTACATTTTTTTTTTGTTTTCTCCACAACTGAACTAAAATTCATCTGACATCTTAGTTTAGTATCTTTTATTATTTTTATTCCTAAATAGGTGACACTTTCTTTGATGGGAATGTTTGAGATAGAAGTTGCAGCACACTTTTTAATCGGGAGTAATTCGCATTTATTAATATTAAGCAAAAGGCCAGATGCATTAGAGAAGGACTGAAGAGAGGTTAAAGCAATTGGGATCTGAGAGGCATCTCTTAGAAACAATGCTGTATCATCTGCCAGTTGGCTAATAATCAATTCTGTACCAGCAATAGAAATTCCCTTCACAGGGCTCTCTTTAATACGCAAATTTAAAAATTGTGTAGCTATTAGAAAAAGATATGGGGAAATGGGGCAACCTTGTCTTACACCACGCTTTAAAAAAAACCTAGGAGAGGTGCCATTATTGAGTCGGATAGAGCTATTACCATTACAGTAAAGCATTTTAATACATTTGCAAAAAAAATTACCGAAACCCAATCTGTGCAGAGCTTGTAACATAAATTCGTGTTCTAAGCAATCAAATGCTTTATAATAGTCAAGAAAGAGTATAAAACTATCAGTAGAGATAAGGTCTGAATAATCCAACAAGTCAAAAATCAAGCGTATATTATTAGAAATATGTCTTTGATGCATAAAACCTGATTGGCACTCATCTATTATATTATTAAGAATAAGTTTTAGCCTCTTTGCTAAAACTAAGGCAATAATTTTATAATCGGTATTCAATAAAGAAATCGGGCGCCAATTTTCTAATAGAAGGGGATCTTTATTGGGCTTGGGAATCAAGGTTATTAGCCCTTGACATAAAGAGGGAGGAAGCCTGGTTTTCTCAATACTCTCTAAAAACATTTTATGTAAAAAAGGTGCTAATTTTTGACTAAATGCTTTATAAAGCTCTGCAGATAGCCCATCAGTACCTGGGGATTTGTTACTTTTTAAATTATTTATAGAATCAAGAATTTCTGAAAGACTAATGGGTGCATCACACAGACTACAATCTTCATTATTAATTTGTTTTATGTGAGATAAGGACTCAAAAAATTCAGTAGTGGACTGCTGGCAAAATTTAGAAGAATATAAATCATTATAAAATTTAGCACAAAAATCTGCAATTATCTTAAAGTCACCAGTTACATTCCCATCAATACATAGTTGCTGAATATAATTTTTAACTCGCTGCCTTTCTAACCTAAAAAAATAGGCAGAACTCTGCTCACCCTCCTCTAGCCAATTCCGTCGAGATCTGATGAAGGCGCCTTCAGCCTTCCGTTTATATAAATCCTCTAAATTATGTTTTTGATCAACAAGCTCAATTTTTTCTGAGTCTGTAAGATCATCTACATTTTTACATGATAATGCCGAAATTCTAGCCATAATCTGGTTTTCATTACTTTTTCTTAATTTTGCTAACGAACTACTGTATTTCCGACAATACTTCCCAATTTCGTATTTAAGAAGTTCCCAATTAATGCAAAAAATATTCTCTTTATTAGCTTTATGCCAATAAAATGAAATTAAGTTATCAATCTTAGTGAGAACTTCGTTGTGTTGAAGAATTGAGGTGTTAAGTTTCCAATATGTGGATCTTTTACTCAGTGAGGGAGCGGATACAAATGGAATACAGATAGAGATGGCCTTATGGTCAGAAAATAGTGAGGGAAGTATATCAGTCTTTATATTTGATAACTCTGCTGAGGTCAACCAAAAATCAAGTCGGGATTGTCTAGAAAGGGAATTATTGTTCCATGTGAATACTTTTTGCAAGGGATGGGTTTCTCGCCACACATCAACAACAGAAAATTTTTGCATAAAGGATAATAAATACTCAGAATTAGTATTAGATTGGGGGGGGCATCTATCCAATGTACAATTCAAAACAACATTAAAGTCACCACCAAATATTAAGGAAGAATTTGGAAATTTAGATAACATATGACAAATGCGCATTCCTAATTTATTAAAAAAAAACATATTATCTTTTGGTGAATTATATCCGTAGATATTAGCAGTAATACAAGTCATATTTGCAAACTGAAAAGCAAGTATAACGTAGTGACCATTGATGTCACAATCAGTACCCAGAATCTTTCCAACAAAATTATTTTTCAAAATACAAACTCCAGCAGAATATTCATTACCATGAGACATCCACATTTCCAACCCCCATTGTGATCTCCATAAATTGACATCTTGTAAAGTTGAATGAGATTCTTGTAAAAAACAAAAATCTGTGTTGAGACTTTTAAGATACAGAAAGACTGCTTTACGCTTAAGAATGTTTCGTAGCCCTCTACAATTTAAAGAAATAACAGATAAGGACATCGAAGAATAAAGAGAAGAAGAAAAAGAACAGAACAATAATAGAAGAAAGAGTTAGTTCTAAGAACAAATATAAGGACTAAGTCACAGAGACAGAGAACCTAACCGGTCAGAACAAGCAAGTGTAACTGGGATATGTTGTTACACCAGATTATAAACCATTTTGTTGTTTTAATTTGTTTCTATTATTTGTTTTGGGGCATTTTATTTTGAAAGACGTTTGTGTGCTTTTACTAAGGTAATTATCACAGTATGCACGTCGGCTGACGTCATACGTAGGAGGGAGGTTCAAACAACAGTGCAATCGGAGGTTCGTCCTCTTTCCTGCAATGTCACTTGAAGAGAGGTACGATTTCATGAGCTCCGTGCACTTGATGTTAAATTGAGTTAAAAGTATTCATGTCAGGTTTAAATAATCAATTGTGAAAGAGTATTCATTGAGATGTTATATTTGACTATTAGTTCGAGTCATTATCTTGTTGAACTAAGTTTATTTGTGTGCTGTTAATGAGTGAATAGTGTATTGCGTGAAATGGCGGCTCGGTGTGTGTCACGAGTGAGAGATGTGTTAGTGGCTAAGCTGCTAACGTCTCGATTCATTTAAATTTGATATGTGTATATTTGGTACGCATACTAAAGATTTATTCTAGTTTATTAATATATATGGTACATTGCATTTACTATGTGTTTGGTAGTTAACTAACTGGTGTACTTAAACATGTATTTTGTGGTTAACAGGCAAAAGAGCTGCGGTTAACAGTGCCTGTCTGTTTATGTGTTTTATCACACAGGTATGTTAATTGGTATCTAAGAAACACTGTAATGCTGTTTTGAATTATTTGCATACAATTACATTTTTGTGAATTGATTATAATAATAATTAATTATACTATTGTTATTATTACACATATTGTGTGTGTGTGTGACACAGTGTGTGTCCTCTTTCCTGCAATGTCACTTGAAGAGAGGCAAAAGAGCTGCGGTTAACAGTGCCTGTCTGTTTATGTGTTTTATCACACAGGCATTGTAATTAAATTCATCTTTAGCACGACCAGCTTTGTGTGGAAAATCCTTTTATTCAACACATTCAAAATAACACAACGCAGAGGAACAACCACTACAAAACTGGTGCCGTGACCTGTCGATTGGTTGATCGTTGTCGACCGCTGGGATTGCTGACGTCGAGTTTGACTGGAGCTGTGGGGTGTTGGAGGAGAGACGGGACTCCAGTTACCTGTTGCTGTTCCTTCGGTGGCGTCCGGAGGTCAGATGGTTTGTGCTTTGTCTAGGAAGAGCCTGCTGATGAACTGTCACGTGAATTCGACGCTGAGATCGCATGGTCAGACTGTTGAGTTGTGACTAAGCTGGATCAAGCAAGCAACATGCTGGATCATCGAAGAGTGTCACCAACTTGCCTGTTTTGACTGAACTGTGTGGATGAAGGTACTTCGAATCATCAATTGACTGGGTCTTTGATTGGAGGACTGTGAAACAAGTGAACTTTTTTTTTTTTTCTAAGTACAATTGAATTTTATTTCTGAGTTAATTTAATTTCTGAGTTAAAACTTGTTCATTACCATTCGTTTGGTTAATATTTTTGCCTTTTGAGAGTGTATTCTGACACCTGAGGGGAATGGCTGCTAGACAAAGCGATTTGGGGTGGGACAATACATTTACAGCTGGTAGAGGGCGGGGCAGCCTTTTAGATACGCCTGAAAAAACTAGGCTGTTTGAGGATCCTGAGTACTGTAGCACAGGCCGGGGTAGAACAGCCGGTGGTTCTGCCTATGAAAGAATCGACATGCGGGGGAGTCCAATCGCTGCAGCCAGTAACTATGAGTTCGCTTCGCAGGAGTCAGAATTGTCTGGTCAGATGAGTAACCTCATAAAACGAATTGGTAGTGAGATTGGGCAATCAATTAGAGAAAGTATGATGAGGCCTGAATTTCCTAATTATCCATCTGCTAAGAGGTTCCAAGAAGGTTCCAGTGGCCATGTGACTGACCAGTCGAATAGTACTGTCATTGATGCTTCAAAAATGAACTTGATCCTGAAAGCTGAGGTGGCAGCACCACCACATTTTAGAGGAGATAGTTCGGACAAGTACTCAATCATGGAGTGGGAAGATATGATGAGGATATATTTGAGCAAAATTGAGTTGAAGGATTCAGAAATGGTTGATGAGATAATGAACAGAGTTATGGGGCGGGCCAGAGATGTAATGAGAGTATGGCTGCGCAATGGTTCAACGGCTCCTAATGTTGATTCTGTATTTTCTGTCTTGAAGCAGCACTTCGGGGACCAGAGCAGTTCAGGTATTCCGTTGGCTGACTTCTATTCTGTGAGGCCATATCCCAGAGAGAGTGCTTGGGATTTTTGGATACGATTAAACAAGGCAGCGGATGTCGCTGAGCAAAGTTTAGGATTGGAAGGAAGGACTCTGGATAACAGGAGCAAAGAGGTAGCAGTTACGTTCATTCGTAACTGCCCTGACAAGGAGTTAGCTTTTGTTTTCAAGAGTAAACCAGTACAGTCATGGAACGCATCTGAGGTGCAAGAGCAGCTTGACGAGTTGTTAAGAGAGCGGAAGTTGACAAATCAAGCAGTCAAACAATTCACCACGGTTGTCTCAGAGCCAGATGTCGATGTGTCTTTCTCGCCTTCTAAGTTTGAACAGGGTGCGGGTGTAACTGACGAGAACGCATTGGACAAAGTCTTGTCTTTGCTGGAAAAAGCATTAGTGTGCAACTCTCAGTCTGTGCAGGGTCCCTGGCCTAAACGTACAGGCAATAAGGTTCGAGAATGTAGAGTGTGTCACAGCAATGAACATAGCACGACTGCTCATTGCAAAATGGATAATTTGTGTTTCAAGTGTTTTGCAGCTGGACATGCAAGCTACAACTGCGACAGTCACAGAACTACGTCCAGGCCGGGCTCCGGTCAGCAAGACAAGGTCACGTCTCAGGGAAACTAGACCGCTCCCTTCGGGTAGAGGACGAGGTGGGGCTGTGTAGTAATTCCTCTGAGATTGATCTTGAGTCTGTTTATTCCTTTTACCGTGAAAGCATTGGCAAAACAAAAACGGTAGTATTTCAGAACAACATGCAAGTTGATCAAAGTAGCAGTTTGTTTTATGTAAGTGTGTTAGTGCAGGACAAAGTTGAGCTTCAGGGGATGTTGGACAGTGGCTCCATGGCGACTACTCTGAGTGCGGACGTAGTTCCTCAACTCAGAGCCGCTGGGGTGCTGGTCCAGGATATCCTGAGTTCTTCTGATATTGTCCTGGTGGGTTGTGGGGGAAAACAAACTACTCCAGATGGTGTATGGAATCTGAAGCTTGAAGTTTATGGGGTCAGTTTCAATGTACCAGTTCTGATTGTGATGGGTCAAAAAGACCCAATTATACTCGGCACAAATGTCTTGAAGCCTCTAATAAGTCAGATGAAGCATACAGAGCAGTTTTGGAGGGTGGTAAATAGGCCAGACACAGCTATACAATCGGAAAATAGCAAATTTTTGCGCATGCTTTCATGTATAGAGAGATGGAGGGGTGATTCGATTCCCGACAAGGTGGGTACTCTGAGACTGAGGTCAGCTGTGACACTCCGGCCAAGGAGTGAACACCTTGTTTGGGGTCGTTTGCCCCCAGGGTCAGTGCTGTCCGTAGGGAGCACAGTAGTCATCGAACCAAGTACTTCACGTTGCGTGCATCGGAATGTGCTGGTTGGGAGGGTTGTTTCACCTTTGTGGGGTGATGGCTGGCTGCCAGTAAAGATGATCAACCCGACCAATGCAGAAATTGTGTTAAGGAAAAATGCGAAGGTGGCTGATGTGTATCCTTGCGTTGCTTTGGAGGACCTCGAACAAACCTCTGACAGGGTGGTTAGTCAAAATGCGGGTGCGGTTCGTTCTGACAGGTCGTGTGGTAGTCTAACGGTGAGAGACTCTACATCTGGAGAAGATTCAGTAGGTGACAGCAGGTTGGATGACTTGGGGCTGGGCAATCTAAATGTCAAGGATTGTGAAGTGTCTTCTTTTTGGCAAAATAAGCTTGTTGACCTATTGAAAGAATATGAAAGTGTGTTTTCCAGGCACAGTTTGGATTGTGGTGAAGCGAAGGGGTTTTGTCATCGTATCAGAGTTACAGATGACAGGCCCTTTCGCCTTCCATACCGCCGTCTTTCTCCCGCCCATTACTTGAAGTTGAAAGAGACTTTAGACGAAATGGAGGAGAAGGAAATCATAAGGAAATCGAGCAGTGAGTTTGCGTCACCATTGGTCTTAGTGTGGAAGAAAAATGGTGACTTAAGGATATGCACCGATTTCCGTTGGTTGAACGCACGCACAGTGAAGGATGCTCATCCTCTTCCTCACCAAGCGGATGTGCTTGCAGCGTTGGGTGGGAACGCGTACTTTAGTACCATGGATCTGACTTCTGGGTATTATAACGTCCCATTGCACGAAGATGACAAGAGGTTTACGGCGTTCTGTTCACCATTGGGGCTTCATGAATATAATCGATTACCCCAGGGATTGTGCAACAGCCCAGCAACATTTATGAGAATGATGCTGACTGTGTTTGGTGACCAGAACTTTCTGAGCCTTCTTTGTTACTTAGATGATTTACTGGTTTTCGGGAAGTCTGAGCAAGAGAGTTTGGAAAGGCTTGAGATGGTGTTTCGGCGTCTAAAAGGCCACAATTTGAAATTGTCCCCTTCAAAATGTAGGTTTTTGAGGAAGTCTGTAAAATTTTTGGGTCATATTGTGTCTGAAAAGGGGGTGGCCAGTGATCCAGCAAAAATTGATGCCATTGTGAGTATATCTGAAAAAGATTTGATGGAAAGTGATTGCGTTACGCCATCAGCAAAGAAAATCAGATCCTTTTTAGGTATGGTGGTGTACTATCAGCATTTCATAGAAAATTGTTCGATGTTGGCTAAACCCTTGTTTCAGCTTTTGACAGGACAAAAAAGACCCAGAATGGGGAAAGGTGTGAAACGATTGAAAAGAAGTCGTACACTTTCTCCGATGGATTGGACTGATGACTGTAGAGCAGCCCTAGAGAGTTTGAAGTCTGCTTTGGTAAGTCAGGTTTTGCTTGCGCACCCAGATTTTTCGAAGCCGTTTTTGTTGTCTGTGGACGCCTCCACCAGTGGGCTTGGGGCCGTTTTGTCGCAGGTTCAGGGGGGATGTGCTGTGGCAAGGCCTATTGCCTTCGCGTCAAAGTCTTTAAATCATGCACAGTCGAAGTATCCAGCACACAGACTTGAGTTTTTGTCGATGAAGTGGGCTATTTGTGATAAATTCAGTCATTGGCTGCGGGGACACAGATTTACTGTGTGGACTGATAATAACCCACTTAAGTACATCCTCACAAAGCCCAAGTTGGATGCATGTGAACAACGGTGGGTAGCAAAACTAGCACCTTATGATTTTGACATTCAGTACATCCCAGGACCGAAAAATATAGTGGCAGATGCGTTAAGCAGGGAACCATTTGCGACTTCGAGAATTTTGCACAGATTGACGAGGATACCTTATGATATTTTGCTGCATGAGGCTGAGTCTGTCGCTGTCAGGCAGGTGCAGGACTTGTTCCATCTTTCATGTGAACGTGCGGATGGTGAAGGGGTAGATGAGCTGGCAGAGCCTACTAATGTCGGTGGAAATGTGTATGTAGGGTCCACTCACCTTACTGGTAAAGTCTTACACCAAGATTTGTCAGCTGTTCTTCTTTCTCAATCTGATTGGGAGCAAGGGGCAGCCATTAGAAGTATGTCGTATGTGCAGCATTTAGAGAGTTTGGTGGACGTAGAGCAGAGTGAGCTCCGTAGCCTTACACATAGTGAATTGCTGGAAAAACAGAGTCAGGATCCTGTGATTGACAGGGTGAAGTACTTTGTGGAGAGAGGTAGACGTCCGTCTCGCAGAGAAAAAGTGTTTGAGTCTAAAAGAACTGTGAAGATACTACGCCAATGGGGTAAACTTACCTTAAGATTGGGTGTTTTGTACAGAGTTTCTAAGAATCCAGTGTCTAAGAAAAAGACTTACCAGTTTGTGGTGCCGACAGCTCTTCGAGGTACTGTTCTGAAGGGGGTGCATGATAACGCTGGTCATCAGGGTCAGCATCGCACACTATGGTTGGCTAGGCAACGGTTCTTCTGGGAGTCTATGGAAGAGGACATAAAGACATACGTTAATGAGTGTAAGAGGTGTATTTTGAGTAAGAGGCCTGAGCCAGAGGCAAGGGCTCCACTCGTGTCGATTCACACGAGTGCCCCTCTTGAAATGGTGTGTATTGACTTTTGGTCAGCGGAAGATTCTAACAACAAGACGATTGATGTGTTAGTGGTCACTGACCATTTCACAAAGCTCGCTTGTGCTTATTTGTGTCCGAACCAGACTGCGGAAGCTGTTGCACGTGTCTTGTGGAACAAGTTTTTCTGTATTTATGGGTTTCCGGGTCGAATACATTCTGATAGGGGTGCGAACTTTGAGAGTTCACTCATGGTCGAACTGTTGAGATTGTCGGGTGTGGGAAAATCGCACACAACCCCATATCATCCCATGGGTAACGGACAAACAGAGAGATTCAATCGTACTCTAGGGGATATGATTCGTTCGCTGCCTCCAAGATCTAAAGTCAAGTGGCCACAGATGTTGAACACTCTTACTTTCGCGTACAATTGTACAAGACACGAGACCACTGGTTTTGCACCATTTCTCTTGATGTTCGGCCGAACACCAAGATTACCAGTGGATATTCTGTTTGAAAATGTCATGTTGCCTATTGAGACTGTTAATGTTCACAAGTATGTTCAGTCTCTTGAGAAAGACTTAAGGGAAGCAATGGTAATTGCACAAGAGCATGCTAAAAGGCAGCAAGCAAAACAAGCAGAGTATTATGATCGGAAGGGTAAAGGTCATTCTCTTGAGTTGGGTGACAGAGTACTCTTAGCGAATAAGGGTGAACGTGGGAAAAAGAAGTTAGCTGACAGGTGGGAAAAGGTGGTGTATGTTGTTGTGGGGAAAAGGGGTGATCTGAACACTTACCAGATAAGGAATCCTGGGACGGGTCGTACCAAGACGGTACATCGTAATCTATTGATGCCTGTCAATTTCCTGTCGGTGCCAGCTTGGAATGATGATGGTAGTGATGGTGATGAGGATGTTGTGGATTCCACTGTCTGTGTCTCATGTGATGGAGATGATCAAACTCAGAGTGATGATCGGACCTCTCGTTGGGTATCTGATCTTAATGCTGACACAGATGTGACCAAAATAAAGTCTGTGGAGTGCTCTAATGCTGATCAGAGTGATGCAATTGGTGACACTGCTGTGGAATGTGACATTGAGTTGGACAGTGTACCTGAGTGTAAGACAAATACGGACAACATTCCCGCCTCTACTTTGTCTGTATGTTCTTTGGTGTCTGATGATTTTTCTGTATCAGCAGTTCTAAGTGATAAATGTGCTTCTGAAATTGACGAGTGTACTTCAACTGTTGCAGAAACTCTTGTTTCAACGTCAAGTGTACAAGATCAGCAAAATGTAAGAGTCCCTGATCTACAAGAGGGTTATATGTCAAGATTTGGGAGACTCATTAAGCCAGTTAACAGGCTTATACAGACAATGTCTACACAAAGAGTTCATGCAATTCATGACATTTGAATGGTTATATTAAGAAAAAAAAGTCTGTTGGAATGAGTTTAGAGGTTTTTATTTTTATTTTATTTTTTTGCCTTGTTTTTGTAATTACATGTTTTGTGAGTATTGTACATTTACAGGTACATTGTTGGTGTCATGAGTAGAACTATGTATAAGGCATGGTTTTCTATGGGTAATTTGGGGATTAGCTACCCTTGGGTTATCTTAATCTCGAAAGAGATAGTTAAGAACTGAGTGAATCTAATGTGATTTCAGGTAAATTGACATCGCTAATTTAAGACTTTGTAGGCTTATGTAATGCAGAATCTGGTGTAAAACAGTGGGGGTGGATGTAACTGGAATATGTTGTTACACCAGATTATAAACCATTTTGTTGTTTTAATTTGTTTCTATTATTTGTTTTGGGGCATTTTATTTTGAAAGACGTTTGTGTGCTTTTACTAAGGTAATTATCACAGTATGCACGTCGGCTGATGTCATACGTAGGAGGGAGGTTCAAACAACAGTGCAATCGGAGGTTCGTCCTCTTTCCTGCAATGTCACTTGAAGAGAGGTACGATTTCATGAGCTCCGTGCACTTGATGTTAAATTGAGTTAAAAGTATTCATGTCAGGTTTAAATAATCAATTGTGAAAGAGTATTCATTGAGATGTTATATTTGACTATTAGTTCGAGTCATTATCTTGTTGAACTAAGTTTATTTGTGTGCTGTTAATGAGTGAATAGTGTATTGCGTGAAATGGCGGCTCGGTGTGTGTCACGAGTGAGAGATGTGTTAGTGGCTAAGCTGCTAACGTCTCGATTCATTTAAATTTGATATGTGTATATTTGGTACGCATACTAAAGATTTATTCTAGTTTATTAATATATATGGTACATTGCATTTACTATGTGTTTGGTAGTTAACTAACTGGTGTACTTAAACATGTATTTTGTGGTTAACAGGCAAAAGAGCTGCGGTTAACAGTGCCTGTCTGTTTATGTGTTTTATCACACAGGTATGTTAATTGGTATCTAAGAAACACTGTAATGCTGTTTTGAATTATTTGCATACAATTACATTTTTGTGAATTGATTATAATAATAATTAATTATACTATTGTTATTATTACACATATTGTGTGTGTGTGTGACACAGTGTGTGTCCTCTTTCCTGCAATGTCACTTGAAGAGAGGCAAAAGAGCTGCGGTTAACAGTGCCTGTCTGTTTATGTGTTTTATCACACAGGCATTGTAATTAAATTCATCTTTAGCACGACCAGCTTTGTGTGGAAAATCCTTTTATTCAACACATTCAAAATAACACAACGCAGAGGAACAACCACTACACAAGGAATGAGGTCAACAATCCCTTCATTAATCTATCTAGAAAATAAATATATACATTGAGGAACAACAACTATAATTACTCTTTTAAAGGGACTATGTGTAGTTTTTTAGGTATTTTATTATCTAAAATCAATATTTTTATTCATAAATATGTCCTCAATGGTGTACAAATACCTCTGCCAATTATCTGACTTATCCTCGTAAACGAAGAATTTATTATCTTTATATACATGTGACGGGTAGGTCCACGGAGGCTTCCATGTCGTTCCGCCATCTTGAAAAACTATAATAGCAGAGAGGGTCAAAAAGTACTAGGCCAACGCGTTTCCACAACGCGTTTTCGTTCAGAGCCAGCGTCACGTGACTGAAAGCAGCAGAAACGGAGGAGCAGAGCAGTGAGAGGCGCTTCACGGCCCCGGCAAGTTTAAAAGGCTGCATTGCACTGTTATTACTCATACTGTAACATTCGCTTGTTCGTTGTGTCAAGTTGCAGTTTGTTTGAAATAACAAACCTGTTCACCCGAAGGAAAACTCGATGAAGTGCTATTAGAAGACATCCTGTCATAGCTTTTTGGTACATAACAGCTACCGTAGATGCAACACGCATTTGAAAAAGCGAGGCGCTGGAGAGCACAATTCGTTTGAATGCAAAATACAATTTCACCGCTAGATGGGAGAAATTCCTACACAATGTCCCTTTAAGGGTTGAAATAATTCACATTATTTAACGTTACTTAAATCGAAGAAAGTCTGAAACAATCCTATTTCTTTCAAGTGGATGTAAACAACAACAAAAAAAGATATATATATATCAAAGTGGGTAACGGCAATTTTGGCTCAAAGTGGAAGTTCAAGAATTCACACATATCAGATCCAAGGTCAAGTCAGCGTAGCATCAGCCAATGCGGAATTCAGATCCGTTACATTTAAGCAGGAGGAAATATTTCCGTACCATCCACAAATGCTCGTCCGCCGACGAAAAAAGCTCTTTTGTTCTCTTTACGGGCCTTTTCAACTATGGGCCAAAGCGTAATCCTCCTCGCTCTATCGGCCGGTGACAGATCTTCCGTGATTTTCAGTCGGTTCTCAATCAGAAACTCCGCGTCCTTGGCGGCACACCAGACAGCATCTCGGTAAAAACGCGAGGTGAATTGGAAGATGATTCCACGAGCTTTATTATTTGAATTAACACGGCCAAGTCGATGTGCCACATCAACTACTTCAGGGAATTTATCTTTAAATTGTGGTAGAAGACGTTGGCATACATTGATAACCTCATGACGGACGTTTTCTCTTTCTTTCTCTGGAATTCCGTGGATTCTCAGGTTCCATCTGCGTGTGTAGGCTTCTAGATGAGCCAGGCGATTTTCTCGCTCAGTGGAGTTGATTTCTTCTTTCTTTGCGCGCGAGTCAATGGAATCAACTCTTTTTTTTCAAACTTTTAACCTCGCTGCAAACAAACTCAATGGTTTCCATCATACCAGAGATTCGTTCCGTATTCCTACAGATCTCTTCCTTCATGTCTTTAATCACCCGCGAGTTTTCGCCAATCAACTTTTCCAAACCGTCTGATCTGTTTTTCACCAACTGAGAGAGCTCAGAGAGTTGTGTGGAAATACTTGCCGCATTAACGTTATCAGTTCTTCGAAGTTTAATGGCCGGGGAACTGCACGGGGTGTCGGGAAGCGGCGGAATCACCTCCTCCACCAGCATAATTTCAGACTCATCATTTTGTTCACAATAATCATGCAAACTGTCCTTCAATACCCCGGATGCAGGATAAACTGCTTGTTTATCGTCACCTGTGCTAGCAGATCTAGCAGGAGTAGCCGGCACTGCTTTCCCTGACTTCTTCGAACCTTTCCTCTTTTCAGACCCTCCCATTATTGTTGTTCCAAGAATTCAAAACATTAATTAACGAAAATTCTCAAAAAAAAACCTCTAAAGTTCGTTATAAATACTATAAAACAGTTTGGGATTGCCGAGCTCACAAACGTACATGTGATCAGGGCGCCATCTTGCACGCCTCCCTCACAGAAATATTGCTCTCTCTCTCTCTCTCTCAACCTCTTAATTCTGTGCTAACTCTTGACACACACGCTCGCTCAACTTGCAACAGCGTTACAAGTGTGCCACAAAATCAACCAATCGGAAAATTAAAGGTAAATTGTGATTGGCTGTTGGTCTCCAATCAAATCGCTAGTAGAACCAAAGCCCGTCTGGTAGAACTTTTTTTTATTTTTTTATTATTATTAACAAAGCAAATACAAACAAATCAGGTACAATGCAAAATCTTACTACGAACTTACAGTGCACATCCTAGAATTTTTTTTTTAAAAGAACAAAAGAACATGGTGCATGTTATAAATGGCAAAAATGGCATTTACATATTCAAAAGAAAATAAATCAAAAGGGCAATTATTCAATAAGATTGTTTACAAAAGAAGCCAGTTTCTCAGCATTCTTGTTATTAATTAATAACAAAGAGTTATAAAAACGTTTCAGCTCATTCCTCCAATGAGTAGACTAATGTTAGGATTTGTCTTGAAAAAACGACATTTATGAATGAAATGTTTACTTAACAAAATTACATTGTTAATGCCAAAATCATTGTGATAATTAATTGTTAGATTCATCATCTGAATTCCTTTGGAGACGAACAATTGTTGAAGGTCCAGCCAAAACCTTTGTACAACTTCACACGAACAGAAAAGATGATTCAAATCTTCGGGTTCATTTTCACAGAAGCTACAGTTTCCTACATCCATTTTAAATCTCTGTTTTAAAAAATCTTTAGTTGGATAAATCCTATTTATAATTTTAAATTGCATTTCTTTCATCTTTGGTGGGACTGGGAATTTTAAGTATTTACATCTAATCTTTTTTATTATCTCCTTTTCAAAGTCTTTGAGAATATAATCTCTTTTGAGAGAGCTTGTTTGGCAGTTAAGTAAACAGTTCCTTATAAACTTGTTACATTTGTAATTCAGAAAATTAATACCATTAATGTAAAGTTGTCTTAATGTAGGCGTGACTTTTGAATATATTATATCCTGCTTAATCATAGCTACAAGTGATACTGGGAGAGCTTTCACAATCTGTTTAAACTTCTTTTGGGTAGGCTACATCTAATTTGAAATTTGTCACAGAATTCAACATGTTGTAAAACAATTCCTTGCACATCCACGAAGTGGGCAATAGCCCAGACACCTTTAGAGAACAATTCTGGAATAAAAAAAGATAAAAAATTGTGATAAAATTATAAAAAAAGATTTTCTATTTACCAATATATACCTATTATTCCAAATTGGTGTATTGTGTGGAGTGAAATTATGCTTGAATATTAATTTCCAGTACAGAAGAACCTGTTGGTGGAAATCTGAAAGTTTCATAGGAAGTTTCTTAAAATCAAAATCGCATTTTAGAAAGAAACTAATTCCGCCTACAAAAATCTGATTGGGGATATAAGACCACAATGAATTTTGATTTTGAATATAGTTTTTCAACCATCTAATTTTCAACATACCATTCATACAATCAAAATCTATTGCACCACCTCTATCCTCGTAAGTTCTAATTAAATCCTGCTTGGCTATATAATGACATTTATTCCGCCATATGAAATCAAAATTTAATTTGTTGATAGTTTTAACTATTTGGGGTGCTATTGGAAGGGAGTAAGCCGGATATATTAATCTAGAAACTGTCCATTTTAGTTAACAATATTCTGCCAAAAATGAAAAGATCTCTTAGTAGCCATCTATTTAGAAATTATTTGCAGTTATCAACATTGTCTTTTATGTTTCGTTTATCAGAAATTGTTTTGTCTTTAGTCACCAATACCCAAGTATTTGAATAAAAAATAAAAATAAAAATGCTGTCAATTAAAAAAAAAAAAAAAAGTTCTACCATACGGGCTTTGGTTCTACTAGCGATTTGATTGGAGACCAACAGCCAATCAAAATTGACCTTTAATTTTCCGATTGGTTGATTTTGTGGCACACTTGTAACGCTGTTGCTAGTTGAGCGAGCGTGTGTGTCAAGAGTTGAGCGCACACAGAATTAAGAGGTTGAGAGAGAGAGAGAGAGGGACTTGACAGGAGCGCAGAGAATAAGTTTGAGAGAGCACCTGTAAACTGCGTGAGAGGGGTTATTATTGCACTTTAATATGGATAATAGCAAATACATTTATTGAGCACGGAATCGTTTTTTCTTTGCTCAAACGAATTTAGTTAATTTCTGTTCAAAATATAATGCAATGTGCTTGCAAAATATAGTTCTCTGCTCAAAATGAACAATTACTCGCTCAGGATTGAGTCACACATATATACACTCTAAAAAGAGATGTGTCAAAAAACAACACATGTGATGTGTAGATAGCATTTTGACACATGTTGTGTAGATTTTAACGCACAATGTGTGTTAAAATGTAACTCTGGATAGAATAGCACTGGGTGGAGGAGAGTTTGTGTTTATGAAAAATTATAGGTATATTTTATATGGTATCCCATAAAATGCTCTAAAATAAATAAAGCAATACATTCAATTAAATAAATGTAATCTTAATTCATGAAAACTTAAAGATTAACGGGTGTTTTTTGGCAGCCAATCACATCATGCCTCTTTTCAATGTCTTTTTCAAATGCTGCTTTCACTTGTTATTAATAACCAGATTAACTTTATTTCTGTCAGACTCTACAGAAGCTCTTATTGAGAATTAACAGGTTTTGTGTTGACGATTCATTGAATGCTTCATTTAAAGTCACCAGAATCGTGATTAGTGTCAGTTTTATCTGGGCTCTTGACCCTTCACTCTTTAATATTAGTTTTCTCTGATTTTTGTAAATGTGTTTTTATATCGCACATTCGAAACAGCAGAGCAAATCATGGGTAAAATATGTTCAGATGATAATGTTATCATCATGGACATGTAGATTGCTGAGCTCAGCAAGAGTTTATTATTTGTGAAATAAGTGTACTATATAAAAGATGATTTTTAACAAAGGTGAGCTTATTGCAAATGACTTAATTTTTGAAAAGCATAGTTGGGACAGAGTCTTACAGTATAAGGTATCAAACAGACTTCAAGAATCAGCATATGAATCTCAACAATGGTGACAAATAAAAGCTTCATACCGCAATGCATGATGGGAGCCATTAATGAGTTGTGATTGGTGGCAGCCACTGCAACATGCTTTATTATTGTCACCATTGTTGAGATTCACAGGCTGATTATTGATGTCTGTGTTTCTACATAAATTCAATTGAAAGTGTTTGGATCAGAACAATGTTTATTAAATATTTTGGATTATGAGAAACATACTGATATTCATATATGCTGTAGAATCACAAAACTGGTGCTAAAAAGTTAAACCAACCTATCTCAATAAGTTTCATTTTCAGACCACAGCATGATTATGCCTAAACACAACCAACACTATCAGATCACATATTTCTTTGTTCGTTTGACTGTTATAAATAAATAACAGCAGAAAGACAAATTTAAAGTGAATGTATAAGGGTCAAGAGCCCAACTAAAGCAAACACTGATCGACATAACGGTGGCTTACAATTTGTGACTTTCTCCTTCAATGATTCTGCTTGTTAACATCAGGTGTCTTCAATAATGCTCAAACATCACTAAATTAATCACTTAATTATCTCATTAACTTTAACACTCTTGAGTGTTAATTTAACACTGGAGTTTTTGCTGAGTAGTAAATGCCGCTCCATCTGAAAACAGGTGAAGGCGATTTACTACTAATCAAGGAACCCGCTTTACTGACGAGATGCGCATACAATGTCATGCGATATATCGCCCAGCCCTACATCCATATACTCATAAACTTGTTCTTGCTGATTATGACATCATCAAGAAACATTTGATCAACTTATCTCTCTCCATAGCAAATGTATTTAATTAAAATACAATTAAAGCAGCCAGAGACAAACTAAAAGAAGAGTAAAAGGTCAAGAGCTCAAATAAAGGAGCCATTAATCACAATTCTGGTGACTTCAAATAAAACATTCAGTGAATCATCAACATCTAAACCTCAGTTAATTCTCGATAAGAGCTTTTCTATGTAGATTCATGATGTCTAAACCATCCAAATGTTCAAACAAACTCTTTATTAAACGTCACTGGACTACATAAACACAAGTTAACAATACGTTTCAGTGTTCATCCAAACACTCAGTTGTAAAAACACAGGAAGTAACTCTGGCAAATACACACCGACTACAGTCACATGTGACACATATCTGACACAAGTTGTGTAACTATAACACATTACTGTGTAAAAGGTTTCAACACACTTCTGTGTAAGAGGAATAACACATTAGTTGTGTTAAAGGTAATACAAAATGTGTAGCCATAAACACAGAGGTGTGTTAAGATAAAACAGGTTGTGTGTTAAATTTGACACAACATGTGTTGTCCCTGAGCACACACACTACATGTGTTAAAATCTACACAACATCTGTTGTCCCTGAGCACACACACTACATGTGTTAAAATCTACACAACGTGTTGTCCGTGAGCACACACACCACATGTGTTAAAATCTACACAACATGTGTTGACCCTGAGCACACTCACTACATGTGTTAAAATCTACACAACATGTGTTAAAATCTACACAACGTGTTGTCCCTGAGCACACACACTACATGTGTTAAAATCTACACAACATGTGTTGTCCCTGAGCTGATTCAGCACATGTGTTAAAATCTACACAACATGTGTAATAGTTAACACATCTCTTTTTACAGGTTGTGTTGTTTTCAGCTCATCATTTTATAAGAGCGTGCCGACACTCACCATCACTGTGAATGGTATGTAGTGTTTGCTATGTTCTCAAACATACAGGCCAGTGTAAATACATACAAGTTATTTATATAAAATATTTTGGCAGTTGCTACATTTTAAATAATTCAAAGTGGAAACTCTGTTAACTGTTATCTCTCATGAATTTTTGTCAAAAGCAGCATTATCAGTTATGGGTTGAAGTGTGAATAACTGAATAATGTCCAGTACAGTGAGTCTGTCCAGTCATTGAGCTTGAGACATTGTCTTGTACTTTGTGTGCACATGCATTCTGTACTCGACTATTGATTAAACGGTTAATATTTTTGCATGTGGCCCTTTCGCTTTATTTTTTAAAATGACACAATGTGTGTGTTAAAATGACTTGCACATTTATTGTGTTAAATTGAACACAACATGTGTTGTCCCTGAGCACACTCACTATATGTGTTAAAACTGACACAACACATCTCTTTTTAGAGTGTACATTTTTAATTCCACATTAATCCATCAAAACACAAGTAAACACATCTTTGTGTAAAAATAACACATCTTTGTGTTGACCAAGTTGACAGAATAGATGTGTTAAAGAAAGGGACACATAAGTTGTGTCAAATTTGACACAATATGTGTTGTCCCTGAGCTGATTCAGCACATGTGTTAAAATTTAACACATTATGTGTTGTTTTTAACACATCTGTTCTAAGAGTGTACGCTCCCACATATTTAGCTATTGTAACTGCCTTATTTCCGTCTTTGGTAGAAGTGGGTGGTAATAGACAAGAAATATACAGTTTTCTACTATCTTACTGATAATCAAGCGTAGCGTCAGTGGCAGAGTTTCCGCTAGAAAAAAATGGTGCCGGTCAAAGTGACCGGCAGAGTTTTTGTTTTACGGACATTTTGATGATATGCCGGTCAAATATCGCCTCTTAATTAGTCAAGTTGAGGAAAACTGGAGGCAGGCTATGTAACTTCAAAAATGACATGATCAGGCCGTGTAGAATGCAACATGTTTATTAGCCTAACTTTCAAATAGACGGAAAAAAACATGAACGTCCGATTGGCGTCAATCAACGCCAATTGTTTTTACTATAGTTTCACATTCATAGTTTAACAAACCAATCCCCCTTCCCCACATAAAATATCTGAATAGTAGCCTATTGTTTTTACTCAAGCGAACTTAATTATACACTCTCAGTATGTCTCATTTAGCTGGTAACATTTAATTTGGCCACCGTGAAATGACTCCTTGTCAAATGAACTGGAACAAACAAATGACTAGGCCTATAAC
>JAVALU010001626.1:0-7500 GCA_030770095.1 Gila robusta
AATGGGCAACGTGTATTCTTGTAAAGTAGCTACACTCACAATAGGCTAACAACAAACGTTTTCTCACTCAGTTTGAGCAACACACACGGGAGAAACAAACGTTTGGGGCATTGCTCAGCGAGCTACGCATGGCCGAGTGGTAGAACAGACGGTTTCGACTCAATGCAAAGACATGGTTCAAATCCCGGAACTAACAGGGACACGTAACAAAAGTTTATTTTTAGCTATTAATGCAGATTTGTTAGTAATGACACGTTGAAAATTTTCTCGCTCTAATTAATGTAGAGACTAAATCCCCTGAATTAAAATGGAAAAACAGAGCAAATCATTTAGTTGTCGAAGTGTTCTATATTGTTTCATTAAAGTTCATAATTATTATCTAAATGTATTTAGTTTAGCACAGTACACGAAGCACCGAGATTGATTTGAATAATAATAATTTAAAAAGAACAATTCACAATTGCATGCCTGTTGGATGCCAAAGGATCCATGTAGAATTTAATATTGTGTTGAGCATTTTGTTCAGGACAACAAAATGAACATGCTTTGAAGATTATATTTAGTTTTGCTGGAAAAAGCTGGCCCAAACAGTATTATTTCTTAAATGATTTAAATAATGTTATAATTTTAGTATATAAAACTGTTATGTCAGAAATATCACCCCCCCCCCCTACATGTACTGAAACAGTTAATGCCTGCATTATCAACACTTTAATAGCCTATTCGAAGGGAGAGAAGAGCGAGGGAAGTGGGAATTGCGACTGCTCGGAGGGTAGTCAGTCGCAAGTCAGAGACCTGGGGGTGTGTGTGGTGTGGTGTGATAGCCTGTGGGGGGTGTGGAGGACAGTCAGCGTGAGGCAGACAATGGGTGTGTAAGGGTGCCTCTTTCTATGGAGAGTGTCGGAAGCTGATGACAGCAAAGCAAAATTATTTGAAGGATAAATCTCTCGATGTGTCCCCATAGTTATTAATTTATAAATATGGTAGTGAGGTAGGTAGCCAAGTTAAAGGGTGTTGCAACACAAAAGTTAAATTGTAGTGTGTCATTCCAGTGGTTGTCAACGGTTTTGTCAGGTTTAAGAAATTTGAGCAAGGGGGTCTAAAGAAAACTGCGAGATCCACGCGAGAGGAGGCTAAACTCAGGTTGTTAAATTGATGTTGCTTGTTGGTCGATTGTCGATTTGGATGCCTACCGTTGCGGTTTAATTGAGCGGCTATGTTCTTGGCAAATCAAATTTAAAATGTCTCATAATAAGAGGCTGTGTGTCGGTTGTGTGCATGGAAAGAAATGTCGAATATGCTACCCTGGGTTTTAAAAAAATAAAAAACGGTCCCGACTCTTGGTATTTTAAACCTTGATGGGTCGATGGGTGCCAAATTTAAGGTATTTTTAAGGGTTTTTTGACATGACACAATAATTTAGCAACTACAGACGGAGCTTCTGCCATTGTCATTGGCTGACGCAAAAGCGGCTGACAAGCGCCTCAACAGTGTTATCGTCGTGCACGATGGACAGATTGTAAGCATTGTTGTAATTTGCCTTGATAAGTAAACAAAACCTTACTTGAAGTAAATAAACATTAATAAACGCGCAAAGAACAGTTACCCAGTTAAGCACATTAACGGTGAAAGAGAAGGCTGTGCCGGCCAACAGCATGTTACAGGTAATTAGATCTCGGGGGCTCGTGTAGGTCCACGAGCCGCATGTCGGGCGTGTAACCAATGAGCGACCGCGGAACGCTGTTTCCATTGAACGTCTTATGCGCGTGCAAAGCCTCATGATTAGCAATGTAGCCTAATAAGTGTCGATTGCCAATGTTGTTATATGGAACTGGGTGTCCTTGAGTTATGAAATTTAATTTTGCAGTATTGGGTTGAATTAATTTTACTACATTTCACTTGAATTCAACTGCTACCAGCTTTCAATCGCTCGGAATGAGCCGCGGCGCAAGCGCAAAGTACCTATAAAGAAAAACGGACTCTGTTCATAAGTCTGTGATTGTAGCGCCGCTTAGCGGTTAAAAGGCTGCAAAATACACCCTGAAGTGTACCCCCGCGGCAGAGCGCGCGCGGAAAAGTATATTGCGGTTGGTAACCTACGTATATATAGAAAGAAGCCCGTGGCCAAATCCCGCCACCCTGGTGCCGTTAGGGGGTTTGGAGGCACGACGGAGTGCAATAAACGTAACCCTGCGTTGATTGTCGAAAAGAAGTGTGCTGTAGAGCGGGCATGCAGGTTGGGTGGAAAAAAATCACAGCAATGCGCATCGAGGGCACATACAATCCACAAAGAATGCTGACAACCTTCGGAAACCTAAAATGAAAAAATGAGACACCGCAGCATGTCCTCAGGGATGGAACGGACTCAGGAAAGAAGTTCACAACCGAGATTCATATGAATGTTCCATTTGGGACAAGGGCCTATGATCTTAACCACAAGAGCCAAAGATATGAGAGTATTTGAAATATAGAATAATGGTTAAGGTCATAGGATTAATAGCTCAATATGTTTTTCAGCACTTAAATGTGTAATAATTAGATGCCCAGTAAAGTGGTATCTGAGGGCTTTGTACAGGTTGATTAATGAATTATATTTTTTACCTTATGTGGCCTATGAGAAGCAATGGAAGTAAATTTTAATGTTTAACATGGGTAGTCACAACCACATAGCATATGATTATATCCTTAAGATTATGTCATCATTATTTTGTCCTCGACCTTTCCTGTTTTAATGATATTCAAACAAAAAACTAAATGTTCCGGATAAGTTTAATTAACTCGATTTATTCTCAATCGAATTATAAATAATGGTGTTCCGTAGAAAAGATTGCAGCGCCGCTCGCTCTCTCTCTCTCTCCGCTCCACACACACACACACACTCAGTTCGATCGCAGCGCCTACGCCTCGCTCTCTCTCTCGCTCACTCTCACGCCTGCTCGCTCTCTCTCTCCCTCTCGCGCTCACAAACACACACACACTTTCGATCGCCCAGCGCGCCTCCTCGCGCGCTACACGAACAACACGCCAGGATGATTATGAGTTTTGTGGTTTAAACTATCCACGCTGAAGAGACCCCCCCCCCCCGTCCCTTCGCTCCCTCCCCACACAGACACACACACACACACACACACACACACACACAGAGTATGCAGGGAACACTCTCTCTTGTCAGAGAGAGGGAAGAAAAAGTCTCAGAATCCACATGCAAACCACAAGATACGGACTTTCTGTTGGTCGAACTAATATCTGTAAAATTAGAAAGGTGTGCGACTTTAAGCGAACAAGAGACACGCCAAGGGTGGTAACTGTAGTGTAAAACTAACTAAGTTTATAACACACTTGATGTGTCCGGTTTTAGTCATAAATTAATTCCCGCCACGGCCAACCGTTCGAATAGCAAAATCCGCTGCAATTTATCACCTCAATATCGGACTTCATGCTGACCGAGTTTATTGGCATTCCCATCAATTCCCAAGAAAGTATATCGAATGCAGGGGCATGCGGTTCCAAACATCCCATTATACGGACGTCCGGGGGAGCTGCGTTAAACATAGAGCACGAAAGTTGGTCAACCCATGAATCTAATTATTACCAGTTTCATATATTACCAGGCAAGCAGGTTTGATATATGGACAAGTGTTCGAAAGCGCATTCCAGGGCGCTGTCAGCCCGCCCGGCCCTCCCCGGTACCCAGCCGTCAGCCCGCCCTGATGGCCGCGGGTTCTGACCTTGTGCTAATTTCATGATTTTCGAGCACGTTAAGCCCCAAAACCGTGAAAAACAAATATATTAGCATTCTCACGCTGCAGACAAGTCCTCCCTCCCCCCAATCTCACGGAGAGACGGTAGGTCCAGAGAGAGTGGAAGATGATATGGCGCCATAACATCCACATCCATAACCTAAATATCTGTCGTGCCTGTGGGTCGGAGCGTAATAACTGTAAAGTAGAAAGTGGTCCACTCGAGATGAACAATTTACAATACTGAGTTGTAAGAGGTGTTAGATAAAAGTAGTAGACCCTAACTCCCCCTCTGTTGGTCAATACCAGGGGGCGCTACTGAGCCCCTGGCACCCACGCCCGTGTCTGAAACTTTGTGCACATGTCCTACTGCTAATAATTGGGATGTGTCTGGTCGAGGTTCAGCAATTTCAAGTAGGCTAAGAGTCCTCAAAAGCAGCAAAAATAATCGTAATGTTTGATGCGTGTGACCACGCAACAGTAGCTAAGATAGCATTAAAGCCTTTGCACAGGTCGACAGCTGCCCGTGTGTTGTTACATTATACACAGAAAGTGTGTAAGCAAATCGTTGGGGGGAATAAGAAAGTGTGAATGTAGTAAAGCCTGTTTGAAAGGTACTCAACGGCCTGCCGCTGCCAGTGGTGCGCTATTAAAGGTGCGACGCACATTTAGTCACAGCCAGGTATCGCCTCTTGACTGCGAACTCACTGCTGATGGTTCATCAAGATCAGTCAATGGATGCAGAATGGTATAACACACGGCGTGTCCATGTATTCCCTTATATTCGGTGTCCGCGCCTCGGCCAAACCTTCGAGAGATAAATACCACTGCTAGTTTTCAATCCTCAAATGTCTTGACGTCAGGCACAACCGATGTGTGACAGACGGTGTATTCCCATGATAGGGGTCTACACCTCTAGGGCCAACAACACATAATAGGACTTCCGTGTGCTGGCTGAAAAAGGAAGAGTACGAAGGATATATGAAACGATGAGACGACTAGGTGGTGTACCGATGTCCATAGGAATTCAGGCATAGCGTTGATTAGATGACACATGACTTGGTTCGAAGCCCGTTCCAGGGGGCGCTGGCGAGCCCCCCTGCCAACGCCCGGGACCAGCTTCAGGTCCCGCCTGGAGGGCCGCCGGTGTCTGAACCCGTGTGCAAAGGTGTCAAGAGTGTTGGAGCACGGGAAGGCCCCCAAAAGGCCCAAAAGGTAGGTAAATATATAATGAAGAAAGTAAGATAGATAGCGGCGAGCAGCGATGGCGGGCCCATGCCGGGGCACCGCTACCTCCTGCGATGACTAAAGGCACCGGAGTGGCTGCTCCGTACCTGCGTTGGCCCTTCCATCGCTCTCCACTATGATTATTGCTATATATATATATATAATGATGAATATATGATAATAGATCATAAAAAACAAGGAAACACCTGGCTCTGCCACCCCGGTGCCTTTAGGGTGACTGTCCACGACGTGCCAATAACGGGACCCCGCCTTCACGGTCGCCCTTACGGTCGCATAAGGATGTAATCGGACACTTGTAAGATGGACACAAGACCGAAAAATTCATATGAAGTGGTGCCCGTTTGGACAGGGCCGTATGAGCCTGAATCACAATAGCCACAGATATGAGATAATTGAAATTTAGAAATCAGGTTTAATGTCATAGGATGGCATAGGTCCAATCTGTTTTGTGCCGCACGTGAATGGTGGTAATCCAGAATGCCCATATTGTTATCTGGAGGTCGTTGCCCTGTGACCGGTCATCCTGGTTTCTGCTCTGCCTTTTGCTGGTTCGGCCTCTGTGTGCCATGGCTTCACACCCCCGGGCCTGGCTGGACCTTTCTTAAGAAAAAGCTGCAAAGGGAGTCACCTGGCCTGACCCTGCCTCGTTACAACACTATATGCTGCAGTCTGCTCAGCTAGCTGCCGAACGGCTCCTAGGTAGTTCCCTTCTGCACTGATATGTGCTGGAGGATGATGCGCCGCTGGTGGTCCTGGGATTATGCGGGAATGTTTTATGTTAGTACAGAAATAGTGATTTATAGGTAGATGAGAATAAAGGTAGTGGTGATGTAAAATGAGGAAAACAAATAGATGGAGCTGAATTATAGCACATACAGTGTTAAATTAATTGAGTTAAAGTACCAAACATACAATCGTAAGTTCAAATGTAAAGCAATCAATACAGTTAAATACAGTTGATATGAGGACTTGATCTGATTGGCGTTTTGTAGAGCTCGCAATCGGAGTTAGGGAGAGTCATAATTTAATTGTAGAATAAGCGATTATCAAGTGATAGATTTCTTGAAATTCATTTGGAGTAGAAGAGATCTGATTTGTGATAGCATGTAACGGTCACTTTTATGGGGTGAGCTATGCGCCTCTGGGGATGGCTCATCGCGTGTGGGCGGCATGGCGTAGCCATAGGCCAAGTACGTTACAGAGTATCTGTATAGGATAATACAAAACGAGGCATAATATAAGTACGTCTATGTCAGAAAGACAGGTGTTGAGTATCTACAATAGTGTGAATGCCGGAATAGTCAATACTTAGCTTTTGTAAATGTTAAAAGGCGCTTGCCATATCAGAGACGTTCGCTCTGTAGAGGCTCAACCAGAGTCAAACCATAATCTCTGTCTCCTGTGGTCGTAGCGAATTTAACGGTATATTAGAAAGTTGTCCGGCGCGAAGAGTGACCAATATAGCATATCGAGTGTTGGTTACTGTAGATATACACTAATCCCCCACTCGTGTGGCATTAGCATTTAGAAAGTGACACACGTCCGGCGGCCAGTTGTGGCGCGAGGACACTTTGACTCACAATAGTGTAACATCCACTCGGTTTGGCCTCTTACCACGATCACACGGCAGAAGTTCAGCAAGTTCATGTGAATGGTATGCAGAATTGATTACAATCTGTCTGGGTCTCTTTTCTCGCCATAAAAATTCCGTTCCTCGCCACGCCAAACCGTGCAATAATCAAAAAGCCGGCCGCATTTGAGCAGCGTCACGGTTGACCTCTACTGACCCGAGGTTGGCCGTAAACGGATGGCAAGCTCTAGAGAAGGACCTTCAAATGCCAGAGCAAGCATTCTCCAAACACCCATAATACCGACTTCCTTTGGGCTGGCTGGCGAAATCTTGACCGTGGGAATGTTGTTCGGCCCCGTGAGATCTTTAGGTGTACTGAGTTTCATAGTATTCACATGCAACGTGTGTGTTGCGATGACCAGGTGTTGGGACCCCTGCAAGGGGCGCTGTTGAGCCCCCCTGCCATCGCCCGCTACCTGCTTCAAGCTCGCCCGGCCCTGGATGCCCGTGGCCTCGACCTGTGGGCAAAGTTTCAAGAGTTTTCAAGCACGTTAAGGGCCCAAAAGCCCCTGAAACCCTTACACCATTAAAATAATAGCACAATTCCCCAAACCCCCCCACACACAGAGACGAGAGGGAGGGAGAAAATTCTCCTGAAAATCACATTCAAACCAAAATATCTGACTTCGTGTTGTTCGGAGCTAATGACTGTCAATTAGAAAGTTGTCCGGCTCGAGAGAACAATATACATACGAGTTTTGTTACTGTAGATAAAACTAATACCCCATTTTTGTCTAAAGTGGCGCTACTGAGCCCCTCACCACGCCCGTTTCTGAAACTTGTGCACATGTCCTACTAGCTAATAATGAGATTGTCCTGTCGTGTTTCATGCAATTTCAAGCATGCTAAGAGTCTCAAAGCATCAAAAAATAATATTAAAGT
>JAVALU010001626.1:12500-255000 GCA_030770095.1 Gila robusta
TATGATCGTGAACCACAATAGCCACATATATGAGATCATTTAAATTTAGAATAATTTTTAGGTCAATATGTTTTGCAGCACTTAAATGTGTAAATCCAGAAGCCCAGTATTTATCTGGAGGTCTTTGTCCTTTGCCTGTCAACCTGGTTTGTCTCTGCCTTTTCTGTTCTGCCCTGTTTGCCATTGTTCACCCTGCCTGTCTTGACCATTCTTAATAAAAAGCTGCAAATGGATTCCCCTGGCCTGACCCTGCCTCGATACAACACATATGCTGCATCTGCTCGCTATCTGCCGAACGCCTCTGGTAGTTCCGCTTCAGCACTGATGATGTTGTAGGAATAGTGCGCTCTGGTTGGTTTGGATTATTCTGGAATTTTTATTTTATACAGAAATAAGTTATTTATAATTCAGATGATATATATATATATATATATATATATATATATACATATATAAAGACACAGAGAATATTACTTGCCTTACCTAAATAGAACAATGAAAAAATAAATAAAAATTAAAAAAATAATTAGGGAATCACTAAACCGAGAGAATTATTCTGATGTGATGATACACTCAAAATATTACACAAGCAATCCTTTAAATTTAATGATATTCAGAACAGAACAAAAAAAAAAAAAAACTATAAACAAGAAGTAACCGAAATAATGTAAAGCGAAAGTGAAAGTAAGTGGTGTTGGGCTCACTTAACTCTCTCATTAGAATCAAACTGTTTCAACATTTGCGATGTATTTGGATGCTAAACTATTCTATATTATAGGCTTTGTACTTCACTCACGTCAAAATATGTGTGTGTGTGTGTGTGTGTGTGTGAGAGAGAGAGAGAGAGAGGCGCGGGCGCGATCGAACTGTGTGTGTGTGTGTGTGAGAGAGAGAGACGCGGGCGCGATCGAACTGTGTGTGTGTGAGAGAGAGAGAGAGAGAGAGAGAGGCGCGGGCGCGATCGAACTGTGTGTGTGCGTGAGACAGAGAGAGAGGCGCGGGCGCGATCGAACTGTGTGTGTGTGTGTGTGCGTGCGTGTGTGAGAGAGAGAGGCGCGCGCCTGATCGAACTGTGTGTGTGTGTGCGTGTGTGAGAGAGAGGCGCGGGCGCGATCGAACTGTGTGTGTGTGTGTGTGTGTGTGTGTGAGAGAGAGAGAGAGAGAGAGGCGAGGGCGCGATCGAACTGTGTGTATGTGTGTGTGTGTGTGTGTGTGTGTGTGCGTAATAAATAAATAAATAAAAGTGCGTATAAATATAATTTTGGACACAAGAGGGCAGTATGGCCCTATGTATGAATTTGTATTTAAACTATCACCCGAAGAGACCCCCCTCCCCCTCCCCACACGGACACACACACACACACACATAATGGCAGGGGACACTCTCTCTGTCAGAGAGAGGGAGAGAAAATTGTCAGAATCCACATTCAAACTACAATATCTGACTTTCTGTTGGTCTGAGCTATTGGCTGTAAATTAGAAAGTTGTTCGGCTTGACGAGAACAATATACACGCAGAGTTTTGTAACTGTAGGTAAAATTACCTAAGTTATAACACACTTTATGTGTCCTTTTTTAGTCATAAATTCATTTCCTCGCCACGGCCAAACCGTTCGAGATATCAAAAATCCGTCCGCAATTTAGCATCCTCAATGTCTTGACTTCACGCTGACCGAGTTTCGTGGCGTTTGGATTAATTCTCTAGGAGAAGTATATCAAAAATAAAAGCATGCATTTTTCAAACAACCCATAATAGCTGACTTCCTGTTGAGCTGTCGTAAAACTTAGAGCACGAAAGTTGTTCGGCCCGATGAGATCTATAAGTGTACCGAGTTTCATATTATTACATGCAAGCATGTTTGATATATGGACAAGTGTTCGAATCGCATTCCAGGGGGCGCTGTCGAGCCCCCCTGCCACGCCCGGGTACCAGCTTCAGCCCGGCCCTGATGGCCGCGGGTTCTGACCTGTGTGCAAAGTTTCAAGAGTTTTCAAGCACGTTAAGGGCCCCAAAACCTTGAAAAACACAAATAAAAGCATTCTCACTCAGCAGACAAATCCCCCTCCCCTCAAACACACGGAGAGACGTAGGGTCAGAGAGAGAGGAAGAGAAAATTCTCCAAAACATCCACATTCAAACCAAAATATCTGACTTCCTGTTGGTCTGAGCTAATGACTTTAAATTAGAAAGTTGTCCGGCTTGAAGAGTACAATATACATACCGAGTTTTGTTACTGTAGATAAAACTAACCCCCCCACTTTTGTCAAAAGGGGGCGCTACTGAGCCCCTGCACCACGCCCGTTTCTGAAACTTTGCACATGTCTACTGGCTAATAAATGTGATGTGTCTATCGAGTTTCATGCAATTTCAAGCATGCTAAGAGTCTCAAAAGCATCAAACAAGAATATTAAAGTTTGATGTGTTGCCACGGCAACAGTATCTAAGATATCAATAATCCTTTCACAGGTCTACATCTGCCGTGTGTTTACATTATACACATAAAGTTTGAAGCAAATCGGGTAAAAATAAGAGGGTGATTTCAAAGCATTTAGAAAGTGACACACTTCCTGCTGCCAGTTGGTGGCGCTATAACTTTGACTCACAATAGTCACATCCATGTGATCGGGCTCTTACAACGAACACACTGTTGAAGTTTCATCAAGATCAGTTAATGTATGCAGTAGTTATGACACACTTCCTGTTTCACGTTTCTCGCCATAAATTCGTTTCCTCGCCACGGCCAAACCGTTCGAGATATCAAAAATCCCCTCGCAAACTTTCATCCTCAATGTCTTGACTTCATGCTGACCGAGTTTCGTGCCGTTTGTTTGAATTCTCTAGGAGGAGTATTTCACATTCCATTGCGTGTGTTTTACCAACAACCCTAAATAGCCCACTTCCTGTTGGGCTGGGGTAAAAAGTAAGAGTGTGAAGTATATATGAAACGAGGAGATCTACATGTGTACCGAGTTTCATATTATTACATGCAAGCGTGTTTGAGTTATGGACCATGTTTTCGGACCCCGTTCCAGGGGGCGCTGTCGAGCCCCCCTGCCACGCCCGGGTACCATCTTCAGCCCGGCCCTGATGGCCGCGGGTTCTGACATGTGTGCAAAGTTTCAGGAGTTTTTGAGCATGTTAAGGCCTCCAAAAGTGTCCAAAAGGTAGTAAAAAAATAATAATAATAATAAGAAGAAGAATAATAAATAATCCTAAGGAAAACAATAGGGCCTTCGCCCTTTGGGCTTGGGCCCTAATAAAGATAATAATAATCCTAAGGAAAACAATAGGGCCTTCGCCTTTTCAAGGCTTGGGCCCTAATAATAATAAATAATCCTAAGGAAAACAATAGGGCCTTCGCCTTTTCAAGGCTTGGGCCCTAAAAACAGTGCCAAATTAACTAATAAACTGTATCTGTATGCCTCACTGTGGGGAAGAGACTATGATTATTCTTTTGTTAAAGGCATCAAAGCTTGACTTAAACATTATTTTCCTTACTTTGTAAAACAATATACCGACAAAATATATACTATATAATTAAAAGACATTTCTTTTAAAATTTTAAGCGCAACTTTTTAATGAAGCAGCAACATTTGATAGATTGAACAGAACAACTAAGGCTATCAATAAACTGCCATTGCGCAAAAGTACTGTAATATGAAAGGCTCCAATTCAGAGCAGCACGAAACACTTATGCACATCCCGTGCGCAGAATGATGTGTTTGAAGCAACATGGAGTCACGGCGCGCAGCACTTCGCATTGAAAAGTTCAAAGCACAAAAGTAAGATTATATACATATATTTCTTTATTTATTCATTAGTTTTAGCCTTTTAACAGTTTTAAATTTCAGTTAATGTGCGCGTGAAGAACAATTATATCGCTCTCTACTCCAGTGTTGTGATCTAACAGACACCCGGTAGAAAGTAACATGTGAAACTCCAGCAAGTTAAAGTCCTTTTATGCAAACCATAGACCTTTATCTACAGATCTACAGTATAATAATAGATACATTGACTCATCTTGGAGAGAGTTTCATGGTGTTGACTGTCGTACCCGAGCGTGACGCGCTGTTTGAATGCTGAATGCAGAATGACTGACAGCCGCAGCGGAGGGAAGCACTTTGGTGAACTTGGGTTTAACGACTTAAATCTGTACCTCACATTAAACTATATGTAATGGCTTCAGAAAACCTGGAATATAGTACACGAAAACATTATGGTGCTTTATAATGTTTTTGTGCCTTTTGTGTTGTATAACAATAGCATACATACAATATCGGAATCGGATTTGGATGGTCTCGTCTGTTCGATAGCCGATCCGGCAAATATTGGTAGTATCGGAGCAATACCAATACCGAGTATCGGATTGGCGCACCCCTAATTAGGGCTGGATGATATATTGAAATTACTGAAATATCGCAAATGTACATATCGCGAAATACGTATCGCAATGACTTGCGATATCTGAATGATTTTATTAGGCTACTTCAAAAAGTCAAAGTCGGAACACAGGTTGAGCCACTGTAGTCACTTGGACTATTTTAACGATGTTTTTACTAACTTTTCTAGGCCGGCAGAATGAAATTACATAGAAGCCTATGAAAGAGTGAGACAGCTCTCAGATTTCATCAAAAATATCTTAATTTGTGTTCCAAAGATGAACGAAAGTCTTTCGGGGTTGGAACAACATGAAGGTTAGTAATTACTGACAGAATTTCATTTTTGGGTGAACTAACCCTTTAAGTCTTAAAGTGACAGCAGCCTAATACAGTTTACCTGCTGCTGTCTATCAAACAACAAAAGATAAAAAGAAAATCCCTCACTGTTCTTGATTGAATAACTTTTGTAGCTTTAATGTGAATCAGTGTATATTTAATTTATGTGAAGGCTACAGTGTTTTATTTTTACATTTGTTTATTCAGTTTCTGTATTTTTTTCTTACTTGAATGCTACTGTTAAATAGATCTAATTTAGGCCTTACATGAAAAACATGATGCACTGTTTATTTCATTTGTATGTTTGTTTTATTTATTGTATTTGTCCTATTGTTTGCAATTGATTTGTGACATTGCTTTTTATGCATCTATTTTATGCTTTTCCCAAAAAGAATGTGAAATACATTAAATACCCTTCATAAGTATTGGGACAGTTAAAACAAAGGTGCTTTCTCTGCTGTGGAGTCAAGAAATCTATATAATTAAAAGATGGATATGAGACAAAAGTACAGAATTCCACATTATATTATCGGCTGTTTCAACACATACATATTTTACTAACAAAGAAGAAAAGCACTTTTAGAGTTTCAACCCTCTATCTAATGTGAGCATAAGTATTTGGGACAATTGACACACATATGTTTATAAGTTAGCAGCAGTGTCCTGTAGCATTAATCGTAGCACAAGCCAGGATGTAGACAAGGGAGCTGACTTTAAGAGAAAAGCAAGCAATTTGGATCCTAAAAGAAAAGAGGAACTAAATTAGAGCTACAGCTTAAACATTGGGAATAGCCAAATCAACTGTTTGGAATGTCCTGAATGTCCAATAACGACCAGGTCGGTCGAGAAAAACAACAAAAGTTGATGACAGACAAATCATAAAAGCTGTGAAAACTAGGGCTGGAACAAACTATAATTTTTCAATCGATTAAGCTTTCGATTAATTCAATAAATTTAACGATTATTTTTAGAGGTCGACCGATAGTGGATTTTACCGATACTGATAACTAGGTTTGACCGTCCATGCTGATAATCGATTAATTAACCGGTATTTTTGAAATGAATACTGGATGAAAAAAACATTCCAAGTAAAACAGTGCTGAACTGAAATGTGCTATATAAAATAGATAATATATAAATATATTCTACAGTTCTTACATATTAGAAAGTTCTACAGAAATTGAAACATTATTATATTACAGGTTTCTTTAGCTATAACCAAGAAACATAGGTACATTTCAAAAGGTAACACTTTGCAAGTCCCATTTGTTAACAAAGATTTATTAGCCAGCTTTCATGAACTATATGCATTATACATTTTTTTACAGCATGTATTAATATTTGAGCAAGTGTACCTTGATCATTCATGTTAGTTCATAGTACATTAAGGTTAACAGATAAAATACAAATTAAAACTATTTCAAATGTATTAGTAAATGTTGACATTAACAAACTAACAATACTACAGACAATACTACAACATGTATTAACCTTAGTTAATGCTAAAAATTTAATCTTATTGTAAAATGTTACCATTTCATATAAATCCAAAGAGTCTGCTATGCTTAAAAATGGCCATCTTTAAATATCTGCAAAGGCCAGAGCATTAAAATAGCATAAATGTATATCACATGTATAGTCTCTCACTTTATTTGCTTCTATATTAGAACACTTGATGATTATCTAATCAAAATAACAATATGTGTTGCAGTGATAAAAAAATAATTGAATCGAACGCATTTCTGATTTGTTCATGTTTCTGTCGGCTGCATGAACATTAGGGGTGGCACGGTACATGAAAAAACATCCGAACCGTTCGGTTCGCTTGTCTCGGTTCGGTGCGTGTGTGCGTCGCACGGTTCGCACGGTTCGACGCATGCGCAATGTAGCCTCGTGCCCGTGCTAATACAATGCTAAATCATAAATCAGATGTATGTAGAATAACATTACGATGTCCAGCAATCGATTTAAATAGTGCACTGGGTTTACTTAGACATTTAATGAGATCTACTCCACTATATGTTGTTTTTTCACGTGAATAAATACATAGATCGACTGTTCCACAAACGTACTTTAATGGTCCAGTGGCATAACTTTTGCCAAGCGTGTCATAGGTTCTGAGTCTAATCCGCACTCGTATATTTATTTTATTTTTTTCATCAAAACCGATTATGTTTATCAGTGGTTGTATATCAAGCAAGGACAGATTTGTGTGAATTTTGTTTTGTGATTTTACCGGAACGAATAGAGAGTCTCCTCAACGGATTGAAGCGCGCGTCCGAGTGAAGACGTGTGCGCGAGCCACGAGAGAACAGCGCCACTGATCGCAGCGGCAACGAGCACTGTGATCACTTGATTAAAAAAACACATTTCAGCGCTAGATTGCTTCTTATTTAACAAACGAACGAATAATTTGCTAGTTAACTGGAGATGTTTTATTTATTTGTATTGGTACATCCGTGCCGCGAGATGTTTCAAAAGTGGTGGGGACAATATCGACCCTGGCAAAAAATGGTGGGGACATGTCCCACCCGCAAATTACGCCTATGATGACGAGACACGAGGAGAAATTGCAAACTGTCCGACATAGCCCACATAGCTCTCACTACAGATGGATGGACCTCCCAACTGGACCTCCAGGGCCACTGAAAGTGTCCCCACAGTGACCGCTCACTCACTATATTACTTCGAAATGGTAAATGAGAAGCTGCGTTTTGCAAACACGCCCCATTTATGAAATAAATAAATTAATAATTAGATAATTAAGCTATATAACATATGCTGAAGTCATTTTTTGGAGTGTTAAAGATTAAAAGAAAAAATAACAACAAGAACCGTACAGAACCGAAAACCGTGACCCTAAAACCGTGATATGAACCGAACCGTGGGTTTTGTGAACCGTGCCACCCCTAATGAACATATCAATGTTGAGAAAGCAATCACGTCACTAGCTTTAAATATGCAACTTCGCCAGCTAATGAATGCATACAAGTGACCAGCTGGATATAAACTAATGCAAATAGATGTTAACAATTGCGACATTAAGCATTTGGGTCAGGTTTGCGTGTGTTGTTTTTTTTGTCACATTGTTTTAACCGCTTGAGGTACTAATGTTAGAGTATACTCACAGCTTTGACGGCAAAGCTAATGCAGCATCTAATCAACAAATTAACTACTCTATAATGATATGGCATTGGCAACATGGACTGTGGTGTTCTGTATTCATACCTTTTCTTTGTCGGTGTTTTAAATGCGCATCTGAAGTGTCAGCGCTCCCCGTGCAGCTTGTGATCTCCGTGCTGCGCGCAGCCTCACGTGTTACAATAAACAACACGCATGCCAGTGATAGTTTGTTATTCGGCCTCTAGTGGCTGCTCTCGCTCTGTATAATGCCAGCAGTCTCTTCTCAGCACTCTCGTACGGTCTAATGACAGTGCACTCTTCTCAGCTGCTCCAGCAACAGAAGCAACCCAGAAAAACTATCGGTATGGATTTCTGCCAATAACGATAGTTCCACCAATCAACTATCGGTACCGATATTTCGGCAAAACCGATGAATCGGTCAACCTCTAATAATTTTTTTCCTCCTGGTTTTTCCACCAGATTTTTTTTTCAGAATACTGTAGATAATTAATTCGTTGGTTAATTTACCAAAAAATTATAACCAATAATGACAACCGTATTTTAGTGCTGTGTCAAATTTCACTGTAATGATCCAAATACTTACACTGCCATCTCAACGTTTTGAGGTAGGAGAGCCCTGGGATGTTTTCTTTCTTTTCAGATGCTCCTGCAAAGAAGTTGTGCAGATGTGGTTTGCCATTTTGGTTATACAGAGCTTGCAGAGCACTCTGACTCTCCGTTTAAAAAATTTCCACACTTCAGATGCATGCTCAGGAGCCACCGTCATTGGGGAACATTAACAGCGCAACGAATCGATGCATTCCATGCAAAGTGACTAATTTACAAAATCGACGTAATCAAAAACCTGAAGTCACAACTGCATTCTAACTAACCATAGGGGTAACCATAGCGACAGCGTCAAACATAGCAGTGTCCATAAAACCGTGAAGTTTTACCACGATTGACAGCGCATAATTAAATAAATTTGCCCAATTGACCCTTCGCTAAGCCACGCCCGAAAACCGCCACTGGCCAATCGTGTCTTAGCAACCGTAACTAGGCGCGGGAGGTCTGGCAAGCTTTCGAGCGAGGGAAACATGCCGAAGCGTTGTGCTTATGGATTGTGCAAATCTGATACCCGGTATCCTAAAAGTTTGGACGGGGGAGTGTTATTTTTTTTCTTCCCGAAAATCTAAAAGCCAAGGTGAGAAATGATGTGCGTGGATCAAGCAGTGTGGGAGACCCCATTCACAACTAAGTGTCGACAGGATTAACAAAAACACATAGCCTATTGCTTGGAAGTTGGAAATAATTACGGTTCTTTGTTCATAATGCACATGTTTTAACGTAAAATAAGACGTTTAAAGACAAGAGGGAGGCTCACTGACATACTTTAAAATATATTTCAGCATTTTGTTAATCGACGGCCTAACGTTACTACCCCTGACTGAGTAACTTTAACCCAATCCGATCGCGGCTCTCCTGGTGTTAGTGTTATTCCACAAGATTTATGGATAAACTGTTTGATTTATAATTATTAGATTAGTTTCACATTTCACTTACCCTGCTGTGCACGAACATAGCTGTTCCTCGATTTGTGTGTTTCCCATTTGAATGGTCAGCGTATGAGGCGGCGGCTGCTGCGACTATAGGCTTTAGCTTCAATTTTTATTAAATTATTCTCTAATCGGTTGCATATTATGTCGTGGATATATCCCTCGAATGCATACTGCAGTCCATTTTGTCTTGCTCTCTCAGATATTTCACATTTTCGCCAAAAATTACTAATTATCTCATTGGGAATGTCTGACACCGGTGCATACACACTGTAATAGATGTGCTAGACGCGAAAGCTTGACAGGCGTAGCAACAGTAACTAAGGAGGGCGGGGCTTAGCGAAGGGTCAATTGAGGAATGAGTTCATCCATTAGATATTTATAATAATATCAGAAACTTAAAGGCTTGGAAAGGAATTTTTTTTTTTTTTTTTTTTATGAAACCAAGAGTCTACTGCTGTGATTGCATGCAGGGGATTTGCAACTAAATACTATTGCTTTTAAGCTTGTACATTTGCTTTAGGTTCAATTGTCCCAATATTTATGCTCACATTAGATAGAGGAATGAAACTCTACAAGTGCTGTTCTTCTTAGTTGGTAAAACATGTATGCGTTAAAACAGCCAATAAATAAATATGTCATTCTGTTCTTTTGTCTCATAGCCTATTCTTTCTTTTCATGAATCTTTCAAGAACTTCACATTTCTTGACTCCATAGCAAAGAGAGCAATTTTGTCTTTACTATCCCAATACTTATGAAGGGCACTGTATAGCAGTTATATCACTTTCAGTTTTTAAATATAATTTAAAATCATTTTACACATAATCGTATCGCATATCAAATATTGCATTATTTAACAAGTTATCACATATCGCATTTTTCATCAATATTGTGCAGCTCTACAACTGTTTATGAAGTTTTACATTGTATGTTTATGTTTACATTACAATATGTTTATGTTTTGCCTCTGACACAGAGAGCAGATAAGATGAAAGGGGCAGCATGATCGACAAAATATTCATTTTTTATGTTTTACATTCATTCATGTAAACACATTAGGCAATGTATCGTGTCATCAAAAATGATCGATTTGTCCATATATTTCGCGATAAGTCGATATATTGATTATTGTGGCAGGCATAACAATTAGAGATGCTCCGATAGCAGTTTACTTGGCCGATTCCAATTTCTTAAGT
Organism: Gila robusta; assembly: GCA_030770095.1. Taxonomy (NCBI): domain Eukaryota; kingdom Metazoa; phylum Chordata; class Actinopteri; order Cypriniformes; family Leuciscidae; genus Gila; species Gila robusta. The sequence goes on from JAVALU010001626.1 coordinate 23,091, forward strand.
GTGACCTGCCGTTACCGATTTTTGCTGATTCAGATTTTCTTTCAAATAGCCTAACTATAGGCTAATTGACAACATACAAACAAACATCTACTTTTCTTCAAACCAAATTTTTATTTTCATAAAAAAACACAAGTTAAAAGACAGTAATAAAATAAGAACAAATAAACTAATTTCAAACAAGAGCACAAATGAATGCAATAGGATAAAGAGAGATATGAAATAAACATGGCTTTAAGTTTTTCAGGTGGGTATACACTAGGGGTGTAACAATACATCGAGATGCATCGATCAAACGTCTAACGATACGATGCCACACATAAAATTTCGATATACGGTACCTTTATTTTGACACTCTCCACATCCTCACATAAATTTTCTCAGCTGAAATAGACGCCTGACAAGATCGGCTCGGCGCGGTACGGTTCGGCTCGCTTCGCTTTTCCACTGCGTGGTACGACTCGGCTCGGCACGGCTCGGTTCGCTTTAGCTCGGTTGCTTTTCCACTGCAGTTAGTACCGCTTCAAAGTGGGTGGGATTATGACTGATCGTTATAGTTTATCCGCTCCTCGGCAACTAACAAGAGGAACGTCTGCGCTTCTCGTCCACTGACCACGATTCAGCCATTTCTTTTTTGGAAGTTTTTTTTCTTCAAGCAAGTCAAGCAAGTAGTTTTAAAACATTGGAGGCTGTTACTAGCTATTTAAATCTAGCTGGTTTGATGTCTCGCAAATACAATGACGCTGGTAGTGACGATTCTGTCTGTCTGACCAATCAGTGATCTACAGTGCTTCCACGTCACATTTTAGTATCGGTACTAGAGCCCGACCGATATGGATTTTTGGGGGCCGATGCCGATACCGATAAAAAAGGCCTGATACCGATATATCGGCCGATATTATTTATGTGTACAGTAATATTATTTATGTGTATTATAGTACAGTACCAGTCAAAAGTTTGGACACACTTTACTATTGGTGTGTACAAACGTTTGATGGGTACTGTATATAGAATACACAGTATTTAAACAGAATAAATATATAAACGTTTTGCAATGATCACTCAAATGTGGTGATCAAACACTTGTGTGACAAAGATATGTAATGGAGGCAGGGGGAATGATAGAATGAGAATGATACATTTGAGCTGTAACCAAACTAGTTTGCATTGCATGCTATATTTATATTATATTCTAAATACTGTTGCATAATCTTCACTAACGACTTTGTCTTTTAATTTAGTCACGTTATATAAAACAACTTGTATCAATAAATATATCAAAAGTGTCACTGACATTATCTTCTATTTTTAGTCTTAATTCCTCTAATCTCTACCAGTGGAGGAAGAACTCAGATCTTTTTACTAAAGTAAAATTTATAATATCATAATGAAAACGTTTTTAATTACATAATGTACAGACTTTTATACTATTTTAAATAAGTAGTAAGCAAAATGTACCTACTAAACTTGAAACTAGGCTACTCTTAATGCAAAATGGCCCTATATAATGTGTTATAATTATATAAATTATTGGAATATTGCTTGATGTTGTAACGTAGCGTTATAGGCAGAATGAACTTTAACACTGTGTCTACACACCGGACGCGGCCGTTATTGCTCGCGTGAGTCGCAACAGCTGTTTACCCGAGACGCGGAAAAGCACCCGTTACAGAGCAGAATGGGCCATCCGTTTACTGTCTGAGATTTGTCGCTCGCGCCACGCATTTTAATCAATGTTTAATAAATCAATTGCCTGGATTTAATAAGAAGTACATATAGCAGACAATATAATCAGGACTTCTCAGCTGCACGCTTGCAATCGTTTTGTATTAATTATATCTTAATTTTAATCAATGTTTCATCAACCAAATGCCTGGATTTAATAAATAAGAAGTAAATATAACAGACAATAGATAATCTCGAAACGGAGGCGCCGGCGAGTGAACTGCAACTCGTCTCATAAATGAACCGAAACTCAGCGTATAGACCTGAGAAATATATCTATTGAAATGTCTACTTTTAAACAGAACAAATCAAAACGAAAGACAAACTGCTCTCTGCTTATGTAATCCTTCTGAAATGTACATTTCTCTCTGGCGCGTTCAAAGATCGCGAGTCCGCATCCTCAACTTCATCTTTGCAGCCCACAATGGCTGAAAACACTTGTTATTAATAAACAATTAAAATGTCTCCTTGCTATATTTGATGTATTCATATCATTGCTTTTGCCAGTTCATTGTGACAGCTTTTAGGTGCTTTATTGGCAGCGCCACCCTTACATGAATCACAGCACGCCGCATTTTTTTTAAATATTCATTTAACGGCCATTATAAATGCCGATACCGATAGTTATGAAAATGCCTAATATCGGCCGATAATATCGGCTCGCCGATATATCGGTCGGGCTCTAATCGGTACGGTACGCTTGGAACCTCAACAGAGGTGGTACCATTTAAAGCGAGCCGAAGCGAGCCGTACCGTACCGTACCATGCAGTGGAAAAGCGCCACAAGTGAGCCGTGCCGAGCCGAGCCGTACCGTACCATGCAGTGGAAAAGCGCCAAAGCGTGCCGTACCGAACCGAACCGTACCGTACCATGCAGTGGAAAAACGCCATAAGGCACTCATTTTGGTACTTTTGTGCGCTGCACTTATACAGATCAGTAGTGCACACACTTTTGCTGTGAGAGCAAAACCTGCGGGAATTGGTAAAATTATGAGCAACACAAGCACTATTGAACCGGACCGAATGAGACAAGTGAGTGAGATGAGGCGGGTGTGTCACTTCACCGTTGGAGAGAAGAAAGAATGCGCAGCTGACGTTATTGCCTGTGCCGCTGGCAACAAAATGGACAAGCTCGGAATCAGAAAGACGTGAGACTGACCGGCCGGTTACCGGTCAGGGCCAGTCATGTGGAAAATAGTCCAATTTCGGTACCTGGCCGGTCGATCTGTGCATCTCTAATAACAATCGGCCCTTGCCATCGGCTGTTTTTAATCAATTTGCAAGTGTCTGTCCGATAGTGCACTGCAGATATTTGCTTTTATCGGCCAATACATTGGTGCATTCCTAGTGTGCATTAATAACATTCTGCTAACTCAGTTGTGTCTACCAATATCTATCAGTCCCACTGAATCTGTCCTGCATTTGTTTTTCTGTTTCTGTTGTTTTATCTCTCTTGCCTGCAGTCGGGTGGCTCTGGCTCAGGCTTTGGGTTTGATGGCACTGAATAGATCATTGCTGTGAGGACTGTGTGTTGTGTAATAGAGCAAAGCATCAGACCAAGCTGGAAGCACACATCCCCCCTCCTTGCGTCTGTAACATCAGCACACTTCATGGACACACACCACATAAATACACTGCCAGAGATGCGATATGCACCATAGCAGATTACAAATGCATCATAGCACATGACACACAATTGCCTCAATTACTGATAAGATGACAATGTATGCAAAATTAGCAATGTTTGATGTTCATACAATGTCACTGATTAGATTGATTGATTAGACATACAAATCGTAAACCAAGTGGGATATTTGACAAAAAAAACCATCCAAAATTAAGCTATTCAATAACATGATTTTGCAGCTTGGATCAATCTGGAATTTCATCATCTCCAATCTCCACATTAAGGGCTTGGGATACACACTGATCCAATGAATATACCGGTAACTAGGCATTGCATTTTAAGATAAGACTGATGTGTCTGCAATGTGTTTGAATCCTATCAAAATATCTTGTCCATTGGAACCTAATCATGTTCCTCACTTAATTTGATCCTTCTGCTTTTGACACCACAGGTATGATTTTAAAGAAAGCATGCATTTTGAGACTACTGCCGGGTAACAATAAACGTATTCGTATTGAACCATTCGGAACGAGGCCGGTTGGACCATTTTTTCTAGCAGTCACGCTGGCGTGACCACCACAATAACGTTTGCCCAACATCAAATGGCAAACGTAATGAAAGCGGAACGAAACTGCGCTACTCATTATTTTGTGCTTCACGGACCGTTTATGAGTTTGGACCAATGTCATTGCAGTGCGAGCCGATCTTGATCAAGCGACACTGTACAGAGCTAAGAGATCCAGTAAAGAAAGCATTTGAATTCGCCACAGAAGTAATAACATCGCTGCGAGATCTAGTGAGAAGCATTCAAATTTCTCGGTTATTAACCGTAGATCTCTATAAGATCAACCAAACAGTGCTGATGTGGAAACCAGGAGAAATATTGTGCCATGAATGAACTAGTTATAGGCTTTAAGTCCACAAATCAGCAACATTCACCATGGATTTAATGGAGTAACACTAACTGTAACCATGGAAGTTTGGCAGGAATAGTAAAATGCTTTCAAGTATGTCACACATCTTTTTCCAGCACTTCAAAACTCAAATATTATATGTTATTTTTAATGTGATGACCAAAACATTATTTGTTCATCCTTCAAAGATTACCCCCATTTATAAAACTAAAAGTTTCAAGATGTAAGAAAACTCACACTTAATAACTCACACTATAATTAGTAAAGATTCGAACGCACGCTGGAGTTGTTGAGCGGATTCGGACTAACTTAAACACATTTGATAGCGTTTACATGTTTATAAGATATGTCTGTGAGGCTTCAAAGCTCAATGCGAATTGAAATTGAAACCTTTGACACTCTTCACCTTTCACACAAACACACGAGGGAGCGTTTTAAAGCAGCCGGCTATCAGCGGGTACTGGTCCTGCAGAACCGCAGGTTCAAATAAACAAATTAATCAAATAAACCTGATGGGACAAAGATTCATTTTGGCAGCCGCAAAAATATTTTCAATGCAGAAAAAAACCCTGTGTGTTGTTGAAGATGGTCATCTCTACTTACTTTAAAAGGGAAGTGGTGATTAAAGTGGTATTTCATCACTCTATGTTCAAGAACAGCTTCCTGTCTTCCACATATGCAGAAGTGTTACAATTGCATGCTGCTAAATGTTATAAAGATGCCATGATGCTTCTAGTGTGACATGTGTTGACATTATCCACCCTCTTAAAACCCACATATGGTCAATATTTTAGATGGTTTGCATCGCCCAAATCGTGTCTAGAATATCTAGTTAAACAGGCAGAAAGCAGGTGTTCAAAGGAATCTTAGCACAGCTATGACTGACTCAATAGGCTATTTTAAGAATTATTCTAAATAACAACGGACTATGCCAAACAAACACAGAACTACAGAGAAGCAAGTTAAAGTAAAGTAAAAGTAAGTAAGAATCCATCCAAGCAAACATTTCCTGCTTTTAAATTACAGAATGTCACAAAATGAGATCATACTTAAGGGTGTCTTATGAAAAGGGAGTAGCTCCTGAATCCCAACAAAACCTCGATATGCATTTTAAAGTGATTCATGCACAAACACATGCTCTCAGGGGCCTTTTACCATAAATTAAACTCAACCATTCTATACATCAGTTGCTTGTTATGAATTACAAAAACATCCATATCCATCCAATATATGACTCTCAAAGCTGGCATAGACTTTTAACTGTTGTACACCCACTGAATCATCCATGGAATCAGAAGCCAGACCAGCTGGCTAAACAAAACTGCAGCCCACACTACAGACTGTTGCTCACTGCCTCTCAGATTTCATATCCACTGAAAATATGCAACATATTTAATGAACTGTAAAAAAAGAGATTAAATGTACTAAAGCAAAATAGCAATGAAAACAAATATGATGTACCAATGTAAAGCGATGCATGTATACATACAAATGCAAAGAACCATTGCAAACAGATTAAAAAAATACCAATATTAACTGACACAATGCTCCAATATGATGCAATAAGTACAAAAGTAAAAATATGCAGTAATGGCAATGCAATAATTTACAAATGCACGAACTCAAAGTACCAAAAACGAAATGTAGGCAATATAGGCTACTACTGATACAATGTACAATGTAAACAGATGTAATAAACTAATATGCAGATGCAATGTATTAAGCGCCAAAGTAAAGAGCTACAATATATTGATGCAAACTCAAAGAAACAGTAAACACACGTAATGGACCAATTAAAAATAGCAAAGTTAATAAATGCAACGAACTGATGTAAAGAAATGCTACTAAAAACAGATCCAATACAGTAATGCGCCGTCACTGTAAAAAGATGCAGCTGACAAATGCAAGATGCAATGAACAGATGTAAAAGACAAATGCAAACAGTAGTGCACTAATCAAAACAGATATTATGTAGGCCTACGTATGCACCACTGTAAAGAGGTGCAGTAAAAAAAAACATGTATTAACGCAATGTATTAGTAAATAAATGCAAAGCACGAACATAAACAGATGCACAAAAAATACTGCAACGTAAAGAGGTAGGCTACTAATAGAAACAGACGCAACAAAGTACCAGTGTAAACAGATGCAATCCACTAATGCATTGCAGCAGGAGAAAAGCAGTTTCGTACCTCCTCCAACACGCCGACTGTATTCCTGCAGCTCTGCAAGCGGGTGGTGAAGCTGGATGTAGTGGGAGAGTTGTAATCCTCTGTTGTTTCCGACAGAAACTCCGACACCGATATTTGATCCGGCATCCTAAAGCGTGGGTTCGTCCAGAGAATAGATAGAAATGAGTGTTCAGACGACCGAAAGCATTAAAAGGAGAAAAACAAACGAACTTCCGAGGCCGTAGAGATGTTGAGCTAACGGTGCACGAGATGTCTACTGCAGCAGCACGCACAAAACAAACTAACGTTACTAGCACGCGCTAAGCGATTCTCCCTCCGGAAAACAAAACGACCTGTTATATTTGGGTTCGGTCGCTCCCCCTGGGACTGGGATAGCACGCTGTCTCGCCCCTTACCCCTCAAACATGAAGCTCGGAGTTGATCTGAGTTGTTTAGTTGCGATTCCAACAGCACGCGCCATGAAATGATGCCCACATAACGTTCCCCTGCGTGATGTTTACGACAAACACTGATGTTATAGCGTCGAATTATTTTGCAGTGCATAGGTGTCTATGAATGCAATCATACTCCGCTGTTTGTCAAACGCCTGCCTGATCGCTCCCTGCACTCAGATCGTGTGAAATGCGCAACGCGGAGTGTATGACATCCGCACACACACTCGCGCGCTCTGCTCTACATTCGCCCACCCCTCTGCGCATGCTTCGACTCTCACTACCCACTCACACAGCCAGGCTCCGTGGGCAGCAGTCTAGTGGTTGGCATCATGTAGGTTATCTGTAAAATGTTATAAAAGTGTATGTTTCTGACATAGTCACTTGATCAATGTCACTAGGAGTTAAAGGGATAGGCTACTTCACCCAAAAGTTTGTTTCTTCTGCTGAACAACGAAAGAAGATATTTTTAAGAATGTTGGTAACCAAACAGTTGACGGTAGCCACAGTTGACGGTAGCCATTTACTTTCTAGAAAGGGGAAAAAAAACTATGGAAGTAGTGCTATACCGTCAACTGCTTGGTAACCAACATTCTTCAATATATCTTCTTTTGTGTTAAGCAGAAGAAAGAAATTTATACAGGTTTGGAACAACTTAAGGGTGAGTAAATGATGACAGAATATTTATTTTGGGGTGAACTGTCCCTTTAAGACATTTTTATACCAAATTATATATTTTATATTGTCAACATTCTTAAAAAGAGGCTAAACTGGCAAAGGTTTTCTAGAGTCAAGTCTGTAGAAATTGTTTTTAATTAAATATATTTAAATATACTAAAAAAGTGAACGGAATCCTGAATTAGATATTACACTGTAAAAGTCATCTCATTTTAGTCATAGTCATGCAAGAGTCATTCATAGCTCATTTTCTGCATATAATATACAGAAAATAAAACCTGTAATACTATTGCAGCAACTACAATAAATTAATTAAAAGTAAATAAGTTTTCCAGTCTTATTTTTCAAATTTCTAGTCAAAGTTAAACAACCCCCTCTTTTTTTCAAGCCCCCCCCCCCCCCCCCCCCCATTTACAATAAACCTCCATGCAATGTGTATTTGTTATTCTTTGTTTTATGACAGAAAATGACTTTGATTTAGGCCTGCAGTATCTTACTGTACGTAATGACTGAAACATTACTGTAGAATCTTTTGGAAACGGAATAAAGGTGTTAGTAATATTAGTTTTGTAATAAATCATTAATTTGAGCTTTAGTTTATGTATGTTTACGTATGTATCCAGTATTGTTAATGTAACAAGTGTGACTTCTACAGGTCAAATGGTGAAATGCATGTAAAGTTTACTCAATGCATTGTATTTTTGGCACATTCCTGTGAAAAAATGGACAGTTATCACATATTTAGAGCTACCTTTTTATCAATATATTTAGTTTTAAGACATTTGATCGCTAATATATCTAAAAGCAGAACTCCTTACCGGTTCCATATTGGTTCCTTCGATGAAAAACTGAGACGAGAGGATGATGATCTCATGACTTCAGCTTGTAGCTTTAATGTGGAAGAACACAGATCATAATGGATGAGCTCTTTCTTTACAGATCTATCTTTACTTACATTCCTAACCTTATAGGCCTATATTAATTTAATTCTAAAACAAATAAATCCGACTTAAGCCACTCAAGAAAATCATTTTTCATAATTTGCTTTATGCTCTAGATTTTTGTACTTAATATATCAATAAACTTAGTTTATGAGAACCTTTCATTCAAGCGATAGCTCAAAGAGATTTGCATGTAAAGTAGCCTACATGTAAAGTACAATAATATATGTAACCTTAACAGAAATATTAAATATGCTATAGTACTCACCAAGATTAATCCCTGAGTTCTGCTGCCATCCTCTCTTCAGTGAGTTTACTGGGTGTTGGGATATTATCTGCCCCTGCTCGGAGAGGAAGGGAGAAGCGACTATGTGTGCTGAAAAATAGCCTGTTACAATGGCTACAGGATCCAGAACCTAATGACTCAGGAACTACGGAAATCCAGGAGACCTGGGACAGGAAATGTGAGATCTGTGTAAACATGTGCCTTCTCAAGTGAAGTACCCTCACGCTTACACAGAGTGATGCACACATGGCTCTGTTGGATGGGGAGCACATGGTCACGCTTGACTCTATGTAGAATAACAATATTAGATTCAGTATTTTTTTTTTTTAAGTATTTCAGTTCAGATTATGGACTTAAAACTGAACTGACCCATGCGTTTGTACCAAAAGAGTTTTAAAATATACTTGAACAGTTTAGGCCTTGAGGATTTGGTTCTTTCATGAAAATCATGAAGATAAATCCCATTGTGATTCACTGCAAATCACATTTAGTACCTATTTTATTCTTTTCTCAAATGAAGTCACACAGCTACAGTGGTATTTTGTCTATTTTCCATTCTGTATGTGTCATTTTCCTGTTGTTGTTTTTTTTTCAGAGGGTTACTATTTCTTTAAAAGGGAAACGTGATTCCAGTCAGAAAGAATTATTTATAAAGCCAAGATGATAACACATGGTCATCTAAAGAGGAACTGCTGAGGCTAAGGGGTTCCTGGAACCTGTCATTTTCCGACAGTTTTATTGGGAAGTACCATAGTTAAAAGTAAATGTTTTGTCTGTGCTGACTCAGACGGTATAGAGGATGAGGTGGGGAGCTGGGGGTCAGAGGAGCTTGTCTCTGGATATTTTCTCTGAGCTTGGCAGTCATGTAACTAGACTACTATTCATCAAATAAGTAAATACTTGCTCATTAAAATATTGATTTGAGTCGACCAAAATAATTTTTTTTATATTTTTCCATGACCAATTGAGAGATCTTTGTTGATACCTATAGACCATCAAAATCTTCTAATCGAATCGAACACAGTGTACATGGCCCTTCCGACAATTCCCTTATGGGTATACTTGAATTCCTCTTGCCAACTACTAAACGGCTTCCCTCGTGTTTTCCGTCTATAGAATGTCTCCTCAAATCTCTGGGCTACAAAAACAATGCTGGAATGTTGAAGGTATCGTGGAATCCTTATGCTAGAGAAGCACATTATTTGATCTTATGGAAAGACAACAGTCTGCTATTGATATTTAACATGCAACAGGGCATTCACTTGCTCTTAAGAGTTTGGAAATAAGGATTTTAAACAAATATAATATATACAATACACAAATCATAACACAAACAATGTAAAACAGAAAAACATGGTACAGTTCTGTTTGCATTTGTTTTATCTTAATTTTAACTTTTATGTAGCCCACTGATACCTTATCCTTTAGCTAAACAACTTCCGTTGTTTTCATCTTCCTATCCACTTATCCATGATTGTGATGAGGCACACATGTGCCAAACTTAAAGAATCACAAGAAACCGTTTGTTAAATCTGTGTTTGTTTTATTCCAGTGACAGTCACATGAAAGATGCACATTCCATGGTGACTGTTATCAAAGTAGAACATACAAGGTACAAGATACAAGTTAAACAAATAATGTCTTAATATTAATATGTATATCCCTTTGTCTTACCGGTTCCTGGAAAGGCCTAGTAGGAGGGGCCGCAAAAAGGAAACCAACTATATGTCATCCTGAGGGGGAGGAGTTGGCCCATTATGAGTATTTAGACTTAAAACTCATGAATGTTTAAGTGTGAAGGTTTACTAAATGATAATGTAACTGCTTATAGATAGACATTGTCAATGTATAGTTGGGAAGCTTGTCAATACTCTGTGTACTATGAAATGTATAGTTAATAACTGATGAAGAGTTATGATTGGTCAGTTTGAAAAATGAAGGAGGAGATTAAAACTATAAAAGAACAGATGAAATGTTTGGAGAGAGAGAGGGCTGTTTGGTTGGATCAGTAGCCAACTGTGAATTTATTCTTTCCCTTTGTTTTGTTTTGTTTTGTTTTGTTTTGTGATCTGAACAAATTCTTTTGTTAGTTTGTTTTTCCGTTGACTTTCTGAATGAAACTTGGACTTACAAAGGACATTTTGCTTGGACTGTGTTGCATTTTTTTTTCTAATTTGTGGCAACTTGAATTAAATGAGAATTTTCCATGGACATTTTTGAAGCTTTTCCATTTTTTGCTGCCTGTTTAGCCAACACACTGACCATCCTCACAACAAAGGGTGTCAGAAGTGGGGTGGAAGTCTTTGTGGAGTAACTGACAGTAGAAAAAGGAAGTGCCAAAACCCCAAGATGTCGACTAGGGAACATGGAGGTCCTCAAAGGATTACCTGAGCTCACCCAAAACTGTTTTCTGAAGGGGAGGAGGACACTGTTGAAGATCAGCTGGGTGATTTTGAGTTCGTAGCTGGGGCACCTGAGGAAGCTGTGACGGACTTGTTTCCTATGGGAAATGTTCAATATCCTGAGACTGAACCTGTGGTAAGACCCAGGTCCAGTAAAGTTAGTACACCTCGAGGTGATGGAGAGCGTATTATGGTGGGTCAAGATTTTTTTTTTGAAATGAGGAACTTTATGCAGCAACAACAAAGGAATGAAAAAATACTGTTTGATGAATTGAGTGGGTTGAAGGCTGCTATTTTTCAGAAACCTAAGAGAGGCTGGGAATCAATCGAACAGTTAAGTCAACATACTCATTACCCATTACCTACCCCCAGAACACTTCCGCAGGCATCAGGAGGAAGAGCATTGCTTCCAGAACCTCCTCAAGCTCAGCCTGAAGACCATGTGTCGACTGTGTCACCACCACCGGTATCATCTTTTAGACGCCATCATGAACCTCGAATTCCTGATTTCATAGAGGGTGAGGATGTGGAGAGCTTCTTTGTGCACTTTGAACGCATTGCTAGAACATGGGGATGGCACATCGATGAGTGGGCAGTACGAGTGGTAACTTTATTGACAGGCAAAGCTTTGGAGGCCTATGCGGGCATGGACGAACTACGCTCCGGTTCCTATGATGACATCAAGGCGGCGGTCCTGTCCAAATACAACGTGACTGAGGAGACATATCGTTTGCGTTTCCGAAGCCTTATGATACCAACTGGAGAGAGTGTGAGGGAGACTTACAATCGCCTAAAAGGCTTGTATAAGAGGTGGATGCGACCTGAAACGAAGAGCAAGGAACAGGTGGGAGAAACCATCATCTTGGAACAGTATTTGCGAGTGGTGCGTCCCGACGTGAGAGTATGGGTCAAAGAAAATCAACCACAGACTGGTGAGGAAGCTGCAAGGCTGGCTGAAAGGTACATGGCTGCTCATAGAGAGCTACCACGAACCACCAAAGGTACTGTGACTATAGGGAAGGGAAAAGTGGAGGAACCTATTGATAAGACTGTGGGACTGTCAGGGAAACATTCTAATGTAACAATAATCTGTTTCTATTGTCAACAACCAGGACATAAGGCTTCTCTTTGTCCCTTAAGAAAGCCCAAAATGACTAACATGTGTTATGTTCCCAGGAATGAGTGCTTTGGTGAAGCAGTAAAACCTACAGAGAAACATAGCCACCTTATAATGGTAACCGTTAATGGTCAACCTGTTCAGGCCTTGGTCGATACAGGTAGTACACAAACTTTGGTGAAATCTGACTTGTTGAATTGTGAGATGCTGATCTACGAAGATACAGTATGTTTAGAATGTGTACATGGGGATGAAAGAATCTATCCTACTGCTGATGTCTCTGTAGTGATAGAAGAACAAGCATACCTGTTAAGGGTGGGGGTGGTTGAGAAACTAGCATATGATGTGGTGATCGGGGAAGATTTTCCTGGTTTAACTGATTTGGTTGGTTTAACATCCAAAATGTGTGCAGTGATTACACGGTCCCAGACCAAGGGTTTACAACCCCTTCCTAATGCTGATGCTGATTTGTTTTCCTATGTAGGAAAAGAAAAAAAAAGTAGAAGACAGAAGCGACAAGAAAAGCATAGAGGGAAGGATAAGATACAAGGGAGCTTACCCAGTTTTACTGACCACCCTGGATCTGAGATGATTAACGACCGTTGGCAGGTCCCTGATAATTTTAGGGAGTTACAAAAAGCAGACGTTGGTCTACAACCCCTTTTTCAAAAAGTGTGTGAGGTAGATGGCAATGCTGTAGGAGTAACAAAGGTAGGGGGGGACCGGTACATTTTAAAGAACAATCTTTTGTACCTGGACAACATGGAGATCCCTAGACTAGTACTACCCAAAGCCCTGCATCAGATGATTTTACATCCCTTGGTCAGGGCATCTAGGCCAACAAAAACATACGAACGGGTTAGTCAACGATTTTATTGGCCAAGAATGTATCAAGATGTGCAGGAATACTGTAAAACTTGTTCTGAATGTCAAAGGGTAGCGCCAATTCGAAAAGCTGATAGAAGTTACCTGCAACCTCTGCCTATTATTGGAACTCCATTTGATCGTATAGGGATGGATATAATAGGTCCATTGGTAAAGAGTAGTGCGGGTCACCAATTTGCATTGGTGATCTGTGATTATGCTACTAGATATCCGGAGGTGTATCCCTTGCGTTCAATCCAAGTTAAACATATTGTGAGATGTTTGGTTGATTTGATTTCAAGGGTTGGAATTCCTTCTGAAATTATCACTGATCAGGGAACAAATTTTATGGCTAAACTGATGAAGCTACTGTACAAACAACTAGGCATTAAGGGAATCAGAACTACACCTTTTTACCCTCAAACAGATGGTTTGGTAGAACGGTTCAATGGTACTGTTATGATGATGCAAGGAGATGAACCCAGATGCAGACAGTGTACAATGAACACAAGGTTTATTGGTACAAAAACAGGAAAACAAAACCCACGAGGGGGCGAAACACGGATGGGACAAGGAATCTTAGGCTGACAAGACTAAACTATGACTGCACAATAAACAAACAATACTTCTAATAATTACTCACAATGACAAGACTTTCCACAAGGTACTCACAGATATGATTAGCAATGAACCGACACAGGACAGCAAACACAGACAGCAAAAACAGCAGTCCTGGGACTACGGGGTGTGGGCTTAGGACGAGGGATCCGAGCGGGTTTGGGTGGTGTGGAGTGGGATGAGGGAAAAACAGTCCGGGGTTGTGCCATGACAGGGGAGACAGGGGAAACAAACGGAAGTCCGGGGACAGTGGGGACTGCAGCAGCAGGCAACGGAACGGAGACAAGGGGATTGACAGGCGGAAAGGAAGCGGGAATGGGAACAGAGTTCTTAAAGGCTGTATCGGAGTCAAAGCTTCCCCAAGAAGAAGCGACACTCATCACCTCAGACTCTGGAGAGGCGTAGAATGTTGCAGACTCGGGAATAGCACCAACTGCGGCAGGCTTGGGTGCTGCGCTCTCATCGGCAGGCTTGGGTGCTGCGCTCTCATCGGCAGGCTTGGGTGCTGCGCTCTCATCGGCAGGCGTGGGTGCTGCGCTCTCATCGGCAGGCGTGGGTGCTGCGCTCTCATCGGCAGGCGTGGGTGCTGCGCTCTCAGCGGCAGGCGTGGGTGCTGCGCTCTCAGCGGCAGGCGTGGGTGCTGCGCTCTCAGCGGCAGGCTTGGGTGCTGCGCTCTCAGCGGCAGGCTTGGGTGCTGCGCTCTCAGCGGCAGGCGTGGGTGCTGCGCTCTCAGCGGCAGCCTTGGGAGCTGGGGACGAGACAGGACAGACGGGCTTCAAGGATCACGACAAGACGAGACAAGTAATCAGAAAGGGTCTTGGCAGCAATGATGACGGGCATCTCCTGGTGAGCAGAAACAGACTGTAAAACAGCCTTAGCAGCAGAATCGGCCGCGGCTCTCTCCTCAACCCTCACGACTCCAGAATCAGACACAGCTCTCCTTGTTACAGGTTCAGCAACGGCCTCTTCTGCAGCAGCCTCTGGAACAAAACTCTCCAACGCTGATTGGGGGCCTGCGCTTACAGCAGCAGGTACAGGAACAGCGTCGTCTGTAACAGCGGCGGGTTGGAGAGGCTTAGCGAACGGAGGGGGAGACACTGACGGAGGACAAGAGGTTCCCATCTTCCTCTTCTTTCTGGGTCGCGGAGCAGAGTCCGTAGCCAGGCTTGAGACCAGTAAGAGGGGCGTGGAGGGAGACGAAGCAGGTACTGGGGAGACCACCGAAGGCAAGGGGAATTCCGTGGAGGACGACTCCAACGCTGACTCCCACGACAAACGTCTTCCACGCTTTCCACGGGGGCAGACGGACATGGGTGGTGGATCGGGAGTCAGGGTGGAAGAAGCTTGGTCCTCATGCGTCGCAACAGCTAACATGCGACCCTCAGGGATGACTGGAAGTGTGGCAGGAGGTGAAGACACAGGGGGACCCGGCTGCTCCCTCCGAGACAAGCAGTCCACCATCTTGCGAAACGGGCGGCGGACCAAACTCTCTCGTTCAGCAAGGGGGGGGAGGACTTTGAGACCTGCGACGAGGTAGCGGTTGACCAGGGTCTCCGGCAGGAAGAACCTCCTCTCCTCAACAACCTGGGCGTACCTCTTCAGGGTCAACTCACCCTGGGGAGGGAAAGGAAGCTTGCCTTTGGAACTGTCAGCGATAGCCGAGCACCACCACAGTTCCGGGTCGGAAGGCTGAAGACAAGCGGACAAGGACTGAACGTCTGCTGGGTTCGGTTCTGGTCGGTTCATTCTGTTATGATGATGCAAGGAGATGAACCCAAATGCAGACAGTGTACAAGGACAAGGTTTATTGGTACAAAAACAGGAAAACAACACCCACGAGGGGGCGAAACACGGATGGGACAAGGAATCTTAGGCTGACAAGACTAAACTATGACTGCACAATAAACAAACAATACTTCTAATAATTACTCACAATGACAAGACTTTCCACAAGGTACTCACAGATATGATTAGCAATGAACCGACACAGGACAGCAAACACAAGGGGATTAAGTAGGGAGACTAATGATAACATAACAGGTGACACAGGTAAAGCAATAATGACAAAACGAGGATAACAAGGGGGCGGGGTTAAGTAACAAGACAACACAAGCACATGGCCCAAACAACAGACCATGCGCTTGTACACAAAACATGGGTCTGTCATGATCCTGCCACAAGACTAGGAAAAATCAAGGACATGATGGCAGAATCATGACAGGTACATTGAAAAACATGCTTAAGAAGTGTGTTGATGAGTCTGGGAGGGATTGGGATAAATGGCTTCCTTTCCTACTCTTTGCCTATAGAGAGGTTCCTCAATGTTCAACCGGTTTTTCCCCTTTTGAACTTCTGTTTGGCAGGCAAGTTCGTGGTCCCCTGGACGTGCTCAAAGAGGGATGGACAGCAGAGGAACCAGCCCAGTGCAGTATCGCTTCATATATATTACAGATGAGGGACAAGTTGGAGAACTTTAGGACTCTGGCTAAAGAGAATTTATCTGCTGCCCAGAAAAGGCAAAAGGTATGGTACGACGCACATGGCAGGGAAAGGGACTTGGAACCGGGACAAAAAGTTCTGGTACTGCTTCCATCAGGTACCAGTAAATTGTTGGCCAAGTAGCAGGGTCCGTACGTCGTGACACGGAAATTGGGCCCAGTAACCTATGAGATCTTGTGTCCTCAAAAGGAAGAAGACTAAGCAGGTCCTACATGTTAACCTTCTGAGGGAATTCAAGGAGAGGGTGTCTGATCTTAATGGTCCTGCAGATGTTAAAGAACAAGCAATGATGGTGAGGGCCATAGTGGAGGAAGAGGATGAAACCGATATGGAACCAGTGCGATCACCGGAAAAGGCTCCTGGATGGTCTACACATTTGAATAACCCTCAACAACAACAACTAACTGAGGTACTTCAAACATTTCCCTCTCTTTTCCAGGAAAGACCCGGCCGTACCGAGATCCTCACACACAATATCATCTTGAAAGACACTGCTCCTGTTCGACAAAACCCCTATCGAGTCCCGGAGAAGATGGTAGGACGGTTAAAGGGTGAGATCGAGGCCATGTTGGAAATGGGGATTATAGAACCGTCCAACAGTGAGTGGTCAAGTCCCATACTACTCGTCCCTAAAAAGGATGGAGGAATTCGGTTCTGCACTGACTTCAGAAAACGAAACAGTGTATCATGTTTTGACTCTTATCCAATGCCTCGTATTGACGAGTTGATCGAGAGACTGGGTAAAGCATCCTTTATGTCTACATTAGATCTGTGTAAAGGATATTGGCAAGTGCCCCTTGATCCGTCTTGCAAGCCCTATACTGCCTTTCGATCTCCCACAGGGTTATATCAATACACGGTTATGCCCTTTGGGTTACATGGAGCACCGGCCACGTTCCAAAGATTGATGGATCGGGTACTTGGGGGATGTGAGCAGCATGCAGCCGCATGCCTCGATGACGTGGTGGTATACAGTGGGTCTTGGCAAGAACATTTACCAAAACATAACTCGGCCCCAAACTAAGAAACAGGTGAGGTCTTTTCTGGGGTTAATTGGTTGGTACCGCCGGTTTATTCCCCATTTTGCATCACTGGCTACACCTCTGACTGATCTGACCAAGAAGAGTCCAGCTAAATTTTGTTGAACCAATGAGTGTGAAGAAGCCTTTAAATCACTGAAAGACTTGCTATGTCATGAACCAGTCTTGCAGAGTCCTAATTTCTCTAAGAGATTTATTGTACAGGTGGACGCTTCTGATGTGGGCTTGGGAGCAGTACTAGTCCAAGGAGAAGCTCGTGATGAGAGACCACTGCTATTTCTGAGCAGAAAACTCTTTGAAAGAGAGCGGAGATACTCAACCATTGAGAAGGAAGGTCTTGCCATTAAGTGGGCTGTGGACTCCCTGCGGTACTACTTGCTTGGGCGTGAATTCACATTAAGAACTGATCATCGTGCACTGAAATGGATGCAAACCATGCAGAACAGTAACTCAAGGATACTGTGCTGGTGTCTGACTCTGCAGCCGTATGTCTTTTCAATTGAGCACTGTCCGGGTAAGAAAAACCTTATCGCTGACTATTTATCCCGTTTGCCTAATTTAGACCATCCAGAAGGGGTGAAGGGGAGAAAATGTGATGAGGCACACATGTGCCAAACTTAAAGAATCACAAAAAAACGTTTGTTAAATCTGTGTTTGTTTTATTCCAGTGACAGTCACATGAAAGGTGCACATTCCATGGTGACTGTTATCAAAGTAGGACATAACATAACATAACTGGTACAAGATACAAGTTAAACAAATAATGTCTTAATATTAATATGTATATCCCTTTGTCTTACCGGTTCCTGGAAAGGCCTAGTAGGAGGGGCCGCGAACAGGAAACCAACTATATGTCATCCTGAGGGGGAGGAGTTGGCCCATTATGAGTATTTAGACTTAAAACTCATGAATGTTTGAGTGTGAAGGTTTACTAAATGATAATGTAACTGCTTATAGATAGACATTGTCAATGTATAGTTGGTAAGCTTGTCAATACTCTGTGTACTATGAAATGTATAGTTAATAACTGATGAAGAGTTATGATTGGTCAGTTTGAAAAATGAAGGAGGAGATTAAAACTATAAAAGAACAGATGAAATGTTTGGAGAGAGAGAGGGCTGTTTGGTTGGATCAGTTGTCAACTATGAACTTATTCTTTCCCTGAGTTTGTTTTTGTTTTGTTTTGTGATGAGTTGTACTCTGAACAAATTCTTTTGAATCTGAATCTGAATCCTTTATTGTGACATCACTAACAACACATGTGCCGTAGCGAGTGAAATATTTAAGAGCGTGCTCCAGACAGCGCAGAATATAATTAACAAAGAAAATATACGATTACAATTAACATATATGAGCAATATACAAATGACAATGTACAATATGCAGTATAGCTTAATATAAATAGTAGCAGAAAAACATACTTTACAGTTTTTAACAGTGTAATATTATACACATTATGTACAGTATATATAAGTTAGAATTACAAATATACAGATATACACAGTGCAGTATGATGCGCATGATTGGTATTCGGTGATATGGATTATTGTATTAATCAATGCAGTGCACTGTATGCTGTGTAGTGCTGCTGCAATAAGTGCAGTGTGTGCTGCTGTGAAGTCCAGTGTTGAAAGGAGGTGTTGAGTAAAGTAAAGTGCATGTATGGCAATGTATGCAGGGGATATAGTGACGTGTGTAAGATGTATCAGTTCCGGCTGTTCATTAACCTGATAGCCTGAGGAAAGAAGCTGTCTCTCAGTCGGCTGGTACGGGATCGAATGCTGTGAAAACGTCTGCCTGATGGTAACAGAGAGAACAGTCTATGGGACGGGTGGTTAAAGTCACTGATAATCTTCCGGGCTTTCCTCATACACCGCCTGGTGTAGATGTCCTGGAGGGAGGGAAGCTCACCTCCTACAATATGGCTGTCAGTTTGCACAACCCTCTGCAGAGCTTTGCGGTTGCCGGCAGTGCTGTTTCCAAACCAGGCAGTGATGCTGCCAGTCAGAATATTCTCCACGGTGCAGGTGTAGAATGATTTGAGGATATTGGAGGTCATTCCAAACTTCCTAAGGCGCCTAAGAAAGAAAAGGCGTTGATGTGCCTTCTTAAGCACTGCCTCTGTGTGAGCAGACCATGTAAGATCCTCAGTGATGTGAACGCCAAGGAACTTAAAGCTTTTGACCCGCTCCACAGGTGTCCCCTCGATGGTAATACGGGTGTGTTCTCTGCTCTGTCTCCTGAAATCCACCAGCAGCTCCTTGGTCTTGTCGATGTTAAGAGAGAGGTGGTTCTCCTGACACCATTTTATCAGTGTGGACACCTCCACTCTGTAGGCCGTCTCATCATTGTCAGGGATCAGGCCTACCACCGTGGTGTCATCAGCGAATTTGACGATGACGTTAGAGCTGTGTGTAGCTGCACAATCGTATGTGTACAGGGAGTACAGGAGTGGGCTGAGAACGCAGCCCTGAGGAGCACCAGTGTTGAGGATCAGCAAGGATGAGATGGTATTGCCGATTCTGACCACCTGACGTCTGTCTGACAGGAAGTCCAGGATCCAGCTGCACAGAGATTTGTTTAAGCCCAGCGCCTGGAGCTTCGTGATGAGTTTGGCAGGCACTATGTTATTAAATGCTGAACTGTAGTCCACAAACAGCATTCTCACATAAGTGTTTTTATTTTCCAGGTGGGAGAGAGCGGTGTGAAGGCAAAAAGCAATAGCATCATCAGTGGAACGGTTGCTACGGTATGCAAATTGCACTGAGTCCAGTGAGGCTGGCAACACAGAGCAGATGTAGTCTCTGATAAGCCTCTCAAAGCACTTGCTAAAGATGGGTGTCAGAGCAACAGGCCGCCAGTCATTCAAGCATTTGATTTTAGTTTTCTTTGGAATGGGCACAATTGTGGATTTTTTGAAACATGAAGGAACCACGGACAGAGAGAGGGAGAGATTGAAGATGTCTGTAAAGACCCCGGCTAGTTGGTCTGCGCATGACCTGAGAACGCGACCCGGAATACCATCCGGACCCGCAGCCTTGCGGATATTCACCCATCTGAATGAACAAGCTACATCCGCGACAGAGACGGAGAGTGTGTCACAGGTCGGGGGGGGGGAGAATTCGGATGACCAGCCACCCCTACCTTAGTCAACACCGTGAGGAGCCGACACCACGGGCACGCAACAGAGGGACACAGAAACAGAGGTAGTTTCAAAGGAGTAACAATCTTTATTGAACAATATAGCAATGGGCGCCAATTGAATAGACTTCAATGTCCTCTAGATATCCTTCAGCTGCGGGCAGACGTGGATCGAGCGTCACAGTGCCTCTCGGACGGCGATTTCGGGACTCCGTTCACCAGCAATGCTGCATACTTCTAGGCTCAGACAGTAAGTAAGGAGATAAGGATTCTTCTCAGTACAGAGTACGTTCGTCAGTGCACAATAGTGAAACAGTGGTTTATCAGCTTACTCCATCAGAGATACGGCACACTTCCAGACCCAGACAGTACGTAGGAAGGGCGGGATTCTTCTCTGTACAAGGTACTTATCGTCAGTGCACAGTAATGAGACGATAGTTTAAAAACTTCCTTCACCAGCGATGCTGCATACTTCCAGACTCAAACAGTAAGTAGAACAGGTAAGAATTCTTCACAGTACAAAGTACTCTCTTCGGTTCACCATAGTGAGACAGTGGTTTAAAAGCTTACTTCACCAGCGATGCTGCATACTTCCAGACTCAGACGGTAAGTAGAACAGGTAAGAATTCTTCACAATACAAAGTATTTTCATTGGTGCACAGTAATGAGACAGTGGTTTAAAAGCTTCCTTCACCAGCGATGCTGCATACTTCCAGACTCAGACAGTAAGTAGAACGAGTAAGGATTCTTCACAGTACAAAGTCCTCTCTTCGGTTCACAGTAGTGAGACAGTGGTTTAAAAGCTTACTTCACCAGCAATGCTGCATGCTTCCAGACTCAGACGGTAAGTAGAACAGGTAAGAATTCTTCACAATACAAAGTATTTTCGTCGGTGCACAGTAAGGAGACAGTGGTTTAAAAGCTTACTTCACCAGCAATGCTGCATACTTCCAGACTCAGACGGTAAGTAGAACAGGTAAGGATTATTCACAGTACAGGCTGCTTTTCAGCTCAGCTGTATCACTCTAGGCTTCTGATGGAGAGCAGATATAGTAACAACTTTCCACAAACGTGTGCGCATGGGTTGGGGCCACTTCTCAGCAAAAGCACACCACACTCGTGTTCACTTCAATTCCACAGCCATGAATCAATGTGTATCAATAAGGCAAAAGCACTGCAATTCACTCAAACGATAGGGCTGTTCAGAGGCCTCAATCCTTTGTTACACTCACGTGGGGGGGTATTAAATCTTCAGTTCCTCCTCAACACACTCTGAAACACATAGCTTCTCCAACAGTCAGATCCACACTCACTGCATCCTCTTCAAACTGTTTGAATGTTCGCAAGATGAAATCAATTCACTTATCTTTCTCTCTCTCCTCTCAGTGCAGGTTCAATCGATAACTCAGTCCAGCAGATTTCCCACAGACGATCACTCTGATCCAGCAAACTTCAATGGGCGGCTTCCACACCCAGACAGTTTTCCCGAGGAAGCTTGTGTCCAATACTACTCCGAGAAACCCAGAACCACAGAACACAGAACAGCACAAGACCAGCACGGGACCAACAGCGGACCAACCACGGACCAAACACCCCAGACGCTCTCCCAATAGCCCTTTTATCTATGGCTCATGAAGCAAACAGCCCGTGTAAACGCCGCTCCTCTCTCTCTCCCGCACCTGTAGTGCATTAGCGCTAATCAGGCCGGGCAATGATTCTGCCACACCCGGAACCGGAGTTTCGGGAAACTAAATGATAATGTACCCTCGGGAAACTCGTGACTCATCAAGGGGGTTCCGCTCGCTAAGCGTTTTTGTCACCCGTGACAAGTGCACTGATCTCCTCTGTGACATGCGCAGGAGCTATCTCTGTGTGGGTGATGTTATGAGCCTCGAAACGAGCGTAAAACTGGTTCAGCTCGTCCGGCAGAGTGGCGGCAATGTTCCCGATGGCGGGGTTTTTCCCTTTAATGCCTGTGATGTTATTAATGCCCTGCCACATGCTTCTCGCGTTGTTGGTGTTAAATTGTCCTTCAATTTTTACCTTGTATTGTTGTTTAGCAGCTTTGATGGTTTTCCTAAGATCATAGCAGGTTTGTTTATAATCCTATTTGTTTCCGGAATTAAAGGCACAAGTCCGTGCTGACAAAGCTGTTCGGACATCACTGTTTATCCACGGTTTTTGGTTGGGGTACATGCGAATTATTTTTGTCGGCACCACATCTTCTACACACTTCCTGATGAAACACGTTACAGTATCCGAGTAAGCCTCGATGTCATCCTCAGAAGCAGCCCGAAACATCTCCCAGTCAACGTGTTCAAAACAGTCCTGTAGCGTCGCGTCCGAATGGTCTGACCAGCATTGAATCGTCCTGAGGACGGGTGCTTTCCGTTTCAGTCTCTGCCTATAAGCGAGCAGGAGCAGAATGGAAGAGTGGTCTGATTTACCAAAAGGTGGGCGGGGGAGGGATTTGTAGGCATCCTGGAAAGGAGAATAGCAGTGGTCTAAAGCACGGTCACCACGCGTATTGACGGTGATGTGCTGAAAATATTTTGGAGCTATTGTTCTGAAGTTTGCTTTATTAAAATCCCCCATTACAATAAACGCTGCATCTGGGTGTGCGGTTTCCTGCTCGCTTACATTCTCGTACAGTTTCCCGAGTGCCTGATCTGTGTTGGCTTGAGGGGGAATATAAACAGCTGTAATTATGACCGCTGTAAATTCCCTCGGTAGCCAGAATGGTCGGCACAGAAGTGTGTGATATTTCAGATCTGGGGAGCAAAAGGATCTAATAGAGTGTAAGTTCCTCTCATCACACCACGAGTTATTAATAAAGAAACAAACCCCTCCTCCTCTGCTTTTCCCTGAGAGCTCTTTCATTCTATCTGCGCGGTGCGCGAGTCTGGAACTTCTGCCGACATCCAGGTTTCTGTGAGGCAGATAATAGAGCAGTCCCTTGTTTCTCGTTGATAGGAGATGCGCGCCCGCAGTTCACAAAGTTTGTTGTCCAATGACTGAACGTTTGCCAACAAAATAGTTGGGAGAGGAGGTCGTAGAGGACGGTGTCTAAGTCTGACGAGGACGCCGGCTCTCTTCCCCCTTTTTCGGCGATGTTTCCTTGGTCGCGGCCATGCAGCCCAGACAAAGGGCTCTGATGTGGTGTTTGTAAACAAAACACCGGCATTCAAGAACTCAAAGTCCAGTTTGCGATGTGCGACAAATGAGCCGATTTTTAAAAGTGTGTCTCTATCGTAGACCGTTTTACTAACAACATCCAGTACAAAAACCAACAAAACTACTAATAAAACAGACGACAAACTGCAAAGTTTGGTTGGAGCTTGCACCACGCGGCTGCCATGCTCGGCGCCATTTTTGTTCAGCGATTTTTGTCTAACTACTTTTGTTAGTTTGTTTTTCCGTTGAATTTCTGAGTGAAACTTGGACTTACAAAGGACATTTTGCTTGGACTGTGTTGCATTTTTTTTTTTTTTTTTCTAATTTGTGGCACCCCGAATTAAATGAGAATTTTCCATGGACATTTTTGAAGCTTTTCCATTTTTTGCTGCCTGTTCAGCCAACACACTGACCATCCTCACAACAATGATGTCCACAATAATTACAAAACACTGCTATCCCCATCAAACAATGCTGAGATTGTGGCGAATCAATACACTGCAGAGAGTTATGGGTAGAGTGCATGTGCATTGATTTCAATCTGCAGTGGAGTGGAAAATGTTTCTGTCATTTTAGAGGTCCTAATGGACTATAGATTTGTCTTGCTGTACTACAGGTATAGTTTATAACTGATCTTTGTTTACAGCATATATGGCAACTGTCACAATACACACAAAGTCTGAAGTGAAGTCTGTCCCAGACTGAGTATTTTGTCCTTTGCTTTTACTGACATATTATTTTATGTTCTGTATTTATTAACATTGCGCTTAACCATTTTATTGTTGCAAATTATATTCAGATAAATGTAGAATAAAATACTATTATTAATCAGAAGTCCTGTCTGTGATTATAGATCATGACAGTAAAAATGACAACATTTTGATAATTAATATCACCACCTTGTGGTTATAAGTGGTAAAGATTAAAAAACACATTTATGTTCTTGACTGACTCAATTTCTGTGATGTAAGATGATGGAAACAGTTATATACAATATATTAAAAAAATAAGTCATTTATTTTTCTTTTGAAAATAACAAAAGAGCCAATTCAACCTGTAAAACAGTTTAAAGGCTGTTCAAACAGTCATAATATTTTTTTTAATTAAATTCCATATGGTATTTTAATCAGTTACTTCTCATTAATGAATGAATGCACAAAAGTTTTAACATTTTTGAATGTTACCATGTCTTACCTGCTAATTAATTAATTTACCACATTTTTATTAATTTTTTTTTTAAATTCTTTGAAATTTTTCAAGAAATATGGCAAAAACAGTGTGATGCAAGAAAAGATATAGCCTATTATCAATATTTATGAGAAATTTTGGTAACACTTTACAATAAGGTTTCATCTGTTAACATTAGTTGAACTAACCATGAGCAATACATTTGTAACAGTATTTTTAATCTTTAACGTTAGTTAATAAAATATACAGCTGTTCATTGTTTGTTCATGTTAGTTCTCAGTGCATTAACTAATGTTAACAAATACAAATTTTGATTTTAATAATGTATCATGTTTAAGAAATTATGAGTTATGTATTATGAAATTAACATTAACAAAGATGAATAAATGCAGTAGAAGTGCAGTGCATTATTAGTTCATGTTAAATAAAGTGTTAGGTTACCGAAAATGTATATGAATATATCATTAGATGAAATTTATAAGAAAATATAAAATGAGAATTTCTAGTATGAATGTAATGTAATGTAAATTATTTTAGAACTCATGAATGCTCAAAACTGTCTAAATTTATGAAACCTACATATTATTTTCTAACAAAACATCAATATTTTTAAAATGATTTCAAACAAAATATATTAACTTTACTTTAAAAAAAACATATAAAAGAAAAATGGTTAAACCAACTTGAATCTCCTTTTTACTCTGCAATGGGTTATTAATAAATGCAGCCCCAGTGGGAAGGAAATAATGTGTGTGTGTGCAAGTGTAGGAAAGAGGGTAAATGTAATTTGAGACAAATCTAACTAATATACAAAAAAAAAAAAGAAAAAAAAAAAAGAAGCAGTAGCAGCAAACTTTCATGTGTAAAGCCACAGTTCACTTTCGGGTCAAAACGGACCCGAACGCAAAAGGTGTAACAATTTAGTTTAAATGGTTAAATCTGACAAAATAAAATAAAAATCTGAAAAAATAAATGTGTATTTTGAGTCTTAACAAACTTACAAAGTTTAATATTAATTCTAAAAACTATGGATTTTTAAAAGATTTGTATGTACCTCTTCCGTTTCAAAATGGACCCAATTGAAAAAGGAGGATATATTTTTATCATCATTAAAAAACAATTTAAAAAAACACAATAGTAATAACAATATGAATTCAAAATATATAAAAAAGGAATAATTAGTAATAATATTAGAAACATCTGTTGAGGTCAAAAATGAACCATAAAGTATTTGATTGCAGGTTAGCATTATATCCTGATGATAAGAAAAGGTCACACAGACATCTGGGAAGGAAATTTTTATGGCTGTCAGAAATGTAAACAGATCTAAAAAAAGGAATGCATTCACATAAATCAATTAATAGAAGTCAATCAAGTTCCATAAGAAATCATATATTCCCAAATAAAAACAGTGATGAAATTCATTCATAGTGCTAATAACAAAACAGTAAAGCAGCAACAGTTTCAGGAGGAAACCATTTGTAAAGACATTTAATCGACAGAATGTAATAGAACATTTTTTTTTTTAGAAAGCATCACAGCAATCCTAAAATCACAAGCAATCCTAAAACAATCAGTAACTTCAGGGTGATGAAAACATTTCATATACACTTAAATATTAAAACAGCAATAATGATATTATTAGAAAATAATATCATTATAAAATATCCATAAATATACTTTTGATAAGGAATGGGGACATACTGTATCTAAAACACCAAAAACAGCAGCTATGATGTGAAATAAAATGGAACACATAACATTGGTTTTTGACCATTAATAAATCCATAATAACTGTCACCAACGTAACTAACCCATGCTATATTATAGTGACTAGACTCCAATCTCTGATAACTGTATTAGTGCATTCGTTGAGGCACTTTACAAGCAATTAAGTGCAAATAATTTAAGAGTGTGGAGTGTTTCTGTTCTAGACACCATTACTGTACCTCAATATTCTCTGCATCACATATCATAGTTTAAAGGGACATTTTAAAGGGATTGAGTCAGTGTGTAAATATAGTAGTGATATACTTTTAATCAGTATTGTACTACTGATTTACTAACACAAATTTGTCTTCTGATGATAGTAATTTGTGCTGCGTCTTATCCATTATATATCTAGGTTGAGAAGAATAAGCTACAGGGACAATTGCTTACTATAAACCCTACAACCCAAAGCTGCTTGGACTGGTGGACTGATATGTGGGTATTTGACTAATAATTTAGGCACTATTAAGTGCAGTGAAATTGAGGTAATGAATACAGCAGTACTGGAACTGTTCACACAGCATTAGTCACTCACTCCTTCAACCAAACCTGCAGAGACAGAAAAACAAAGAAATGACATTATTCAAATGCTATGCTGTATCATGCAAAAAAAGTTTTCCTTATTACACTATGCTACCATTTTCGACATTGTAACAAACAACAGCGTTGACACTATGACGTAAGAGGAAATTAATTCAAGCTTTAATTAGAACAAAGGTCCAGGAGAAATAAACGGTGTATGCAATAAGAAAAAAAAATCCTTCAATAGACAGAACAGCACTGTGAATTATTATATGCTATGCACTCACTCTGTGGAGGATCCACGTCCATGGCCCGCAGCGAGTTGCAGGAGCCGTTCTGTTTGGGTCTAGCGCCAAGCTCCCTGTTCTCTTTCACTGAATTGGTGTTCAGACTCTGAGTTTGACTTTGTGTTTTAGTTTCATCTGCCTTCAGGATGAAGTAACCACCTTCTTCAGCTACAATCTTCTCAACCTTCTCCATCAGCTGAGGCAGCTGCGGGTGCTCGCCAAAAATATAGTTATTGATAACGTGGTACCTCTTCTTACACTTGTCCACCACCCACTGAAGGTCACGACCTTCTCTTCGTATATGCCTTTCTATGGACTTGTCCTTCAAAATCTCTGCCCAGGTGAACACCACCAAGGTGTGCTTCCACACGTCCTCTCCGAACAGTGCCAAATTCTCCTCTATACGAGCCCGGTCGGTTTCGGTGAACATGCCCACCGGTATGACCAGCAGGAATGCGTGGGGTCCAGGTGTGCACATACTTACACTTCGGACCATCTCCTGCTGATAGTCTACTGGTGTGGTCTGGGCTGAAAACCAGCCAGGAGTGTCTATTACTGTTACTTTGCGCCGATCCACCTCGGTTTCGCGTTTCACGGAGAATTCGGCGGCACGCTCCAGACGAAACTCTTCACGCCCCAGGATGGTGTTGCCGGTTAGGCTTTTCCCCGGCCATCTCCAGCCCAGCAGGATCAGACGGAGCTCAGGGAGACGGTTAGCCTCACGGGCGGCTGCCACCAACCGCTTCTCTTCCTCAGGGTTGAGTTGGTCATCAGCTGTAGGGTACCAATACATTATTATTATGAGGGTCAAAAATGGCACTTTGGAAAATTAGGGGTTGGTAAGACTATTTTAAGACAGAAGACATAAACAATAAAAATGTTTAGCTGCTATTGCCAGGGATTAAAGTGCAAAAAATTCTTCTGACTGAAATTTTTTTCAGGCCAAGTCATATTCCTTTAACTTTATTTAAATAGTTGAGACAAATAGCGTTTTAAGGGGAGATGTTTTAAACCGCTTTAATATTGCCAGTTTGCGTATTTTAAAAGCTATTTTAATCTATGAAAAAATTTTAATTAGCTTGACAAATAATCAACCATCTACATAACTTTTCAGTGCATGTTTTTATTTATCTTATAAGACCAAACAATGCTAAACTATATTAATATATAGTTTGTTCCATGGCAAATCGTTTTGGCTGAGGGCAAAGTGAAGTTTCATAACTTTATATATTTAGGCTATTTAACTTTAACTTTGTAGCCTATTAGAGAGCTGACTTATGTTTGACTGAATTGTTTGATTTATTTCTCATTGTATAGCTTCTTATAGCCTACCTATTAGGCTACTTATACTTTTATACTGGATATTATTGATCATTAAAACTGACATTTAACAAAAAGAGACAGGGTTGTGTAATGTTATATATTCTAAAATATATAAAATATTCTTTATATATATTTTACTATGCATTCTCTTTACTGTATGTGTACATGCATAATAAAATAAAACGATACAACCCTGTCTCTGTTTGTTAAATGTCAGTTTTAATGATTAATAATGTTTCATATTTTTGAAATGAAAACAAAAATAAGCAGGGTTGTGTTTTATATTTCGTGTTGTTATAAATATATGCAGTGAAGATAATAAATGTGCGTTGCCTGAACCACATTTGTGTGGCCATTAATATGTTTGTTTATGATAATATGTTCATTTATAAATTAAAAGAGGTGTTTATATATATTTCGTTTTATTGTTGATGAAAAGAGGCAGAGTTGTATTTTATACCATATTTCGTTTTATTGTTGTCTAAAATATACATAAAGAGATAACCGGAGTAGCCAGAGCGAGCTGAGTGACGCGATCAAGAACGCGCTGTTCCATTTGCAGAATAACCGGACTCGCGTCCTCGGGAGTTGTTCTCCTGAGTCGAACTTGGCAAGTCCGAAGTTTGCGTACTTGGTATTGAGAAACGGCCAATATTTACCCTCGTTCTGTTTTCTATCATGCGCCGTGCACGTTTGCGATGATGTAATATGCACGCAAACGCACCAGGGAGTGTGAAACCAGACCAACGCTGCGGGGGGCGCCGGGAACAAACGCGCTCGGATTCGGACCGCAGCAAACCAGCTGTAGCCTGACATGCACTTATCCAAAAAGATGAATTGAGTGAACACGGAGCAGTTTTTCCGTGAGCGGGAATTGAAAACCCGGACTGGACCATAAGCGAAGTGATTACAGAATGCTTAGAGTGGAGAGAGGAATGTGCTTTCGCTCCAATCCAGGCTTTATCACATCCCCCTCAGCAGGGTGAATACACCTCGTCTTTCCTTAATTTAAGACCTATTCAAACTAAAATTAAGACATTTATCACACTATTTGAGAAATGAAAGCCTATTTACGGCCTTAAAATTATGAAAAGTGAATTTAGGACATTAAGGAACATTAAGGACAGACGGGAACCCTGCAATTGACGGAAATCCGTCATAGACTCGCTGCAATTAACGGAAATCCGTCGTAGAGACGGAGAACTTTAATCCCTGTATTGCTATATTGTGCATTTTACCATGGCTTAAACATGGCTTTGTTTTGACAAATCAGCATCCAGCATTTTAAAAGTGGTTTTATGCATATTGATAACTTTTTATTTTATTTATTTTTTTACAAATTTCTTTATTTCATATGGAAGCTTGTTTCTGCCACAGAATGAAAAATATAAAAGGTAATTGCGACTTTTTAATCTAACAATTCAGACTTTTTTTTCTCGCATTTTCAAATTTTCATCTCACAATTATAACTTTTTCTCAGAATTGCGAGATATAAACTCCCAATTGCAAGTTATAAAGTCAGAATTATGAGACATAAACTAGCATTTCTGACTTTATAATTCGCAATTGCGAGTTTGTATCTCGCAATTCTGAGAAAAAGTCATAATTGCGAGATGTAAATTCGCATTAATGCGTGAAAAAAATTCTGAATTGTGAGATAAAGTTGCAATTATCTTTAAAAAAAATATATTCTGTGACGGAAACAAACTTCTATGAATAGCTGCCTGTACATTCTTCAGAATTTCTCCTTTCATGTTATACAGAAGAAGAAAAAAAGTCACACAGGTTAACAAAGGCATGAGGGTGAGTAAATGATGAAAGAATTTTACCTGTATGAACTTTTTT
Organism: Gila robusta; assembly: GCA_030770095.1. Taxonomy (NCBI): domain Eukaryota; kingdom Metazoa; phylum Chordata; class Actinopteri; order Cypriniformes; family Leuciscidae; genus Gila; species Gila robusta. Next base: position 53,672 of record JAVALU010001626.1, read on the forward strand.
TAAATTTAGATGAACTATCAATTAAAATGTATTTACTAAACTCGCAATTGCGAGAAATGTCATAATTGTGAGGAAAAAAAGTCATAATTGGGAGATAAAAACTCAAAATTACCTTTTTATTTTTTATTCAGTGGCGGAAACAAGATTTCATAATTTTATGAGTTTGTGGTAGGTAAGATGTTTTAATGTTTTTGAAAGAAGTCTCATACTCACCAAGGCTGCATTTACTTCAAAAATACAGTCAAGACAATTAGGCTATATTGTGAAATATTATTGCAATTTAAAATAACTGTTTTCACTTTTAATATATATTTATTCCTCTGATGACAAAGCTGAATTTATCAGCAGCAATTACTCCAGTCTTCAGTGTGACATGATCCTTCAAAAATCATTTTAATCTAATGATGATTTGGTGCTCAATAATAATTTATTTTCATTAGCTATAAAAGTTGCTTAGTAATTTTTTTTCAGGATTCTTTAATGACATAATAAATAAATAAAACATTTTTTTTTTTAACTTTACTGACACCAAACTTCTGAACGTCAATGTAGGTTTGCTTAAAATTTTAATCATTATGTATAATATATTGAAAGACATTTGGATATAATGATAACTGGGAAAACACAATAACACATACGTCAAAGCATTGCCCAGAATGGATTTTCCCAGTGATGTAAACTCTGAAAAAACAGGGTGTTTTTATCTGAAAAGTGATATTGTGACATCTAGTTTCTCCTTCAGGCTTGAGCAGGAAATAGAGGACCAAGACCTCCATATTCACCTAAACTGCCAAGCAACATTAATATTAAAGCAAAACACTTATTCCTATAAAAACTCGCTATTTAGAGATTGTATGTAACTTTTAGGCTATATCGTCTTTCACCGAAAGAACTAACATTAACGGACTAAATGGTGTTTATGTGTAAGTCACTGTAAATGACTCTTTAATATAGCATATTTGTTGATAAAGAATACCTCCTTTCACATGTAACTACTTTTCACATGTTTTTCGTCATGTGAGAGGGTCTGTTGTGACTTTAGTCCACCTGTGAGCGTCATACCTGTCTGAATGGGCAGCGGAAACAGTGAGACGTGTCACATTCACCCGAAACACACACACACACACCGGCTACAGTAGTGCGCACAAACCCAAATTTAAGTATGAGTGTTGTGTTATAAGCACTGTTCAACAGTATATTTTAAAACAACTTACCAGTTGAATTTGGTATGTTTAAGCTCATGACGATGCCGTTTTTGTAACTTTAGTCGTGTCAGTAATCCAGGAGAAAAGGCGATTTCCTGCTTGCTTCTTGAAGGGCGCGGGAGGGAGATGTCTAATATTCATGAACAAGTCTTTTGATTCGGATCTTTTCAATGAATCGGTTGAACCATAGTTCACGGTTCTTGGTCAAACTGTTCATCAGTTGTTTTCTCGAGATGTTGCGAACAAAATATGTAAAATATGCTTATGGCTTGAATGTGTAACAACACACATCTTTTCAACACAGAGATGGAAATAGAAGTATTTTTTCAATTTGTTTAAAATAAATTACTTTAGTTGTATGTGCTTAATCATGGCCGAACTAAACTGACGTGGCGGTTTACTGGATTTACTGTAGCGTTTAAGCGACCACATAATCGCGTAATTAAAAGATGATTCAAAAGAACCGATTCAGAAGGAGCCAGACTTCCCGTCACTAGCGGACAAGGGTTCAGACCTATGGTTCAGACCATAGACTGTAAAAGAAATAGGTTCAGACCATAGATATGTATACGTAGGAAACACATTTGACCGCTCCAGACACGTCGGCGCGCCCGCCACCTTGAAACGGTCTACATGTCGTCACTCACAGGAATCATGCCACAACATTGCTCAGCTTCTGGTTGTAAAACCGCCCATTATAAATTCCCAAAGAAATTGGATAACCTTTCACAGGTGGGAATGTGTTGGTCTGTGTTTTTATATGCATTGACTCAATATTACAGATTTTATAGTTTTTGCTGTTTACTTTTACCATAAAAAGCCCGCAGTTCACGGACCGGCTCTGACCGTTCCAATATGGCAGATGGCTTAGATATACCCAGACCCAGAGCCGTTGAAAAACAGAGTTGCGACACTCCCATAGACCGCCATAGGAACTTTGGAATGCGGAAGTAACGCGTGTCGTGGAGCAGCCGATAGTTCCAAACACTGATAGTTCCAGCACTGAACCCCATTCATTTTCAGTGTTTCCGAAGTACGCTCGCTGGTAAGTTAATGAGATTACTGTATTTTTTATATTTGAACGCATTAGCCGTGCTTTCATGAATCTAGTCAGTAGTTGTAATTTATGTAGCCAACTTTAGTTAATGTTTATTGGAAGATAATAGATAATTGCAGCTAGCTTACGTGACCAACACTTCACTAACGTTAGGTACCAGTCAGAGAGGTCATAGTTAAATGTGATGTAGCACTACATTGTATTCAGAGTTTTTTTGCTAACTCTATTTACATACATGAGGTGGTCAGAATATTAGAAATACATCTGGATATAAAGCAAATAAGTACAGCAGCACCCCCACAAATAATACTTCAATGCTAAAACGTGAAAATGAATTTCCACCTCTATGACAGTATAAAAAATCCTGAACATCAACGAAAAGCAGAATGTATGGCTGAGCTTTATATGGTATCATAATGCAATAAAATTATAAAATTATCTTTTCCCTAATTTGCATAATTTGTCAGATGAGCAAAATAATCATCCATCTTCTTCCATAATGTTGTTGTGTAAGAATAGCAATTTGAATAACAATAGTGGTTTGTATATAGATATAGATATTTTTGTTCTCATTTAATTTCAAATTATGTACAGGAGTCAAAATAACAGAAATCATGACAAATGTCCAAGTAGGTATTGACCTAACTGTAGGTGTGTACTCTCAACCTCATGAAAATGTTTAGGAAACATAGGCTTTAAATGTGTATTTAATCTGTCCTTCAATGTATTAACTTTAACACCGTTTCCTTTCTTTACCACTACCAGTTCTCTCCAACAGCAACAGGCTTTTCTTCAAGACCCGGTCTCCTCTGGGGCCTATGACACGCTCTGCTTCTGGCAGGGGAATGCTCTCACACACAAATACAAGTAACTATAGTATTACTTATTGCGTGGAGTTTGAATGCTTTTGTTATCAGTGTATGGCTAAGCATTTGACTGATTCTCGATTCACCAGCAGGTCTCCAGATCATCAGCTTCGGGGACAGAATGTAATGGCTATTGTGAACACTTGTATTCCTTTTCTGGCCAGTGTGGTGAAGTGATGAGTCCCACCGAAGAGATGGGTCCCACCTTAGGACCCCATTAGTATGCCAGTAGTATGCCTGATCTAAATATGTTTTCGCGATAACTTGTAGCTAACGTGAGCTGTTTTAGCTTTATGTAGAATGCTAAATCCCGCTGCTATGGTAGTACCCCAGAGTGCGATAAAAGATAAAAGATAAAAGCGTTTTGTTGCCATCAAGTAATACATTTATTTGTATAGCGCTTTTCATAGTAGGTTGCGTTAATAGCAGAGGAGAAAGGCCGCGAAAATTTAAAAATACTACTTTTATTTTGTCACGAAATGTAGTTTTAATAGTTTTTCAGTCAGGAATGTAGTTGTTTACATCTCAAATCTGTGGTTTATTTATAAAGATAGCGCCTATTTAAAAATTTGATCTGACGTTTTCGGAGTTGTGAGATCCAGGCGATCACCGGGCACTCAGCGCTCATGTAACCCGCCTGGAACAGCCTTAACCTCGGCTTGTCCTTCTGACGTTTGCCGCTGGCTGTCTCTAGTCTAGTGGTTAAACATGAGATATAATTCGGCTTGTGTATATCTAACGGGCGATCTTTGGTCTCATTAATCTACGATTTGTTCCCTGGCAAATCGTTTTGGCTGAGGGCAAAGTGAAGTTTCATAACTTTATATATTTAGGCTATTTAACTTTAACATTGTAGCCTGCTGACTTAGTTTGAATCTTTTAACTTGCTTTATTTCTTGACTTGTATAGCTTCTTATATCTTTTAGGCTACTTATACTTTAATAATGGCTATTATTGATCAATAAAACTGAAATTTAACAAAAAAGAGACAGGGTTGTGTCATTTTATTTCATATAGCCTATAATATATAAAATATGATATCACCAACACGTCATGTATTTTTTCATGTATGGGATGGGAAGAATTTCAGAGTTATCTTGAAAGAAATCAAGCATTACTGACAAAGGCTCAAAAGAGACCATGCCTTTCTAAAAGAGCTTTTTAAAAACAGGTTGCTGTTGATAATATAGGTAAAAAAAAAAAGTTTTTGCTCTGTACTTAGCTAATATGATGTAGCCTACTGCAATATTAAATATATAATACTTCAATGTGTATATAATATAATGCACTGTGCTTCTTTGTAAATTTAAATCAGGAACGGGCAACTCAGTCCCTTTTTTAGGTCTCCTTTTGAGGTGGAGTTTACCTCCAACCTTAATCAAGCACACATACATTTTTTAACCAAAGTCTTCAGGTTTACTTATAGACAACTATAGGCAGGTGGGTTTGAGGTGGAGCTAAATCTGCAGGACAGTGGATGCTGAGGATGCCAGAGTAGCCCACCACTGCTTTAAATCATGCAGAACATAAGCTGACCCGACTCTCCTTTAAAACAACTTCATTTGAATTGTTTGTGTGTGTTTTTGTTTTTTTTACTTTTAGGACTGAAGAACATCTGGCAATGGGATGTCACGACTTCTTTTTCTGTTTGTTGAGAAAAAGCAACACCACATCAGTGATCACATCTTCTTTTAATCAGTTAGGGTACAACTGAACAAACTGTTTAGACGAATAAGAACATGATAGAACATGAACATGATAGAGACATGTACAGGGAAGAGCAAGACAATTATAATAATCATTAATAATATAATCATTATTTTCCAACGCAATATCAAATCTGTTTTCTGTATCATAGTTGACTGTATGGGATTCTGTGGCACTCATTTGTGTGGTTTCAGCGGCGGTGAATGGATGTAAATGTATTTTGATGATCCATTGTTTTTCATCTTTTTTATTTAATATATGCTATTTTATCAACTTTATGCTGTATCCTCCAATAAAGTGTTGTGCAATAAAGTATGGTGAACGTGGTGTTCTGTACAGTGAACAACATTTTACTAGGCTCATACGAGTTTATTTCATAATAAACAAAAAAAAAATCCTACATCTATTAAAAATGGAAGCATGCACATTACTGATGTCAGAAATGTAAGACACAAGAAGAGGGGGTGAAGATGAAATTTTGGCAAAAAATTAACAAAGTTTGTTGTCCATGATGACAATTAGATTGTACTGCCCTTCCACAGGGGTCCAGTAACACCCCTGGGAGAGCACACAAATGCACATTTCAAATGGCTATAACTCAAAGTATGGTTAGGACAAAATTGGCAGGACATCTGCTCTTGCTATGTTTACTAAATAATGTTGGACACAGTTTTCAGACATTTATGGAAAGGTGGCATAAAGGTTTTTTTAAAAGTTCTCACACAAAAAAAATAAAATTTCAGGCTGTCCCTCATATATGTCATAAATGTTTGCACAATAAACATATTTAGATATCAACCTGTCCATTAAAGACAGGTACTAAATGGTACTAAAAGGTTTCGTTACTAAATGCTTTCAACTACATAACCCATATATCTCTGTCATTCTATGAATGGAATGGGAAAACATGGCGCTGTTATTTGTAGTTCATTGTAGAGTGCACAAAATGCTTAGGTTAGGGTTGGGATCTCTGCAAAGGAGTATCTTCAGCAGGGGTAAAGTGCTTCTAACATTTACAGTGTATGATTAGGTATAATTTTAATCACATCTTTATTCCATTCTCCACCATTTGAAGTATTGGAATTAAAATAAATGTAACTAAAGTATAATGAATCCACACAATTTTGTAATCAACTTCCAATATTTAATGATATTTCAAACTGTTTGATATATACATATATAAGATATATATAAGGGCCATTTCCACTGCAACTGGATGTTGCTGTTTTTCCGAATTCAAGCCAAAGATTCAAGCACATATTTTTACTCTCCCATCCCCCACCCGAGATGTAGACATTACACTGCCTGTGCGCGAATTTTTTTTTGGCGTACACACCATCATATTTACGACATACATGTAAAAACAAAATCACACGATTATTTCGGTACTCGTTAAACTGATACTTTGATTGATTCGTGACAACTCTGTCTTAGTGGCGTTTTGCGAACGGGCATCGTGGCGGCCATCTTTTCAGGTCCTGTCTAGGTGGGACTCATCTCTTCACGCTTAGAAATGATTTACACTGGGTACATTTTATACACAACAATTTGTACTTGAAGGTGAAACCAAGGTTTTGTGCATTTCTTAATGAGCTTATGTTTTTTATAAAAGCCCTTAAAGTGATGAAAAAGAAGAATTCAATAAATATTTTTTTGTATTAAAGAAGAATATGATTTAGAAAACAAAAAACACAAAAACCTAGCCCTATTTTTTTCTTGTTGTATTGTATTTCTTTTATGCACCTGTTCTGTATATTCTTATGCATTCTATTCTGTAATTCTAATTTTTGCACACTGTCGACTGAAAGGGCAATATAATATATATATATATATATATATATATATATATATATATATATATATTAAAATAAAAAATATTGGAATTAAAATAAATGTAACTAAAGTATAATGAATCCACACAATTTTGTAATCAACTTCCAATATTTAATGATATTTCATACTGTTTGCTATATATATATAAGGGCCATTTCCACTGCATCTGGATGTTGCTGTTTTTCCGAAATTCAAGCCATAGATTCAAGCACATATTTTTACTCTCCCATCCCCCACCCGAGATGTAGACATTACACTGCCTGTGCGCGAATTTTTTTTAAGCGGTTTTTTAAAGCGTACACACCATCATATTTACGACATACATGTAAAAACAAAATCACACGATTATTTCAGTACTCTTTAAACTGATACTTTGATTGATTCGTGACAACTCTGTCTTAGTGGCGTTTTGCGAACGGGCATCGTGGCGGCCATCTTTTCAGGTCCTGTCTAGGTGGGACTCATCTCTTCACGCTTAGAAATGATTTACACTGGGTAGCCTACATTTTATACACAACAATTTGTACTTGAAGGTGAAACCAAGGTTTTGTGCATTTCTTAATGAGCTTATGTTTTTTATAAAAGCCCTTAAAGTGATGAAAAAGAAGAATTCAATAAATATTTTTTGTATTAAAGAAGAATATGATTTAGAAAACAAAAAACAAAAACCTAGCCCTATTTTTTTCTTGTTGTATTGTATTTCTTTTATGCACCTGTTCTGTATATTCTTATGCATTCTATAATGTAATTCTAATTTTTGCACACTGTCGATCGAAAGGGCAATATATATATATATATATATATATATATATATATATATATATATATGTCACATGTTTTTAGAAACGATTTTTATTATTTATATTACAACGTATATTACAATCAATAAAACATTGTCATTTTTAAAGACACTTGAAAATGGCCAATGAGAATGTCTCTCATCAAAAAAAAATTTTAAATGCGGGGCTATATATACGCTTGTCATGTTTCACAGGTCCCTTTCGTCTGAAATTCTACGAAATTTTGCAAAGTATCTCGGCGAAAATTTAATCTCTGGACATCTGTGCATCTCTCTGGACAGTTTCATCTCTGTGACCAACCATCTCTGGACAATATCATCACTTCGACCAATACATTTACCTTACTTAATTCAAAAATACAATTTAATTATACATTTAAATTAACATTAATTATTGTTCCTTCTTTTCATCCAACATCTCAGTAAGTATACATCACACTGTGTATTTTAATAATGTTTAATTGTAATTACATTTCAATATAAACGAAATGATCGGCCTGTAATAATTTTTACCGTTATAGATGCTTAAGACAAAGTTCATAATTCTTGCATGAGCCCATATATATATATATATATATATTTTCGAATAAACTATTTGCAATGTTATAATACATTTTGGACGAAAGTCTTTGAAATCTCTGCCGTTGTGGCTGAATGAAGAATTAAAAATTTAAGGCCTCCTTAAGGCACCTTGCACAAATTGGGAGTTTGAGCACCTGGGCACAGTTGCATGAAACGCCTTAATAACTTAATTATATTTATAACTAGTGCTGTCAAAGTTAACGCATGCGATTACTTTTTGTCCAGTTTAACGCGTTAAAAATATTTTACGCAAATAACGCAGTATTTTTTTTTTCTGTCATCCTTTAGCTAGTGTTACATTGATCATGTCCTTATTCCTTCAAATGGTTTTATACCATTCAAGTCCGACAAAACAGAAGAGAACGCGCTGTCTGTCAATGTCCTGACACACACGACGCAGAGACAGATGCGCACCACCGTGGTGCAGTGTTTGATCACAATTATGCAGTGCAGTGTTTGATCGCTTTATTCAATTTCTGTATATTTCCTACATGTTAGACAGGTAGGGTTATGGTTGGGGGGGTCATATTTATCAAGACATCCCTAGCTGTATTACTATCAGTGATACTGGCCTTCATTCATAAAAAGATGTCATTAAACAAGTACTTAAAATATACTGTCTTTATTTAGTCATTTTATGTTGTTTCTATATTAATCTTGAGATTAAATGTGAAATTATTAAATGATAAAACTTCTAGGACACATTGACAACATTGTGTTTAAGCAAAAGAAGGAAAAAAAGCTTGAACATATCGACCTTGTAATGTGTGAACTGATTCCTGAGGTACGCATTTTAAGGTATCATTTTGGTACAAATATATACTATTATAGTATATATTTTAATTAAGAAATGTAATCTTTTGTTGTTCAGATCAGCCTTTTAATACTGAGACGAACAGAAGGTTTCAGTCACTTTTGGGCTGAGATATCTTATCTTGTGGAGTGTGTCATTAAAATGGCCTTGTAATGTCACAACATCCTAACAGTGAGTGATGTTACATAGCACAACAGACTTTGCGCGTGTACAAATGCACGTTACAGCATGTTTGTGTGTTTTTCAGAGTTCCTCAGCCAGTCCAGCCTCCTCGTCCACCAAGTCACGACCCAATCATGCCAAGGGGAAATGACGACAAGGTTCAGCGAGCTAACTACGTCTGCTGCGTTGTGCCTTCCAGTTTGCCCATCTAAGTAAAAACAGTGAGTGATGTTACATAGCACAACAGACTTTGCGTGTGTACAAATGCACGTGCTACAGGATGTTTGTGTGTTTTTCAGAGTTCCTCAGCCTCCTCGTCCACCAAGTCACGACCCAATCATGCCAAGGGGAAATGACGACAAGGTTCAGCGAGCTAACTACGTCTGCTGCGTTGTGCCTTCCAGTTTGCCCATCTAAGTAAAAACAGTGAGTGATGTTACAAAGCACAACAGACTTTGCGTGTGTACAAATGCACGTTACAGCATGTTTGTGTGTTTTTCAGAGTTCCTCAGCCAGTCCAGCCTCCTTGTCCACCAAGTCACGACCCAATCATGCCAAGGGGAAATGACGACAAGGTTCAAGCGAGCTAACTACGTCTGCTGCGTTGTGCCTTCCAGTTTGCCTATCTAAGTAAAAACAGTGAGTGATGTTACAAAGCACAACAGACTTTGCTTGTGTACAAATGCACGTTACAGCATGTTTGTGTGTTTTTCAGAGTTCCTCAGCCAGTCCAGCCTCCTCGTCCACCGAGTCACGACCCAATCATGCTAAGGGGAAATGACGACAAGGTTCAGCGAGCTAACTACGTCTGCTGCGTTGTGCCTTCCAGTTTGCCCATCTAAGTAAAAACAGTGAGTGATGTTACAAAGCACAACAGACTTTGCGTGTGTACAAATGCACGTGCTACAGCATGTTTGTGTGTTTTTCAGAGTTCCTCAGCCAGTCCAGCCTCCTCATCCACCAAGTCACGACCCAATCATGCCAAGGGGAAATGACGACAAGGTTCAGCGAGCTAACTACTTCTGCTGCGTTGTGCCTTCCAGTTTGCCCATCTAAGTAAAAACAGTGAGTGATGTTACAAAGCACAACAGACTTTGCGTGTGTACAAATGCACGTTACAGCATGTTTGTGTGTTTTTCAGAGTTCCTCAGCCAGTCCAGCCTCCTCGTCCACCGAGTCACGACCCAATCATGCCAAGGGGAAATGACGACAAGGTTCAGCGAGCTAACTACGTCTGCTGCGTTGTGCCTTCCAGTTTGCCCATCTAAGTAAAAACAGTGAGTGATGTTACATAGCACAACAGACTTTGCGTGTGTACAAATGCACGTGCTACAGCATTTTATTGTGTTTTGCAAAAAAAAAAGCTGCTCTTTTTCAGAGTACCACAGCCTCCTCGTCTCATGGTGTCATCTCATGGACTCAGGTGCCTCGGCACATCTCACCAGACTGCATCATCTAGGCCTCAGGATGGTTCCACAAAGAATTGACTGCACATACAATATGAATGACTTCAAACTACAGATTTGACTTTACATACAGCAAAAGACACTGTATCTATTTGGGTCTCATTAGTTAATCCAGGATGGACCTAAAAAAAACCTTTAACCTTACAGTTCATTAAACATTTTTAACACAGCTAACTCAACATTATTATTTTTTTAATCTTCACACTGTATAGCCAGAGGACTATCACAAAAGTAATTAAAAAATGAAGACACACTACATTATGTGTGTTTAAAGCTGCTTTGTATTGTTGCGTATTTTAAAAAGCTATATACTAAATGTCCAAAAATGATGTGCATTTTGCTTGTAGTTTTGTGTTAATAAAAATTAAATCCATTATATCTCATAATTCAGTTGTTCATTTTGTACTGTATTGTGTAATTTAATCAAAATGTTATATTTTATAGCCTGTAAGTTTTGGTTCACTAATTTTATTGCATTGAATGTTATTCTATTGTATGATGTTCTGTTTTAAGAAATAATTATGACATAAATCATATGAATTAGTACACAAAATGACATGCATGTAATTAAAAAAAATGTATATTATGCCTTAATGCTTAATAACAAATAAATTAACGTCGCAAAACCTGAAAATGCAATTTCTTTCATTAATCAGGATAAAAATACAAGATTATTATATGAATTAAGGGGTTTGATAATGATTACATTAAGATTTGTGATTCCGTAATTTTATTACACTGTTCTGTAATCAAGGCTAGACATCCAATTAATATTTATACTAAGTACACACAAAACATAGCTAAGTTAACATTCTGTCATTTGTTTAAATGGATAAACAGTCAATAAGAAAAATAGTAATAAACACAACTTAACATTATTAACTTACATGGTTCTATTAATAACAAAATTTGTACTACATATTGCGCTGATTATTACGATAAAAATAGTGACATAATTATAATTGCATTTCGAATAGCTGTGAATACGGTAAGGCAGTATAAGCTCAGGTAAACCTCAGCTAGCACGATCATCGGATAGCTTTACGCTATGCTACTATGTAAGCTAACTAAAAAACACTAAAAACGAGAAATGTTTAAATTTACAATCAATAGCTTCGGTTATATACTAGTATATGAAACATATAAGTTAAAAAACATTAATGACTCGTTATAATGTAATTCAACCGACTTCTATAATAAAGTGATTGTGTCTGATTTGTAACCAGGCACTAAAGCGATTACCCATAAAACGTGCTTTGAACCAATCGTATTGCTTGGGTCCTAAGGTGGGACCCATCTCTTCGGTGGGACCTTTCTTTTACTGTCTATGGGTGGGACTCATCTCTTCACCACACCGGCATTCTGCTATCTTTCTCTCCCTGAAGGAAGTCGAACAAGTTTCTTTGAAGACAGAATATTCAAGGAAAACTTATACCCTCTCCCTAGATATAATATATAATTAAATGTTTTGTTGAATGCAATTGGTTGCCTTGTATATTTTTTACTGTTGACCAAACTTCTCTCTTGACTTAAACTGAGCAGCTTTAATTGATATTTGCTTGTTGTGCAGGTTTATGTGAATGTATTTTAACATAACATAAGGATGTTATTAATTATGACCATAGAAGCATGAGAAAAATATATACAGTAAATACTGGAAATGTATTATACCTTATGGGAGCAGTCCCCCTTCCCTCCAAAATTCAAAACACAAAAATATAAATTTAATTCAAATGGCTTTATTGACATAAAAGTTTCAAGAACAATGTGTATATACACTACCAGTCAAAAGTTTTGGATCGGTAAGATTTTTAATGTTTTTAAAAGAAGTCTCTTCTGCTCACCAAAGTTGCATTTATTTGATTAAAAATACAAGAAAAAAAACAGTAATATTGTGAAATATTATTGCAATTTAAAACAACTGTTTCTATGTATGTATATACATGTGTGTGTGTGTGTGTGTGTGTGTGTGTATATATATATATATATATTTATTTATTTATTATTATTAGTTAAGTGCAATTTATTCCTGTGATCAAAGCTGAATTTTCAGCATCATTACTTCAGTCTTCAGTGTCACATGATCCTTCAGAAATCAGTATAATATGATGATTTGATGCTCAAGAAACATTTCTCATTATTATCCATGTTGAAAAAAGTTATTTACATTTTTATTTCAGGATTATATAATGCATAGAAAGTTCAAAAGAACAGCATTTATCCGAAATCGAAAGCTTTTGTAACATTAAACACTACCGTTCAAAATTTTGGGGTGAGTAGGAATTTCTATTTTATTTTTTGGGGGAAAGAAATAAAATAAATGAATACTTTTATTCAGGATGAATAAGGGATGAATTTAAAGGATGAATTAAATTGATCAAAAGTTAAAGTAAAGACATTTATAATGTTACAAAAGATCCTATTTCAAATAAACACTTTTGAACTGAAATAAATTGTACGCAACTGTTTTCAACATTGATAATAATAATGAATGTTTTTTGAGCATCAAATCAATATATTATACTGATTTCTGAAGGATCATGTGACACTGAAGACTGGAGTAATGATGCTGAAAATTCAGCTTTGATCACAAGAATAAATGAGATTTTAAAATATATTAAAATAGAAAATAGTTATTTTAAATTGTCATAATATATGTATTTTTTTTTTTAATGTGTATTTTTAATCAAATAAATGCAGCTTTGGTAAGCAGAAGAGATGACTTATTTTAAAAACATTAAAAATCTTAGCCTACTGATCCAAAACTTTGGCTGGTAGAGTATGCATACACACACACAATATATATGTATGTATGTGTGTGTGTATGTATACATATACATGTGTGTGTAACTGGAGAGATGGTTACTGAGTGAAATAACTATAAATACGATCTAACATTAACGTTATAGGATTAATTTTAGTATGGCTAATGTACCCCTACATCCTTTCAAACCATTCATCAGAACACACACAAATACATGCATACTATGTACTGTGTACAGTATGTAAATGTATACTGAAATGAATCCCGTTAACAATAACGTTAATGTTATGAATTATTCCAGTCAGTATCAGTAACCATATCTCCAGTTTCATTTCAACTGACCACACTGTTAACGTTAATGCCGTCTCTCCAACATATTTACAGAAATTTGGTGCAAATGGTCGTTGCTGTGCTGTAAATGTATTCTACGTTATGGGAGCACCCCATTTCCCTCCAAAAATAAACACAAAAACGTATTAATGCCGTTTCTGCTACTCCCCAGAAAAAAATATGCTATTATATGCAAGCCATTTAAGTGTCAACGTAAAAATCAATGTACATTATGCGTCAATATTTACCGATAATTGCTGCAAATACAGCTGCTGCTGTCTGCCCCGCTTTAAAATCATTGGCAACGCGGATTCGTTTGGAACTATTGAGAGCTACTTAAACCACGTGACCGCGTGGCGGCGAGATCAAAGTGTGTCGCAACTCTCATATTTAACGGCTCTGGGTCTATCCAATTGCGCCCACAGGCATTTGAGCGATGTCCGTTTCCAAATCGAGGCACCAATCACAAACGTTGAGGCGGGCTTTACAAGATTACGATCGATCTGATTGGTTTTAGGTCTATCCAATTGCGCACAGAGGCATTTGAGGTGACGCCCCTTTGGAAGTGAGCTGTGAATGAACCTTCCCCAGATCCTAACTCAGTTACGACTAAGGGTCTGATAACCAGTCTGGTTTTAACCAGGCTAAGCCGCTGGGGAATCTATAGTTCAAACAAGCGCTGTTCTTTTTCAAAAACACCGTACTACCATGGTTACTATAATAACTAGAAACATTTTCGTTTTATCTGCAAAATATTTAATTGAACTGCCAAGCAGATATTTTTCGAAATAACTGCTGTTTTGGAATATAGGTAGGCCTACTTTGTAGTAACTGTAATTGCAAATGTGTGTCAAAACAAAAATTGAATAAAACATTATAAAATCACTCTTAAATTATGTATTTGATATGCAATACATTTGATATTTAGGGCCCGAGCACCGATGGTGTGAGGACCCTCTTGGAATTGCTCTGTTTATTAGGGCCCAAGCCTTGAAAAGGCGAAGGCCCTATTGTTTTCCTAAGGATTATTCTTTATTATTATTATTATTAGGGACCAAGCCTTGAAAAGGCGAAGGCCCTATTGTTTTCCTTAGGATTATTTATTATTCTTTATTAGGGCCCAAGCCTTGAAAAGGCGAAGGCCCTATTGTTTTCCTTAGGATTATTTATTAGGGCCCAAGCCTTGAAAAGGCAAAGGCCCTATTGTTTTCCTTAGGATTATTTATTAGGGCCCAAGCCCAAAGGGCGAAGGCCCTATTGTTTTCCTTAGGATTATTTATTATTCTTCTTCTTATTAGGCACCTGAAGGGCCCTATTGTTTCCTAGATTATTATTGGGCCCGAAGGCCCTATTGTTTTCCTTAGGATTATTTATTATTCTTCTCTTATTATTTTTTACTACCTTTTGGACACTTTTGGAGGCCTTAACATGCTCAAAAACTCCTGAAACTTTGCACACATGTCAGAACCCGCGGCCATCAGGGCCGGGCTGAAGATGGTACCCGGGCGTGGCAGGGGGGCTCGACAGCGCCCCCTGGAACGGGGTCCGAAAACATGGTCCATAAATCAAACACGCTTGCATGTAATAATATGAAACTCGGTACACATGTAGATCTCATCGGTTCATATATACTTCACACTCTTACTTTTTACCCCAGCCCAACAGGAAGTGGGCTATTTAGGGTTGTTGGTAAAACACACGCAATGGAATGTGAAATACTCCTCCTAGAGAATTCAAACAAACGGCACGAAACTCGGTCAGCATGAAGTCAAGACATTGAGGATGAAAGTTTGCGAGGGGATTTTTGATATCTCGAACGGTTTGGCCGTGGCGAGGAAACTAATTTATGGCGAATAATGGAAACAGGAAGTGTGTTATAACTTCTGCATACATTGACTGATCTTGATGAAACTTCAGCAGTGTGTTCGCTGTAAGAGGCCGATCACATGGATGTGACTATTGTGAGTCAAAGTTATAGCGCCACCAACTGGCAGCAGGAAGTGTGTCACTTTCAAAATGCTTTTAAATCACCCTCTTATTTTTACCCGATTTGCTTAAAACTTTGTGTATAATGTAAACACACGGCAGATGTAGACCTGTGAAAGGATAATTTAATATCTTAGATACTGTTGCCGTGGTAACGCATCAAACTTTAAGATTATTTTCTGATGCTTTTGAGACTCTTAGCATACTTGAAATTGCATGAAACTCGACAGACACATCACATTTATTAGCCAGTAGACATGTGCAAAGTTTCAGAAACGGGCGTGGTGCAGGGGCTCAGTAGCGCCACCTTTTGACAAAAGAGGGGGAGTTAGGTCTATACTTTTATCTACAATCTTAAAACTCAGTATGTATATTGTTCATATCGCGCTGGACAACTTTCTAATTTACAGTTATTAGCTCAAACCAACAGGAAGTCAGATATTTTGGTTTGAATGTGGATGTTTTGGAGAATTTTCTCTTCCTCTCTCTCTGACCCTACGTCTCTCCGTGTGTTTGGGGGAGGGGGATTTGTCTGCTGAGTGAGAATGCTTTTATTTTTGTTTTTCAAGGTTTTGGGGCCCTTAACGTGCTCGAAAACTCTTGAAACTTTGCACACAGGTCAGAACCCGCGGCCATCAGGGCCGGGCTGAAGCTGGTACCCGGGCGTGGCAGGGGGGCTCGACAGCGCCCCCTGGAATGCGATTCGAACACTTGTCCATATATCAAAGATGCTTGCATGTAATAATATGAAACTCGGTACATATTTAGATCTCATCGGGCCGAACAACTTTCGTGCTCTAAGTTTAACGACAGCTCAACAGGAAGTCAGCTATTATGGGTTGTTTGGAAAATGCATGCTTTTATTTTTTATATACTTCTCCTAGAGAATTAATCCAAACACCACGAAACTCGGTCAGCATGAAGTCAAGACATTGAGGATGCTAAATTGCGGACGGATTTTTGATATCTCGAACGGTTTGGCCGTGGCGAGGAAATGAATTTATGACTAAAAAAGGATACATAAAGTGTGTTATAAATTAGTTAGTTTTACCTACAGTTACAAAACTTGGCGTGTATATTGTTCTCTTCAAGCCGAATAACTTTCTAATTCACAGTTATTAGCTCCGACCAACAGAAAGTCAGATATTGTGGTTTGAATGTGGATTCTGAGAATTTTCTCTCCCTCTCTCTGACAGACAGAGTGTTCCCTGCCATTCTCTGTGTGTGTGTGTGTGTGTCTGTGTAGGGAGGGTGAGAAGGAGGGGGGGGGGGTCTCTTCGGGTGATATTATTACGTATGTGACTGAGGATGTTGTGTTTTATTGCGAGTGTACACAAAAAAAATGACGGAGTATGTTTCCACTGTTCACACACACACAAACACACACACACACGCACACACAGTTCGATCGCGCCCGCGCCTCTCTCTCTCACACACGCGCGCACACACACACACACACACAGTTCGATCGCGCCCGCGCCTCTCTCTCTCTCACACACACACACACACACAGTTTGATGGCGCGCGCCTCTCTCTTAAGCTGGAGTGTGTGTGTGCGCGAGAGAGAGGCGTGCTGGCGCGATCGAACGTGCCAGCGCGTGTGAGAGAGACAGAGAGAGAGAGAGAGAGAGAGAGAGAGAGAGAGGCGCGGGCGTGGGCGCGATCGAACTGTGTGTGTGTGTGAGAGAGAGAGAGAGAGAGAGAGAGAGAGAGAGAGGCGCTGACATCATTTTATACGGAAATCAATTATTTATAATTCAGATGAGAATAAAGTTAGTGTTAATTAAAATTAAGGAACATTTAGTTTTTCTGTTCTGAATATCATTAAAACAGAAAAGGCAGAGACAACATAATTATAAATAATCTTAAGATATTATATTGTATGCTATGTGTTGTGAATACACCCATGTTAAACATTAAAATTTACTTCCATTGCATATCATAGAACACATAAGCGTAAAATATAATTACATTAATAAACCTGTACAAAGACCTCCAGATAAATACTGGGCTTCTATATTTACACATTTAAGTGTAAATATAGAAGCAAAACATACTGAGCTATGACATCATACGACATTAAAAATGATTCTATATTTAAATTATCTCATATATGTGGCTATTGTGGTTCACGATCATAGGCCCTGTCCCAAATGGCACACTTCATATACATTTTCGGTCTTGTGTAGTTATTTCATGTGTCCGTTAAATCCATGAGACTAGAGTGTGTCATTTTTCATTTTAGGTTTTAGAAGGTTTTTCACGCATACTTTGTGGTTGATATATTTCCTCGATGCGCACTTTTGCAGAGCCCACACTGATGCAAGCTCTACAGCACACAACAGTCAAAGCAGGGTTATGTTTTTGCACGTCGTGCACAATAACCCTAAAGGCACCGGGGTGGCGGCTTGTTTATATATATATATATATATAAATATAGCTGCGAGCAGCGATGAAGGGCCAAAGCTGGCGGCACCGCCACCCCGGTGCCTTTAGGTAAAGGTACCGGGGTGGCGGTGCCACCGGCTTGGGCCCGCAATCGCTGCTCGCAGCTATATTTATTATTATTATTATTTTTTTACTACCTTTTGGACACTTTTGGAGGCCTTAACATGCTCAAAAACTCCTGAAACTTTGCACACATGTCAGAACCCGCGGCCATCAGGGCCGGGCTGAAGATGGTACCCGGGCGTGGCAGGGGGGCTCGACAGCGCCCCCTGGAACGGGGTCCGAAAACATGGTCCATAAATCAAACACGCTTGCATGTAATAATATGAAACTCGGTACACATGTAGATCTCCTCGTTTCATATATACTTCACACTCTTACTTTTTACCCCAGCCCAACAGGAAGTGGGCTATTTAGGGTTGTTGGTAAAACACACGCAATGGAATGTGAAATACTCCTCCTAGAGAATTCAAACAAACGGCACGAAACTCGGTCAGCATGAAGTCAAGACATTGAGGATGAAAGTTTGCGAGGGGATTTTTGATATCTCGAACGGTTTGGCCGTGGCGAGGAAACGAAATTATGGCGAGAAACGTGAAACAGGAAGTGTGTCATAACTACTGCATACATTAACTGATCTTGATGAAACTTCAACAGTGTGTTCGTTGTAAGAGCCCGATCACATGGATGTGACTATTGTGAGTCAAAGTTATAGCGCCACCAACTGGCAGCAGGAAGTGTGTCACTTTCTAAATGCTTTGAAATCACCCTCTTATTTTTACCCGATTTGCTTCAAACTTTATGTGTATAATGTAAACACACGGCAGATGTAGACCTGTGAAAGGATTATTGATATCTTAGATACTGTTGCCGTGGCAACACATCAAACTTTAATATTCTTGTTTGATGCTTTTGAGACTCTTAGCATGCTTGAAATTGCATGAAACTCGATAGACACATCACATTTATTAGCCAGTAGACATGTGCAAAGTTTCAGAAACGGGCGTGGTGCAGGGGCTCAGTAGCGCCCCCTTTTGACAAAAGTGGGGGGGTTAGTTTTATCTACAGTAACAAAACTCGGTATGTATATTGTACTCTTCAAGCCGGACAACTTTCTAATTTAAAGTCATTAGCTCAGACCAACAGGAAGTCAGATATTTTGGTTTGAATGTGGATGTTTTGGAGAATTTTCTCTTCCTCTCTCTCTGACCCTACGTCTCTCCGTGTGTTTGAGGGGAGGGGGATTTGTCTGCTGAGTGAGAATGCTTTTATTTGTGTTTTTCAAGGTTTTGGGGCCCTTAACGTGCTTGAAAACTCTTGAAACTTTGCACACAGGTCAGAACCCGCGGCCATCAGGGCCGGGCTGAAGCTGGTACCCGGGCGTGGCAGGGGGGCTCGACAGCGCCCCCTGGAATGCGATTCGAACACTTGTCCATATATCAAACATGCTTGCATGTAATAATATGAAACTCGGTACATATTTAGATCTCATCGGGCCGAACAACTTTCGTGCTCTAAGTTTAACGACAGCTCAACAGGAAGTCAGCTATTATGGGTTGTTTGGAAAATGCATGCTTTTATTTTTTATATACTTCTCCTAGAAAATTAATCCAAACACCACGAAACTCAGTCAGCATGAAGTCAAGACATTGAGGATGATAAATTGCCAGCGGATTTTTGATATCTCGAACGGTTTGGCCGTGGCGAGGAAATGAATTTATGACTAAAAAAGGACACATAAAGTGTGTTATAACTTAGTTAGTTTTACCTACAGTTACAAAACTTGGCGTGTATATTGTTCTCATCAAGCCGAACAACTTTCTAATTTACATCCTTTACCTCCGACCAACAGAAAGTCAGATATTGTGGCTTGAATGTGGATTCTGAGAATTTTCTCTCCCTCTCTCTCTCTCTGACAGAGAGAATGCACCCTGCCATTCTGTATGTGTGTGTGTCTGTGTGAGGAGGGGGAACACAAATTCATACATAGGGCCATACTGCCCTCTTGTGTCCAAAATTGTATTTATACGCACTTTTATTTATTTATCACATGTATTACGCACACACACACACACAGTTCGATCGCGCCCGCGCCTCTCTCTTTCTCTCTCTCTCACACACACACACACACAGTTCGATCGCGCCCGCGCCTCTCTCTCTCTCACACACGCACACACACACACACACAGTTCGATCGCGCCCGCGTCTCTCTCTCTCTCTCTCACACACACACAGTTCGATCGCGCCCCGCGCCTCTCTCTCTGTCTCACGCACACACACAGTTCGATCGCGCCCGCGCCTCTCTCTCTCTCTCTCTCTCTCTCTCTCTCTCTCACACACACACACACACACACAGTTCGATCGCGCCCGCGTCTCTCTCACACACACACACACAGTTCGATCGCGCCCGCGCCTCTCTCTCTCACACACGCACACACACACACACACAGTTCGATCGCGCCCGCGCCTCTCTCTTTCTCTCTCTCTCACACACACACAGTTCGATCGCGCCCGCGCCTCTCTCTCTCACACACACACAGTTCGATCGCGCCCGCGCCTCTCTCTCTCTCTCACACACACACACACAGTTCGATCGCGCCCGCGGCTCTCTCTCTCACACACACACACACACACACGCACACGCACACACACATATTGGAACGTGAGTGAAGTACAAAGCCTATAATAAAGAATAGTTTAGCATCCAAATACATCGCAAATGTTGAAACAGTTTGATTCTAATGAGAGAGTTACGTGAGCCCAACACCACTTACTTTCAATTTCGCTTTACATTATTTCGGTTACTTCTTGTTTATAGTTTTTAAAAATTCTTGTTCTGTTCTGAATATCATTAAATTTAAAGGATTGCTTGTGTAATATTTTGAGTGTATCATCAAATCAGAATAATTCTCTCGGTTTAGTGATTCCCTAGTTATTTTTTTATTTATTTTTTCATTGTTTTAATCAGGTAAGGCAAGTAATATTCTCTCTGTCTTTATATATATATATATATATATATATATATATATATATATATATATATATCATCTGAATTATAAATAACTTATTTCTGTATAAAATAAAAATTCCCGAATAATCCAGACCAACCAGAGCGCACTATTCCTACAACATCATCAGTGCTGAAGCGGAACTACCAGAGCCGTTCGGCAGATAGCGAGCAGATGCAGCATATGTGTTGTATCGAGGCAGGGTCAGGCTGGCCAGGGGAATCCATTTGCAGCTTTTTATTAAGAATGGTCAAGACAGGCAGGGTGAACAATGGCAAACAGGGCAGAACAGAAAAGGCAGAGACAAACCAGGTTGACAGGCAAAGGACAAAGACCTCCAGATAAATACTGGGCTTCTGGATTTACACATTTAAGTATATGTGGCTATTGTGGTTCACGATCATAGGCCCTGTCCCCAAATGGCACACTTCATATGAATTTTCGGTCTTGTGTACTTATTTCATGTGTACTCTACAGCACACTTCTTTTCAACAGTCAAAGCGGGGTTACGTTTTTTGCACGTCGTGCACAATAACCCTAAAGGCACCGGGGTGGCGGCTTGTTTTTATATATATATATATATATATATATATATATATATATATATATATATATAAATATAGCTGCGAGCAGCGATGAAGGGCCAAAGCTGGCGGCACCGCCAACCCGGTGCCTTTAGGTACTAAAGGCACCGGGGTGGCGGTGCCACCGGCTTGGGCCCGCAATCGCTGCTCGCAGCTATATTTATATAATATATTATATATATATATTATATTATTTCTTCTTCTTATTATTATTTTTTTACTACCTTTTGGACACTTTTGGAGGCCTTAACATGCTCAAAAACTCCTGAAACTTTGCACACATGTCAGAACCCGCGGCCATCAGGGCCGGGCTGAAGATGGTACCCGGGCGTGGCAGGGGGGCTCGACAGCGCCCCCTGGAACGGGGTCCGAAAACATGGTCCATAACTCAAACACGCTTGCATGTAATAATATGAAACTCGGTACACATGTAGATCTCCTCGTTTCATATATACTTCACACTCTTACTTTTTACCCCAGCCCAACAGGAAGTGGGCTATTTAGGGTTGTTGGTAAAACACACGCAATGGAATGTGAAATACTCCTCCTAGAGAATTCAAACAAACGGCACGAAACTCGGTCAGCATGAAGTCAAGACATTGAGGATGAAAGTTTGCGAGGGGATTTTTGATATCTCGAACGGTTTGGCCGTGGCGAGGAAACGAAATTATGGCGAGAAACGTGAAACAGGAAGTGTGTTATAACTTCAGCATACATTAACTGATCTTGATGAAACTTCAGCAGTGTGTTCGCTGTAAGAGGCCGATCACATGGATGTGACTATTGTGAGTTAAAGTCATAGCGCCACCAACTGGCAGCAGGAAGTGTGTCACTTTCAAAATGCTTTGAAATCACCCTCTTATTTTTACCCGATTTGCTTCAAACTTCATCTGTATAATGTAAACACACGCCAGATGTAGACCTGTGAAAGGATTATTTAATATCTAAGATAATGTTGCCATGGCAACGCATCAAACTTTAATATTCTTGTTTGATGCTTTTGAGACTCTTAGCATGCTTGAAATTGCATGAAACTCGATAGACACATCACATTTATTAGCCAGTAGACATGTGCAAAGTTTCAGAAACGGGCGTGGTGCAGGGGCTCAGTAGCGCCCCCTTTTGACAAAAGTGGGGGGGTTAGTTTTATCTACAGTAACAAAACTCGGTATGTATATTGTACTCTTCAAGCCGGACAACTTTCTAATTTAAAGTCATTAGCTCAGACCAACAGGAAGTCAGATATTTTGGTTTGAATGTGGATGTTTTGGAGAATTTTCTCTTCCTCTCTCTCTGACCCTACGTCTCTCCGTGTGTTTGAGGGGAGGGGGATTTGTCTGCTGAGTGAGAATGCTTTTATTTGTGTTTTTCAAGGTTTTGGGGCCCTTAACGTGCTTGAAAACTCTTGAAACTTTGCACACAGGTCAGAACCCGCGGCCATCAGGGCCGGGCTGAAGCTGGTACCCGGGCGTGGCAGGGGGGCTCGACAGCGCCCCCTGGAATGCGATTCGAACACTTGTCCATATATCAAACATGCTTGCATGTAATAATATGAAACTCGGTACATATTTAGATCTCATCGGGCCGAACAACTTTCGTGCTCTAAGTTTAACGACAGCTCAACAGGAAGTCAGCTATTATGGGTTGTTTGGAAAATGCATGCTTTTATTTTTTATATACTTCTCCTAGAAAATTAATCCAAACACCACGAAACTCAGTCAGCATGAAGTCAAGACATTGAGGATGATAAATTGCCAGCGGATTTTTGATATCTCGAACGGTTTGGCCGTGGCGAGGAAATGAATTTATGACTAAAAAAGGACACATAAAGTGTGTTATAACTTAGTTAGTTTTACCTACAGTTACAAAACTTGGCGTGTATATTGTTCTCTTCAAGCCGAACAACTTTCTAATTTACAGTTATTAGCTCTGACCAACAGAAAGTCAGATATTGTGGTTTGAATGTGGATTCTGAGAATTTTCTCTCCCTCTCTCTGACAGAGAGAGTGTTCCCTGCCATTCTCTGTGTGTGTGTGTGTCTGTGTAGGGAGGGTGAGAAGGAGGGGGGGGGGGTGGTCTCTTCGGGTGATATTACATATGTGACTGAGGATGTTGTGTTTTATTGCGAGTGTACACAAATATAAGTAAACAGTTTGCAGTCTGAATGATGTCCTGTATGAAAAAAATGACGGAGTATGTTTCCACTGTTCACACACACACACAGTTCGATCGCGCCCGCGCCTCTCTCTCTCACACACGCGCGCACACACACACACACACACACAGTTCGATCGCGCCCGCGCCTCTCTCTCTCACACACACACACACACACAGTTTGATGGCGCGCGCCTCTCTCTTAAGCTGGAGTGTGTGTGTGCGCGAGAGAGAGGCGCGCTGGCGCGATCGAACTGTGTGTGTGTGTGTGTGTGTGTGTGAGAGAGAGAGAGAGAGAGAGAGAGAGAGAGAGAGAGGCGCGGGTGCGATCGAACTGTGTGTGTGTGAGAGAGAGAGAGAGAGAGAGAGAGAGAGGCGCAGAAATCATTTTATACGGAAATTAACTTTATTCTCATCTGAATTATAAATAATTGGTGTTAATTAAAATTAAGGAACATTTAGTTTCTCTGTTCTGAATATCATTAAAACAGAAAAGGCAGAGACAACATAATGATAAATAATCTTAAGATATTATATTGTATGCTATGTGTTGTGAATACACCCATGTTAAACATTAAAATTTACTTCCATTGCATATCATAGAACTCATAAGTGTAAAATATAATTACATTAATAAACCTGTACATAGACCTCCAGATAAATACTGGGCTTCTATATTTACACATTTAAGTGCTGCAAAACATATTGAGCTATGACATCCTACGACATTAAAAATTATTCTATATTTAAATTATCTCATATATGTGGCTATTGTGGTTCACGATCATAGGCCCTGTCCCAAATGGCACACTTCATATGAATTTTCGGTCTTGTGTAGTTATTTCATGTGTCCGTTAAATCCATGAGACTGTAGGGTGTCTCATTTTTCATTTTAGGTTTTAGAAGGTTTTTCACGCATACTTTGTGGTTGATATATGCCCTCGATGCGCACTTTTGCAGAGCACACACTGATGCAAGCTCTACAGCACACAACAGTCAAAGCAGGGTTATGTTTTTGCATGTCGTGCACAATAACCCTAAAGGCACCGGGGTGGCGGCTTGTTTATATATATATATATATATATATATATATATATATATATATATATATATATATATATAAATATAGCTGCGAGCAGCGATGAAGGGCCAAAGCCGGTGGCACCACCATCCCGGTGCCTTTAGGTAACTAAAGGCACCGGGGTTGCGGTGCCACCGGCTTGGGCCCGTAATCGCTGCTCGCAGCTATATTTATTATTATTTTTGTTTTTGAGTTTTACATTCATCCAATGATCTGATTGGTCAGACGGCCCAATCTGTTGTGATTGGTCTGAAACCAAACGCTCATTAACATATCTGAATTTCAGCTCTTTCTCAGCACTTGATACACAGTAATACAAACAGTAACGATGCCGTCAGTTTGCCGTATCAATCTCATCAAAGTGGATTTTCTTTGGCAGAAGAAAACAGCGGCTTACTCAACATGAACAACACGAACCAAACTCTTTCTGTCTCAGATACAACTACAGTGTTTGAGGGCGGGGCAAAGAGACCAGCCAATCAAGACCAGAGGCTGGTATTATGCAAATTAGTTACAAACCTACACAGGTTCAGCAGGAAGTGAGACTGAATTACTGACGACTCGTTTCAGGCAGTTCAGAATCGAGTCTTTCTTTTAGGAGACAATGGGCCAGATTTACTAAACAGGACAAATTAGCATGAGAGAGCAATTCTAAAAAAATGAATATGGAAAAAGGCCAGCTGCAAAAATAACCCTGTCCACGCAAAAGAGGGTTTGCGCTGGCGCAAGCTGTTAGTAAATCTGGCCCAATAACTCCATTTATCTGCACTCTGATCATTGCAGACCATTTACATTCACAAACATCTCTATTACACACTACATGTGGATACAATTTTCAAAACATTTACTTGCATGCAATCGCGATACTTTTTCCTATTGTAAGGGGATTTACAGTCAAAGACCCAGAACCAGATATGATGAATGAAGACACTGAGTCAGAATTATAATAAATTAAAGAAAAGATTTACTGAAGATAGTTTGCAGTTTAATCAGCAGAAGTCAGCTTCAAGACTCACACAGGAGTTTGTAGGCCGTCCCGCTTACAGTTACAAAGATCACAGCAGTTATACCATTCACCAAGGTCTAAGCTACGTCCTTGCTTCAGGTTGCAGTTTCTGATTGGCTAAGAACACATATAGTCTAAGCAAATTTCCACACATGTATAGATAGGAGAGTATGTCGCCATTAGTCAAGATTGTTGTCGCACGATTCCTAGATTGAGGACTGCGGTGACCTCGGAGGTCGGAGAAAGGCGTCTTCGGGTCTGTTGTTGCATGCCGAAGTGTCCCATAGCTCCTATACAAGACCTGCACAGAACATACAACGCACACACAAAAGCACTAGGGAATCACAGTTTCTCCAAGGTTGAAGAGGGCCTGAGCTAACTATCATCAGGACAAACTACCAAAACATACTGATAATACATTCCCTCCTCAGGAAGAAGTACAGATATATAGACAACACATGTTGAGAGTCACATCAGAATGTACCTAAAAGCAGCTGGTTAACACTCACAGCAAACATATGATTAAAAGTATATTTAAATTATTCATTGAGTATAGAAATGATTTATGTAGAAATGCTTATCCTTGATTATTACATTGAAGCAGCAGTGGATTCCAATCCACCCCCTTCAGTATGCAATGATGTAAGCCAATCAGTGGTTCTTTACTGACAAGCCTAAAACTAACCTTTTGCCACACCTGCCAGTGGCCGGTGACTTAAGAAAATTTACCAGCCATAAATATATATATTTTCCCCCAGATTAATCCTTATTAAAGTTACAAAAGTTATTCAAAAGTAATCTTTTTTTTTTTTTTGTCCAATGTTGTTTGATTAAGATTAAAAACACAGACAGCGGCAGGAATATATTAGGCTGCTGTCACTTACAGACATAATGCACAGATCCAATATACTGATACCTCACAGCGCGTGAGTAACGAAAGGAGTTCCCCTTTGCTTCTTTTTGTGCTTGAATAATTAATTTGGCAAGGCAAGGCTTAAACATTCGTGACAATAGAGGAAACCTCATGGAACATATTAAAATAATAAACATTAAAATAATAAAAACATCCATGTCATGACCCCTGTAAAACCCAGTGGAAACGAGTAGGTTGAGATGTCCAATGTTTGTCCTTCTCTCTTCCCAAGAAATATCCTCTTGCTCAGCTGATCAGAAGCAGCCAGACCTGCAACTACAAGTTTAATAATGAGCAGCACCACATGACCTCTGGAACTTGCACCGAAAAACATGTTCTTGCACTCTTTTCACATAAGTAAGTGAAATAATAAATTCCTGTTGCTCATGTAAATTTAGTGCATAGCTCTAGCAATGCCAATGTCATATCATGAATTTCAGAACGTTACTTCCATTTTTTTACATTAAAATAGTGTGAGGTAAGATCTAAGTACCTAAACAATATTCAACACTGTTTATGATAGAAATGTTAATAACAGTAAAATCCAGTGGTGCAAACTACTTGAATTCCGCTGTTTTTAATTGAAAATATAGCCTGAATCATTTAAGTGATTCATAACTGAATGTCATGAGACAAGAAATATTTTGCTGTTTTGCTTTTTCTACATATTAAGCACATGAATATGAGTGATTGTGTGCATATTTGAAAATAAAAACATTATTTGGAAATAGTTCAAATTGATTACCATTTTTTTGTTATTTTAAATCCATTTAAATACTTTGATTATTTAATTCCTTGAAATAAAAAAGACAATGACATCATACCCCCCCTCCCCACCAAAAAAACGTAAGTTGCGCTAGTCTTTTCTTACCTATTGTGATGTATATCAAGAGCAAATGTAGCGCGGGGCTTGATTTTGTCCGCGGGGAATTGATTGGATTGTTGTGGTTTGCCATTGGCTGATCTCATGTGAGTGACAGGTTGCCCCGCCCACATCATCAGAGAAGCGAAGAGAGGTCGCCACAAGAGGGAGAGGAAGTTCTGATTCAAGATTACGAGGAACATGAATTTAACAAAATAATGATGTGCACAGATAAATAATTTATATTAAATACTGTGATATTCTTTTGTGATATAACTTTCATGGTGACTTTAAATGCTTTGGATAAAAGCTTCTGCTAAATGCATAAATGTACATTAAGTATCTTGGATGCTCATGCACTGATGTTTACCTCTATGACTTTGACTCAACCAGGGGAGAATATGGAGTGGTCAATACTGGCAAACAGGCCTTGACCCTTCTGGGAGTTGCTAAGTACAGTGACAGAGTCTTTGACCACAGTAAGAGAACATCTGTTTGGTGTGAATGTTCAAAATTTACTTGCATGTCAAACTGAATGCAAATTGCACTGTTATTCCTCCAGATATGGCCAACATGAAACCCCTCCATCCAGACAGCAGTGTTGACATGAGCCCCATCCAGGATAAAGAAGCCGCTCTTGTTGTTCTGAGGGAAATTGCTGGGCTTTCCAAGACCAACGATGGACGTAAGAGAGCCCACTTGGCCCACAAGCTCGTAGCCGTGATCCGCAAGATGGAAGCTGAAACCTTGACGGCCGTTGTTCCCGAGGCATTGGAAATCTCTCAGTCTTTGACGTACCAGGCTTTGCTACAGTGCGGTACACCAGAATGCATCAGTGCTGTCATGCAGATATTCAGGACCTTTGACAAGATCTCGGGTGAGATTGACGCTGCTGTATATGCCATGGGAATGATACCCCGGTCCTCCCGCGTCCTTGTGAAGGAAATGTTAGCGATGGCAAAGTTCAAGCCAAGCAAACCCATTTACTACGCTCTCAGCAATGCTGTGAGAAGGTGAGGGACAGCTGTAGTAATGTATTCCATTTAAAACTTTAGATTAAGGTAAAAATAAATCGTCAACTTACATATGAGTTGAATTTTACCAATTGGTAGCATTTCTGTGGCTTAAACAGTTAAGGATTGGCCAAGATCCTGGGGTTCATTTCAAGGGAATGCATGCACAATGTTATTATTCCAAAATTTTGATTGGTAAGGTTTACCTTGAATGTAGTATCTGCCAAATGCATAAATATAGTACCCTTGAATTTGCAACCATGTGAAAAGACACTTTTAGACAAATCTCAGTTTTGTCTCACTGACCGACAACATCTTTATTCTGTGTGTGACCCAAGGCTCTTTGAGACGGATGGAGTCACCAGTGAGATCCAGGCAGTGGCTGATTATGCTCTTGAACAAATTGGTGATTGCACAGGTGACCAGGAACACGTCTTTCTTTCTTTGAAGGTATGTTCACACAAATTCCTACATGCTAATAAATTCAACTTCAGACTCTACAACTAAAGCCCTATTCGGATGGTAATTGTTTCTCATGGGGACGTAAGGTATTTTGAACATTGACAGGGGTTAGTCTGTGATTTAATTGCCATCTGATTCCAGAATGTCTGTGTTTTTCTCCCACTATCTGCATAAAAATTCCCGGCTAAATTCCCGTCTATTTTTTGATGGAGGTCATGTTGGTAATTTAATTGCCATCAAATCCATCAGAAGGGATCAATCAAAAAGTCATTTTTTTAATTCTTTTCGACCACTGCCAAACAATGTACGGTAACTGGTTTGCTTCACAGTAATGTGTGCATGCATTTTAAGTAAAAAGTTTGTAAATTATACTTGATTGACCAAATCTTACCGTACAATGAATTTGACACACCAAAATGGACGTTAGGCTCTAACTCTTGAATGCTTCAGCAAATTGGGACGAAACTTGGTACATGTCATCATAATCATGACTCGAAGGTACTTGCACATTTGTGGCACTGCACTGCCTACTGTTCAAGAGAAATGAAGAATTGAGTTTTTGCTTATAACGGCTGAATGATTTGGCCAAACATCACGAGATTGGTCTCGTTAGATTACCCTAAATATCTATTACAGGTCATTGGCAACATGGTGGCTGCACTGGGAGCTGCGCGTCCTGCTTTGCAGTCTTCTGTTATTCAGTGCATCAAGCAGCCGGCTGCCTCCCCTGCAGTCCAACAGGCCGCGATCCAGGTCTTCAGACAGATTCCTGTACCTGAAGAGGTGTGCTGATAAATAAACCCACAACTCTTGATGAGTTTGAAGTCAGTATAAAATAAGCCGCACAATATTGGAAAATACTGACATTGCGATATTTTGTGATGTATATTACGGTATATATTGAAAAAAATACAGGATAGACCGGTTTCAGCGGGAAGCACTATGTTCATTTACACGCGTGCAGCTCACAGCGTCTCAGAACAGCTTGATTATGGGTAATTAGCTATGTTTCCATCCAAAGTTGTGGATTTAACTTATGCTTCCAATGTGTGATAGAAAACAAAATCGTCACTTCCTGGGAAATTGCTGCAAAATATCTGTAATAAAAATGCTGCAGTTGTGTAAGAAACTTATGACTCTTTATTTCCGTACATCATAAATGACTTGGTGATATCAAGTTATCTTGCGTTCGGATTCCTGTTGTTTTTTCTGAACGCAATCATGTGAGATGCTTCTAGGAGGGAATTAAACCAAATTATTCTTATGACAGACTTTGGCTCAGGCATTTCAGATCAAACCAACATCTGAGTTCTGTGATGCGATTGGTCAGCTGGTTAGTCCAGTTATCCAATCACATCCTCTGTTGAGCCAAGTCGAGTTTTTTTGTTGTGCATAGAGGAATATATTCTGTAAATGTTTATGCGTATGTCTTCTTATTGGATAAAAAAAATATCCACCTCAATAAGTGCATACGTTTTTTATGAACATTTTTAGAATTTATCTGCATCTTGGCGTTTCCATCCAGTAATATCCCAAAAATAGATGGGTAGAAACAGCTGAGACTCTGAAACACTGTATCATGTAATAAACGTGTGTAAATGACAAACTTCACTCTGAAACCGGTTGTGCATGTATTTACTTAATAAAAATCACAGCATGTGCGTTATCGATTTTATTTCTATATATATCACAGCCCTAGTCTAAAGGTAATTTCATGGCTTTTACAGGGCCGAGAGGTGCTCATGCATGCTGTTCTGGACAGAGCCGTGTCCGTACAGAAGCGTGTAGCTGCGTATCTTGTCTTGATGAAGAACCCCACGCCTGCTGAACTCGCTCAACTGGCAGCGGCTCTCCTTGTTGAGGAAAATCTTCAGGTCAAGAGCTTCATCATCTCTCATATCAGCAACATCTTGAGCTCTACCGCACCAGAGACAATGGAGTAAGTAAAAAGAATTATAGGAAGAATAAGAACCTAATCTAATTTTCAGAAGAAAAGGTAATCTTGTTTTGTTTACTCCCTAGCTTGAGACTGAAGATTCGAGAGGCCTTTCAAGGCAATGAAATTGAAATGCTCATGGAACCAAACGAACTCTCTCGGTACTACAGACTTGGATCTTTAGAGGGAAACATGATCTTTGAATCTCCTAATGAACTTCCAAGGGAGGTCATGCTGGAGATGACCTTGAATGCTTTTGGGTTTGATATGGACTTGATTGAGGTACAGAGTTCAATAAAAGTCCAACATTTACTTGATTATGGCCCTATGAAATCTGTTTTTTGCCAAATTCTGTTTGCCATAATCAAGCAGCCCTAAAGCAATGATTCTTGCTTTCAGATTGGCATGGAGGGAAAGGGCTTTGAGCCCATTGTGGAGGCTTTCTTAGGTGACAATGGATTCTTCCCAGATACTATCATGAAGACCACCTTATATGCCACCGACAAGATGCCGGTCGAACTCAACGAGGTCTTGGACAACATGCTGCCATTCATGGGAAACGATAGGAAGAAGAGACAGGTATTAAATGTAGTGAAAGTTGCAAATGGATGTATTTCTTCACAGCTGGATTCCAATCTCAATCTCTTCTGTGTGCTGTAGGCTTCTCAAAACATAGTCAATGAAATCAGTCATAATGTCAACAAGCTTATCGAGGACTTAAAGGCCCAGGATGCTCCTGAAGCAATGGTGTACCTCAAGCTTCTGGGTGCTGAACTTGGGTATCTTGATACAAAAGATGGCAAGATGATTCACAATCTCCTTAAGATGATCCCCACTGACGTGAGTACAGTTTTACCAACCACAGCTGTCACCACATGTATTCTGTCATCAGAATTAGTAATGCAATCAAGGCAGTTGTTATATCAACTTTTTAATAACACATTTATGTTCTACTCCAATTTGTTGTTGAAATATAAGTAAACGGTGGCTGTACTAAAACTTGTTTTCGTGACAGATTTATTCAAACATACGTTAAATAATGAAGACAACAGGATAAGTAAAAATATAATGAATATGTAATATAGTGCATATATTTATCAAAATTAATTTTTCTAGCTGACTATCAAGTTTATGGTCATTGAATGGCTTTTCTGAGGTAAATGTAACTACGTGACATTGTTCTCAAACTGTTTTATTGATGTCTTTCCGTGGTTGAAACTCGATTGCTTTTGTCCGCCTCGCTGCCTGCTGTGAGCTGTGAGTTTGTTTGCGTCGTGGCTGTCTAAGCCTCGTATTAGCTTCGTATTTCCTTCTGTTTTTCCGTATTTCTCTCTTTATTCTGTTCTGAACCATCATTTAACTCATAATTACAACTCGGACTGTTGGCCAGACGCGTCTCAAGCCATTATACGGCTGGAACCGCAAATACGGTTGGAACATTGGTTGTTGGTCGTAGAGCGAGACACCGCTTCACTGCTGTTTGCCCTGCGATCGACTGCTTTTGTCAGCCTCGTTGCCCGCTGTGAGTTTGTTTGTTTGCGTTTGTTTGTTTGCGCAAATACGGTTTGAACATTGGTTGTTGGTCGTAGAGCGAGACACCGCTTCACTGCTGTTCGCCCTGCGATCGACTGCTTTTGTCAGCCTCGTTGCCCGCTGTGAGTTTGTTTGTTTTCCCGTCTACATCATCGTGCGTCTACATTACACCCATACCACTAAAAAGACGGTTTTTACCCAAGACTTGAGTCATAAATTAGTATAAATATTAATAGCATCACTGGTTGCATCATTGCTAACTTACTGTCCATCTGTTAAAATGGCGAATATATCAGGTGTATGTTATCTACCTTTTGGTGCAGATGAGAACAAATCTGAATTGCTCGCGGTGCAGTCTGAATTAGAAGCTGTAGAAAAGCAGATCCGTGACCTTCTAGAGAGACAAGCTGAGCTGAGAGACCGGTGTTTAGCTCTTGAAACATCACACGCTGATGCACACGGATCAGTGATTAACGTTAGTAACCCGCTGACGCTGACCTCGTCTACTCCGTGCGTTTCTCAGCATTGGTCCCGAGCGTCCAGGTCACGATCAGCCATGATTTCATTCACTCCGGCTCCAACACACCACCACGAAGCCTGGGTGGTTCCGCGGAAGCCGCGAGCCAGGACAAGAATCTTTTCGCCCCTCCCGGTTTTCGAGATCTCCACTCAGAACCGCTTCTCCCCTCTTCGCGAAACGGAACGCAATGCTGTGATCATCGGCGATTCCACCGTCCGACACTTCCACGCTACATTAGGTAAAAGTAAGGTGCACAGTCACTGCTTTCCTGGTGCTCGTGTTCTCGATATCACTGCGCGGGTAACTGAGATCTTGAACGGTGACGAGCGCGTCGGAGCTGTTGTGCTGCACGCGGGAGCTAACGACATTAGGCTGCGACAGACGGAGGTTCTGAAGAAAGACTTCAGGAGCCTTATCAATACGGTACGCAGCACATCGCCTGAAACATCGATTATTGTGTCTGGACCGCTTCCTATGTACCGACGAGGGCATGAAAAGTTCAGTAGATTATTTGCGCTAAATGAATGGTTATTGTCATGGTGCAATGAGCAGAAACTGATTTTTGTAAATAATTGGAATCTGTTTTGGGAGCGACCAAGGCTCTTCCGCGCTGATGGCTTACACCCAAGTAGAATCGGGGCAGATCTTCTGTCGGATAACATCTCCAAGATGTTAAATACCATTTGACTAGTAACCAAAAATCCAAATCACAGTCTCTACTGCACCAATTTAATTGATATTAATACTAGTGTAGAACATTGCATAGAAACTGTGTCTATTCCTCGTTTACTAAGATCAAATAATAAATCTACTGCGGGATCTAGAAAAAATCTAATTGTTATTAAAACAAAAAATCTCGCTATTAGTGAACAAAAACAATTTCTAAAGCTAGGTCTTCTAAACATTAGATCGCTCACACCTAAGGCGGTTATTGTAAATGAAATGGTCACAGATAATAATTTCGATGTTCTGTGCCTTACTGAAACCTGGCTTAAACCAAATGATTATTTCGGTCTAAATGAGTCTACTCCGCCAGGATACTGTTATAAGCATGAGCCCCGTCTGATCGGTCGTGGCGGCGGTGTTGCAACAATCTACAGAGATATCCTTAATGTTACTCAGAAAACTCGTCATAGGTTTAATTCGTTTGAAGTGCTTGTGCTAAATGTTACGCTCTTAGATGTAAAAAAAAAATCCCTATTATCTCTAGCATTGGCTACCGTATATAGACCTCCAGGGCCTTACGCCAATTTCCTAAAAGAGTTTGCTGACTTTCTATCAGATCTTTTGGTCAACGTCGATAAAGCATTAATTGTTGGAGATTTTAACATACACGTAGATAATTTAAATGATGCGTTAGGGGCTGCGTTTACAGATTTATTAAACTCCTTCGGGGTCAAGCAAAACGTCACCGGACCAACTCATCGTCTTAATCATACACTCGATTTAATTATATCATATGGAACCGATCCAACCGATATAGATATCATTCCACAAAGTGATGATGTCACTGACCACTGCTTGGTAACTTGCATATTACGCACTGCTGTAATATGTCATGCTGCGCCACGTTATCGACCAGGTAGAACAATTCGTCCATCCACCATAGATCATTTCTCAAATAGCTTATCTGATCTGTCTCAGCTGCTGCCTGAACCCAAACAAACAGATGAATTAGACGAACTAACTAGCACTATGAGCACCATTCTCTCTAGAACATTGGATATTGTTGCACCCATTAGATTAAAAAAGGTCTGAGAAAAAAGTATAGCACCATGGTACAATAATACTACGTATGTTTTAAAGAGAGAAACCCGTAATTTAGAGCGTAAATGGAAAAAAAGTAATTTAGAGGTCTTTAGAATCGCGTGGAAAGACAGTATGTCACTTTATAAAAAGACACTTAAAACGGCCAGGGCTGAGCACCTCAGCAAATTAATAGAAAACAACCGAAATAATCCAAGGTTTTTATTTAATACCGTGGCTAGACTAACAAATAAACAGACGTCGTCTGAACAAAATACCTCGTTACAGTTTAGTAGTAATGATTTCATGAACTTCTTCACCGAGAAAATTGAAAGCATCAGAATCAAAATCGTAAACGTTCGATCTTTGCTCGCGCCTTATAATTCGGCCGCAATTATCACCCCGCAAGAACAATTACAATGCTTTACAACCATAGAACAAAAAGAGTTAAATAAACTTATCACTTCATCTAAAACAACAACATGTTTATTAGATACTATACCAACTGAACTACTGAAAGAAGTGTTACCTATAGTGGAAGAGCCTCTTCTCAATATTATTAACTCATCTTTATCTTTAGGTCATGTTCCAAGAACGTTCAAGCTGGCAGTTATAAAACCTCTTATTAAGAAACCACAATTAGATCCAAATAACCTAGCAAATTACAGACCCATTTCGAATCTTCCATTTATGTCAAAAATATTAGAAAAAGTTGTGTCCGCTCAACTCGGCTCTTTCTTGCAAGAAAACGACATCTATGAAAAGTTTCAGTCTGGATTCAGGCCACATCATAGCACTGAAACTGCGCTTGTTAGAATCACAAATGATTTACTTTTAGCTTCGGACCAAGGCTGTATCTCAGTACTAGTTTTACTTGATCTTAGTGCTGCGTTCGATACTATAGATCACACAATACTCTTAGATCGACTACAAAATTACACTGGTGTTCAAGGACAAGGATTAAGCTGGTTCAGGTCATACTTATCTGACCGCTACCATTTCGTCTACTTAAATGGAGAAAAATCGATTATAACTTCGGCAAACTATGGAGTGCCGCAGGGATCTGTGTTAGGCCCTTTATTATTCTCAATATATATGCTGCCACTTGGTAATATTCTAAGGAAACATGGAATTAGTTTCCATTGTTATGCTGATGACACTCAAATATATATTTCATCACGGCCAGATGAATACGCTAAATTATCCAAATTGACAGATTGTGTTAAAGATATAAAAGATTGGATGACGCGTAATTTTCTTTTATTAAATCCAGACAAGACAGAGGTAATACTTATCGGTTCTAAAAACCATCCACAAAACCTTTCACAGCACGACTTTAACATAGTAGGATGCCCTGTGACTTTATCCGCTACAGTAAAAGACCTGGGTGTTACATTAGACTGCAACCTGTCTTTTGAAAAGCATATTTCATATGTTACAAAACAGCCTTTTTCCACCTTAGAAACATTGCTAAGCTACGTAATATGCTATCAGTCTCTGATGCAGAAAAGTTAGTTCATGCATTCATGACCTCGAGACTAGATTACTGTAATGCTTTATTAGCTGGTTGTCCTGCATCTTCAATAAACAAGCTACAGTTAGTCCAAAATGCAGCCGCTAGAGTTCTTACTAGATCAAGAAAATATGATCATATAACACCGATTTTATCATCACTTCATTGGTTACCTATAAAGTTCCGTATTAAATACAAGGTATTGCTTTTGACTTATAAAGCTCTAAATGGTTTAGCTCCAGTCTATTTAACGGATCTTCTATCGCCTTACAATCCATCGCGCTCTTTAAGATCACTAAATTCGAGGCTTCTGGTCATTCCTAGGATATCCAGATCCACCAAAGGAGGCAGAGCATTTTCACATTTAGCTCCGAAGCTCTGGAATAGCCTTCCTGATATTGTTCGTAGCTCAGACTCACTCTCCCAGTTTAAAACTAGACTGAAGACGCATCTATTTAGCCAGGCATTCATATAAATTTTTTATCTTACAGTTACTGTAAATTCGGCCTCTAGTTCATAAACGCCAGAGGAGAACTGGCCCCCGACTGAGCCTGGGTTCTCCCAAGGTTTTTTTTTCTCCATTGGGTCATCTGATGGGGTGTTAGGACACCATTAGGTCACTGGATGGAGTTTTTCGGTTCCTTGCCACTGTTGCCTTTGGCTTGCTCAGTTGGGGATATTCAAATTAATTAACCAATCATACCATTGATCAGCTCTACCAAACTTGGATGTCTTTTTTCCAGTAATAAACAAACATTGTTAAGTTGTTTTGATTGATACTGTGAAGCAGCTTTGATACAATCTGTATTGTGAAAAGCACTATATAAATATATTTGACTTGACTTGACTTGACTTGAAACACTGATTACATGAGACATGATTGATTTCAGTAAGTTTTTCTGTTCTTTCTG
This sequence comes from Gila robusta, assembly GCA_030770095.1. Classification (NCBI taxonomy): domain Eukaryota; kingdom Metazoa; phylum Chordata; class Actinopteri; order Cypriniformes; family Leuciscidae; genus Gila; species Gila robusta. The sequence goes on from JAVALU010001626.1 coordinate 90,933, forward strand.
ATGTTCACTGATGTTTATTTGGTTCAGTTCAGTTGGCAGTTCAGCGATCTGTCACCACACAAATCCACATTTATTGTTTGAATTTTGTGATGAAATTGACCAAATTTGAAAGCTGAGACTTTGTTTCTAAACAAAAGTATCAAAGCACAAAGATTATTTTGATTATTGGTTGGGAGGTGCTACAAAAAATATGTAGTAAAGTTTTCTTCATGCATCAACAGAGAAAAGCACTGACCAAAAGATTGATCTTGAGATTTAAATTGAAGTCAATTATTTTATCCTTTAAAACTCATCTTTGATAATCAAAATGACATTACACATTAAAAAAAGGCATTTCTTCATGCCTTAAAAATAGCTTCAATGTAACTCAACACCCTTGTGTATTTTAATATTGAATCATGAATATGCAAATTAGTCCCCGCCTCCACACACTCACATTAAAAATTTGATGAAAAAATGATCAGTATCGATTAAAAATGAGAAATTGACATTGTTAATCCAGCACTAGTGTCCACACAGCTGACATGTTTACCCGTTGTAGTTTATCCACGTTGTGGAACAAAATAGACACTGAACACGCCATTAGAGAAACGCTAATTAGACGTCACTGTTTGGGTCAATGATTTCTATCCTCCAAAATCGTTTGCCCGAATCAACAATTTTCAGTCACCGAAATTTCTTTGCATTACTAATCAGCATTATATTTTTGAAATAGTTCCTCAAAAGACTGCTCTCAAGTGTCGACAACGAGCTTTTCCTTCACTACATCTTCATGGATAATGAGTTTTATCTGCCCACCGGAGCTGGCTTTCCACTGAGAGTGGCTCTGTCTGGCACCTTTACTCCTGGAGTCAAAGGAGGATTGAGCTTTAATCCAGGCAGGGTGAGTCCAACACACTTCAGTCGTGCACGTGTTATTGTCAACAACAGATTATCTTGCATTTCTACTATTTTGCTCTAAGATGTGTTCATGTTTATGAAAACTGCATTTATTTGATCAAAAATACAGTACAAATTGTGAAATATTATTACAATTTAATATAGCTGTTGTCTATGTAAATATATTGTACAATGTAATTTATTCCTGTGATTAAAGCTGAATTTTCAGCATTATTACTCCAGTCTTCAGTGTCACATGATCCTTCAGAAATCAGTATAATATGATGATTTGATGATCAAGAAACATTTCTGATTTCATCAATGTTGAAAAGCATTTATTTGAAATAGAATCTTTTGTAACATTATAAATGTTTTTTAATGTCATTTTTGAGCAGTTTAATGCCTATTTGTATAAAAGTATAGTTTTTATTTTCACTTTTTAAAATCTTACTTTTGAAAAATTTTAAAAAAGTGTTTCACGGTTTCCACAAAAATATGACTGAACACTGATAATAATCAGAAATATTACTTGAGCATCAAATCATCATATTAGAATGATTTCTGAATGATGTGACACTAAAGACTGCAGTAATGATGCTGAAAATCTGAAAAAACAGAACAGAATTTTTATACAAAATTCTATAAGTATGAACAAAACACACTTATTTTTAATCCAAGAGGAAGAAAGAATAGTACAACGCTTACTCAGATAATAAAGGAATTGAAATGACGCAACATTACACACAATTATAATTATAAAGTTTGAGCCTTTAATCTCTGGGTCAGGGTCAACTCAAGTGATAATCAACTCAAAATATATGTATATATAAATGCACCACATGTTATATTTTATGAGTTCCTTCTCAGAAAGACAACATGTCTGAAACAGAAGCAACTTTTGTACCACTTCTGGCCACAGTACGGCATGTGCCGCACAGGATTCAAACCCACAAAGGTTCGGGGCTCGTGGCACGGGGTTTAGCAGCTCACGCTACTCAGTTGACGCTGACTCACCGAACTGCAGAGTAGAGCCTTCGGTGTGAGACTGAGGACACAACAGCATTACTTAGCATGTTAACCAGATTAGCATGCTAAGCTAATTTAATGCTAATGTAACTTTAACAGGTTAACCTGATAGCTGAAGAGCCACATTAGAAAGAATGGCATCTGGTTAGCATGCTAACCAATTAGCAAGGTCAACTTTGAAGACGAATATCTCGGGAACGGTGGTGATATCAAAAATCCGTTCTGTTCTGTGCGGCTTGGTCCAAAGATCATCTGAGCCAATTTTTTACAAAATTGAGCAAAATTTGTCAACAGTTTTTCATTTGCTTCATTTGTTGGAAAATCGGAAACGGCAAAAACCAAGGCACATAATGGCATAAATCAAATTTTAAACAATGTTTTCAAAAGTTATAAGCATTTTTGCAAAAAATGTGTATCTCTGGAACACAAGGTGACACTGTGTTCAAACTTCTCAGGTACCTTCAGGACATACCCTTGATAAAGCATACCAATTTTCGTTTCGATTGATCAAAGTTTAGCCAAGATAAAGCCTCAGAACCAATTTTGGGTTGACCTCCTTAAGTTTCTGACATCATCACTTTGAACAAAGATGAATAAAAAAAAAATCTGTTCATTCATTTCTGTGCAGCTCAGTCCAAAGATCATCTGAACCAATTATTATTATTATTTTTTATAATTTATTTATAAACTTTTTCAAAGCATTAACAGAAAGCTTCATACAATTAAAATTAGAACTTTCCCCCCATTTTAACCCTTTCCGCCGAAATAATTAACCATACATTACATACAAGATAAGACAACAGTAGTAATAGTAATCACAATTAAATTCAATTGAAAATACATTTAAATAATAATAATAAAAAATAATTAATAAATATATAATAATATAATATAATAAATAAATTTTATAATAAATAAAATAATAATTTTTTTCTGACATATTCGTGGTCTGTACATAATTATAAAGCAAAACCACAATTGGTGATCATTTAACATTGAAGTGGGAGAGTCTTCATCTTGTCTTTTACAAATTTTCGACAGATCCTTTCATTAAATATTTAATTTTCTCTAATTTTAAGTATGTTACTAGATCACATAACCACATTGAGGCTTTAGGCGGGTTTTTGACTTCCACTCCAATAATATTCTCCTTCTCGCTAATAAGGTGGCAAAAGCAATAACATTTTTTACTTTATTTGTCAATGATACTCCATGTTCTGGTACTCCAAAAATAGCAACTTCAACACTGGGTTTTATATCCAGGCTAAAGGCCTCATTTAATGTTTTAAATATGAATGTCCAATAGTCACTCAGCTTTTGACAAGCCCAAAACATATGAAAAAAGTCTACCTTGTCACCTTTGCATCAATCACACAAGTCATCAACATTTGGGTGAATTTTTGAAAGTCTGCGTTTTGTGTAATAGGCACTGTTACAGAGCAGGCTTCCACTACACCTTCTCTTCACCACTGTAGGACACTTTCACCAGAATATTAACCATCACAAACTCAACATCCCATCATGCCGCTTACCTGGGACTGATTACACAAACACCTGCAGCTCATCCACACTCACCCATATAAACCCCGTTCACTCTCAAGTTCATTGCGAAGTATTGCATTGCCCCGGCGTACAATTTCTGAGCGGTTTCCCTGTGTTTGCTGAACTGTTACTGACCTTGGATTGGTTCTACCGACTTCTGATTCTTCTGCTGCCTACCCCGACTCGGACTGTTATATCGACTTCTGATTCTTCTGCTGCCTGTCTCGACTCGGATTGTTTATTGAACTGTGATTCCTGCCGCCGGCCTCGACCCTTGCCTGTCATCCACTTCTGCTCTAAGGTTATCTCCGTTGTTCTGTCTGCCCCTGATTTACCCTGCCTGTTGACCATTCAAATAAAGCTGCAAATGGATTTCTCTGCGTCCTCCACGTCATTACAGGCATGATGGAGGACTTTAAGTTGTATAAGGCTGAGGCGTGCACAAGAAGTTGATCCATTTACTCTATTAAAAGCCTCATCCCAAATTTCGTCAGGTATTTCACTTCCTATGTCCTTTACCCACTTACCTCTTATTCTGTCAATTAAAACATAATTTGAGGACATAACCATTTTATATATTCCTGCAATTTGACCTTTAAGAAAAGTAGGAGACAGTAGAATTTTATCCAATAGTGAAGTAGGTGACAAGTCAGGAAAAGTTGATTGAAATCTGAGATTGAACAAAATGTCAGACTTGAAAGTAACGTTAGGTTGGACTGTGACAATTGGAATTTCTCTGAGAGGTCATTAAAACTGGCAAAGGTGTTGTTTATATAAAAATCACTACACCTGGCCAAGCCTACCCTCTGCCATTGTGCATATGTGAGATCTATTTTACCAGCAGGAAGCAAATGGTTTTTACGGAGAGGGCTTAGCTTAGAAGAGTTGCTGAGTTTATGCCTTTGTCTAAACTGTGACCATATTTTAAGTGTAGAACGTACTACTGGGCTTGAAGAGTATTTAGAGGGAGAGAGTGGTAGCTTCATTGTTATTAGAGCAGAAAGCAATGTAGAAATACAAGTATTTGCCTCCACCTTACACCAATCAACATCAGGGGAAGTATACCAACAAATAAGTTTTTGAAGATTTGCGGCCCAGTAGTAGCCCATAAGATTAGGAAGGGCTAAGCCTCCCTGGGGCCTTTGCCTTTCGAGGAGCTCCTTACGAATTCTAGGGTTCCTTCCCCCCCACAAAAATGATAGAATGGGTTTTACGGAACAAAAAAATGTTTTTGGGAGAAAAACTGGAAGTGACTAAAATAAGTATTAGAATCTAGGTAAGATATTCAAATTTACTCTGCCTGCTAGATACAAATGTAATGCATCCCATCTCTGAAGATCAAACTGAACCAATTTTTATAAGAATTGAGCAAAATTTAAAGGAGTAGTTAAAAAACAGAATACTGTACTTTTCAAAATGGCCACTACTGTAATGGGCAGAGTCTTAATGCAAGATATTGAATGTGATCTGCATAATGAGAGAAATCAGGTGTACTATGTTGTCTAGAACAAAAGGTTCAAAAGTTATAACCATTTCAAAACTGAAATTTGAACTGGTGGTGGCGCTATAGAGTTGGTCCTAAAGACTCCTAAATTGGTCCAATTACTATTCTTTACCATCCCTACAAGTGTTGGCAAATTCCATAATTTTACTATGCTCCGTTAGTTGGGCTGCCATAGATTCCCATTCGGGAGGAATAAGAAAAACTATAGGCACTTGGCCCCTTATTAAAGTTTACTATATATTCACATAGAAAACAGCTGTTTTACATTGTAATAATATTTTACTTTTTTTTTTATTCAAATAAGTGCTAAAACAATCTTAAATCCAAACTTTTGACTGGTATTATACTAACATGAATTGACTACACCACAGAAGGAATTAGCTTTGACCCTGTCTGCTGGCATTGAGTTTGTGACTGAGATTGGGACTCACTTCCCCGACTATGTTCACTGTGGTCTGGAGATGCACACGAACATGTATCATGAGAGCGGTGTTAGAGCGAAGCTCTCTGTGACCGACAGCCAGCTCAAGCTCTCCATTCCAGCTCCTCATGGGCCAACTGAGCTCATTAGCATCACGTAAGTGAAACTGGATTATCAATGCATAAAGGATTTAAAAGCCCTTCACATAAAAGGGAGTAGGGCTCTGCAATAATGGTTAAACTGATAATCAAGATTCTCATTTGAAATTTTTACAGTTCATCAGAATGAATGCACTTTCATTTGACCAAGAGCGTCAACTCCTATGCTGGATTTGCCAGAAAAGTTATTATGACTATCAAAATTGAGAGATGTAAACTCAAAATTGCAAGAAACTGGCAATTGCAAGAAAAGAATTGTGATATTAAGATAAGTCCTTACCTTATACATTTTATTCCTTGGCAGAATTAAATGGTTGAAAAAAGAAAAAACAGAACAAGTCTGCAACAAAATATTGAGCTATACAGAAGGATAGGGGCCCAGGTTAACAACTATAGCTTGACGAGTAGTTCAGTAAAGTGGCTTGGGCATAAATTTGGCTTGTTCAGTTCAAGTCAAACACCCCAGTCAGAATGAACAACCTTGCTAAAGGAAAAATTTAACTTTATTTTAGAAGTGTGGCCAAATAAATAAAACTGAACAGTCATGAAAGAACCAACTCCAGTTGAAAATGAATACCAGGGAGACTGTTGGGTTTCATGAAATTTATTAAATCTAAATTCACATGACCAGTTTAACTTCTCCACTAGACACCACAGTTTGCCCACTAGAGACGGTCTTGATGGGAGTGTCCCTTCCTGTAGAAGTGGTAGAAGCATGAGCATTTAAATACAAAATTCACAGTTCCTGAAGTCAACTTCCAGCAAACACTCACTTTTCCTAGTGCAACTTTGCTCACAGGAGCCAGAGGAGGGATGGCACACCGCTGTACTACAGTGGATGAAGATCTAACAGAGGGGCAAAGGGTTAAGCCATAGAATTCACTGTAAAAAGCACTAATATTAAGGGTTGAGGTAAGGCTGCAGAGCATACGGTTTCCTGCAGAGGAGCCAGTGATGCTGGATCTACAAATGTAAACATCTTCACAACAAAACGCTTGTAGTGGGTCGGGAACTGAAGACCAGATGATCCAGCCACTGGAACCAATGTGGTCAGGTAACGATCATCCTGGTAAGGGCATCTGAAAGGCAAAGAGGCAGTCAGAAATGCCTTACAGCACACTAGATGGATAAAGACTGGCCTTACTCACCCATCAACCAGAAGATCCCATTGGGGTAGACTGAGTGGACTGGGGGTTGATGTGGCCCAGCAATGTCCCAGCATCAGGACAATGTTGGGGTCGGTCCTCTCCAAAATGTGCACCTCAACATACACAGGCTCCCGCAGGACTTTTGTAACTGGATAATCAGCATCACTGTAGTAGGACGTGTACGCCTCGTCCCCTGAGGAAGAACGCAGTGTTTAACTAGAAACTGGAGTTTTAGAAAGGCTTTAGGCATACTCAGGACAAACACTTACCTTCTGCACAGCCTTTGGTGACACATTGACCATTTGCTAGTCTAAGCGCCACCCTGAGGGGTCCAGGAGCAGCTACTGGTGGAGGTGGAGGAACGGTGTTGACCTCCACAACCAGAGCTTCCACAGAGGTACCAGAGTACCTACACTGGAAGAGAAGCCTGGACAACAAACAGTGAGCTTGTAGCATTTGTCAATGATTCACATTTATGATAAAGCACACATCACCTACTCAAAATGGCTGTCCCTTGTGATGGAACCAAGTGGTCCGATACCCACTTCATATGAGGAGGTCATTCTGTTTTCATACACCACATATCCACTGTCCTCCTGCAAATAGTAACATTGTTGGCATCCAATCCATTCTAAGCCACGCAGAATAAAACCACAAGCAGCTACTCGCCATCATGCTTGTGCCACACGCAGTGACAGGGAACTGGTATATAGCAAAGAAAGGTGTGGATCCCACAGGACTGCAAGCTGGATCATTTCCACCCAGGAGACGGACTGAATCCAGGCTCAATCGAGGCAGCGTAACATCTCTAGCCACCACTACCACAAACTGCCCATCTCTTATACACTGGACAGTCACTGGAAAGAGTTACAAGAGCAGGTTATTGCTGAGGATCAGTTTAACATGAATGCCTCTACATTGACTCTACACTCTTACCTGCCTTCCCATAATAACACTGCTGGCCATTAAAGCAGCAGTTGATAGCAGCACACTCAGCACCACTGATACCAGGTGGTCCACATTGGATCTGCTCATAATCAGCTACAGTACATTTGTCAAGGGGCTCTGCCTGTGCCACTGGCTGCTTAGGCTGAAACTGTTGACTAGCTTGCTGTTGAACTAACTGAGGAAACTGCTGACTTGCTTGTTGAACTGACTGTTGAAACGGTTGACTAGCTTGCTGTTGAACTGACGGTTGAAACTGCTGAGGAAACTGTTGACTAGCTTGCTGTTGAACTGGCTTCTGAAACCACTGGTCAGTTTGCTGGAACATCAGAGCTTGAGGACTCTGGGGCAGATCACTCCACTTTGGAAGAGCATGACAGAAAGCACAGAACCAAACACAAAGTGCCAGAGACTGAACAGCACACCAACTTCCTGCCATTGTTCAACAGCTAGTCACACTGCTGAGACGCTGCCCTTTGGTCTTTTTGTACTCTACAGACTTTGGCTAATTAATGATAATCCCTCCCTCTTCATTAACAGTCATGATTCTCCAGACTTGTATGAGTGTGGAGTTTATGCAAATGGTGTTTTCATTTGTTCTTAAGATTCAATTTTCCTTTTTTTCCCACCCATTTTGAACATATATTGAATGCACATATTTAGCTGAATTCAGAATAGTTTACTAGTACTATTTCTGCCATTCAGAATTCAGCCTTTGTTTTATGCTTCATTATGTGAACATAATAGTGGATGTTTTGGCTATTCTGGATTGTTTTGTTTTTTTAAACCCATCTTGGATTTCTCATGGCAACAGACATGTGTATTCAGACTGACTCAAGAGTTTGATATGCAGGATTATGTTGCAATGATATGGAAGCCTTTATCAGCAATATCTGGTGTATTCCTAAATTTTGCATCATTATAAAGATAAAGTTATATAATACTGTAAAGGCTTTTAATATCCTGCACACACTGCAAGATCATTCAGTATAGCTCAATATTTTATGTAGCAGGCTGCAGAGTAGACCTGAAATTGAGGCAATAATATACCTCAAATTCACTTAAACATGCACATTTATTGTAATTTGAGTCTTATCAGAAAAGAACAGGATCCGTTAAAGTCTCTCTTCACCAAAACATACAAAATTATTTTGTCTGCGGTCATCACCGTTGTCTCTGGTGGGTAAGAAATGGTCATACAAATAAAACTTGGTTTCACTACCAAAGCATTCATTCTCTAAACTATGCTTGAATTAAATTATTAGAGTTCTCTTCAAGAACTCATACGGGCTGTTTTTGCATGGCCACATATGCAATGCTCTCAGTTAACAACCAATGTGGGTTTCACCAGATTAGGAAAGCACCAGTCTACTGTTCAATAAACACTACTGGGACCGCCCAGAAAAAGGTCATGTCCTTCATCGCAAGTTATGTGTAATGCAGTTTGATATTAATTTTGTTCCAGACACTTTCCATTGACATCTGGTATCCGCAAGCAGGAAAGCTTGTGGAATGTGGAGGCTTGTTACTAATGCAATATAATGGAAATAATTATTTTTTAGGATGAATAAACAGCAGGCCAATGTCACTGCGTTTATGCTTAATTAATAGAGACAAGTAAAAATTGTGATCACAATGAAAATATGATTAATCGTACAGCCCTAAAAACAAGTCAAATTATTTTACATACATTAAATGCTGTTATTTTCCCCCATCTATAGCAATTCTCTGGTGTCTGTTGTTGGTGCCAAGGCTAAGCCCATTCCTGCCAAGGGCGAGTATATTAATGTGAATAAATGCACTGCTTTTTTCCCTGGACTGAAGTACTGTACAGTCCTGAAGTATCCTGATGCAACGGCAAACAATGCTGCCCCTTACTTTCCTCTCACTGGTGACAGCAAGTAAGTGAAAATCATCTATATACTGATATCGAAATATTCCTTTTCCACAAACATTTCATCCACACTTCGTATGTGTTTAGATTTGCTATTGAACTCCATCCATCTGAAAAGGTCACGGAGTATATTGCCTCCATCAGCTACGCCTATGAGGATGAGGCAGACAAAGTCACGTTTAGCCTGATGGCTGAAGGTTAGAGACGGCTTAACAAATACCTAACTGGAAAAAAAGAGAAAACACCCATGTTTAAAATAACCATCATTTGTCTTTCGCTTACTAACAGGAACATCCCATGAGGCCAGAAATGTAGTGATATTAAACAGACAGCAGTACAGCATCTCTGCAGAGTTGCTTATCGATTCTCTTCAGCTTGATTCTAAAGTTTCTGCAAAACTGAAGCATGGTGAGAAGTTGACTTTAGAAATTGAGAGTGACCTAAAACTCCCAGAGACGACTTCTGTTCAAACACTCATCCTGAAATATGGTACATGTCCAGTACAAAAGGCCTGTCGTGATTATTGATGAATTGTCTGATTGTGGTTATATGATCAAATTTAGATATCCGAAATAATTGTGCAGTTTAAATTTCAAATTTCAGTTTGCCATTCAAATAAGGAAATGTATGACCATGACAGTATAATTCTAGTGAATTATCTCTCTCAAAATATCTATTCTCAGAGAATGAAAAGATTGAGGCTGAATTGAAGTCTGATGTCAGATCTGAAATTCAAAGAATCATTCCCAACATCAATGCTGCAGTCAAAAGCCTTCTTGATCGCCAGATTGGCCTGAATGAGTTGAAGGTCCGCGATGTTCTGGCAAAGGCAGTTGCTGTAAGAACTTCCCTCAATTTTTTTTCATCAGCTTTTGAAAATACCCAAATAAATAAATGCTTATTAAACTTAAAGTGATTGTTCACCTTAAAATGGACTAAAATTAAGTCATTTACTCACCCTGATGTTGTTGATGTTGTCTGTTAATGGAGTATACCCTTCTTTCTTTTTCGGACCACAAAAGGAGAACATTTTATGTTTTAAAAATGAAGTGCTTGCTCTTGTCCAAATTATGGCAGTGAATAGCGACCAGCATCAAGCTTTTTAAAAAAGATGCAAAAGCATTTGTGACACGTCACATACTCCATGTGTTCTGGGGGTTTACGATAGGGTTTGGTGAAAAACAAACCGAAATTTTATGTTTGATTTAACAAAAATCCTGACCTTGGCCGCTGGTCTTCTGTGCTCGACTGCGTTCATGAGACTCTTATTAGCGAAGCGGTTCAATCCAACTCACCATGAGAAACACATGTTGTGAGAAATCAAAATGAATTAAAACCCATTATGAAATACAACACCTATAAATCCCAAAACGTATCCAAGAACTTTCTTCACTGAATCAAATATACCCTCGATTGGAAATCAGTTTGTCTGATGATAGATGTGAACGAGATAATTTTTTGTTACGACAAACACAAAAAAGTACATGGATTGTATTTCATGTCGCTTGATTTCTCACAACCTGTGTCGGAGTGAACTGCGTCGCTAATAAGAGTCTCATGAACGCATGCAGTTGAGCACAGAAGATAAGCGGCCAAGGTAAGGATTTTCGTTAAATAATACATTAAATTACGGTTTCTTTTCCACCAAGCTCTATCGTAAACCCCAGAACACTTGGAATATATGACATGTGATGCATCGGATCATTCTGTGATACTTTTGTGTCTTTCTATGAAAGTTTTCTATTCTCTGCCATTATATGGACTTTTTTTATTCTCTTTTTTGTGGTCTAAAAAAGAAAGAACGGCATACTGCATTAGAACAACAGCAGGGTGAGTAAATGATGACTTAATTTTCATTTAAAATGTTCCTGTTTTTTTGTTTTTTTACACATGTGCAGAATTTGGGAGTTCACCCCGTGCCTGAGATCACTCTTCCTGAAAGATTGTTCCTGAATGTGTGAGTTAATGTCACCATGTTCACCAGTATTTCAATTCAATTCACAGTTACCAGTTAAAATTAACACATGCTTTTTAAACAGAGAGGCTGCTGCTAAATATCACTTTGGCCAGCATTACTATACCATCACTCTTCCCTTGCCCTTGGGTGGAAAATCCACTAAGGATCTGAACTTTCCCACAACCCTCTCCACACCAAACCTGATTGTACCTCATCTCGGTCTGGAATTTGAATCTGCTAGCGTTAACCTTCCAGAGTTCTTCATTCCTGGGAGTGTGTCGCTGTCTGTGCCGACTCTCGGATTGGTAGAGTTGTCCGGAAAACTAAACAGCAACTTCTACAACTTAGAAGCAGCTGTGTCTGCAGCCAGAGATCCTGCTGAAAGTTATTCTGCTAAGTTTGACGTCACTGGCACAAGTCCTGTTGACCTCCTCTCCCTAAAGGTCGAAGGTAAACCTATAATTGAAGTACCACATGCTCTGTATGCATGCACGTGTTTTGGATGGTTGCTTATTGATTGATTTATTTCACAGGATCTGCTCTAGTTGAGACCACACCTGGAGATCCTCTCAAGGCTAATGTAAAGGCTGTGCTTCTCCACAAGATTATCAATGCCACGATTGGTATTGAGGGGGAAGTGGAATTTGCTGAAAAACTCAGTGTGAAATCCAAAAGCAAGCTTGAAGTAATTAGCCTTGTTGGAGTGCAAATTTCGCTGGAGCACAATGGACAGTTTGGCGTTGATGCCGAGGAGATCTCTGGAGATGGAAACCTGGAAGGATTCTTCAAGGCTGGTTCAGTCCATGGTTCAGGAAACCTTTTGCAATCAGTCTCAGTCCTCCCATTCAGACAAGAGGCAAAGATGAATTCTTCACTGAAAGTAGATTCAAAACTTCTTCAGGCTCAGAACTCCTTTGCTGTAGCCTTTGCCAATGGAGAGCTGATAATTCTGTCCAACAACACAGCATTTGACAACCTTCTAACATTGCTAAACATCGCTAAAATAACCTTCAAGGAATCCCAGCTTGATCTAAATTCTCATACAAAAGCACAGGTTCTTGGCCAGAAGATCCAAAACGTGATTGAGACCAGAGCTGGTGTTGAAGCAGTTAGCATTAAGATTGAGACCTCAACTTACAGCATTGAAGAACGTATCCATTCCCTGGTCACAGGAGCACTGGACATCAGTGGTCTAGCTATTCACAGTGACGCCTCTTTTAAACTCACAGGACACCAAGCTGTCCACAAAGCCATTTTGAAACTCAATAAAGATGGCCTGAGAATCAATGGCACAACCTCACTGCAAAGCCTCCTGAGTCTGCAGGAGCTTAAACACACGTTCGAGATCACTTACAAAAACAAAACTGCCACTGCTCAGTGCAAAACCATTGGAGAAATCATGGGAAGTCGCATTAACCACAACACTGAACTAGAGATTGCTGGACTTTCTGGTAAAATCAAAAATCATATACGTTTCAACTTCATATCATTTGATTTTGACACCAACACTGATGGTACAACTATTCCATTCCGATTCAATTTTGATGCCAGTGTTAATGGTAAGGATTACACATACTTCTTGCATGGACATGCAAGTCATGATTTTATTGCAAAAGTCTTTCTAAAAGCAGAACCACAATCCATAGCTCACTCTCATGAATGCAAGATCTCAACCCACCTTAACCTAGACAACGATGTCAACATTAAATCACAATTTGAAAGCATGTCTGACACTTTGCTTATCCCCTCTGAACAAAAGATTAAAGTGACAATTAAGGCTGAAGTGAACGACTATGCCGTTGAACAGAAAATCAGCGCTTACAACAGTCCAGCGCGGCTTGGGCTGGAAGGGTCTGGAAAAGTGCACACCAATCTGTTCAACACTGTCAACACTTTTTATCAGGACTTTGCAGTCTCTGGCTTCCTAAAGTATGACAAAAGCACCGATACACAATCAATTAGCTTGCCTTTCATTGAAAGTCTTTCTCAAGTCCCTGACAACATCAGAATAACACTCGTGAGCATGGGCGAGACCCTGAGGAAATACATCAACCGAGAGGGGATTGCTTCCAAAATTCAGAAAATACCTCATCATGTAAGTGAATTTGTGTCTAATTTGAACTTTGAGAGAAGAGCTGTGCAGCTGAAACATGCCTTGAAAGCTCTGTACCAAGAGAATGCATTAAAGCTGAAAGGTCTGATCAGTGCATTTGAGAAATTAGTGAGTGATATGTTCAACCATTTCAGTGAGGCATTGGATATTTTGGGGGAATTGATTGTGATGGGTATGCATATTGACAAAGTTGTTGAAACCCTACCAAAGCACATCAAGGTTTTGATATTTTCCATCATTGAGGATGTACAAAACATTCTTAGCTTGATCAAGACCCAAGGTTACACAAAGCTGAATGAAATCTTCCATCCTGCCAGTGCTGAGAACAAGCTTGACAGTCAGATTCCTGCAATTTCGACATCTCTTCTAGTGCCATCTTTTGGAAAACTGTATGGTGAATTCATAATCAGTAGCCCTCTCTACAACGCCAGAACCTCTGCAGAGTTCAAGAACGCCTCAAAGAGATACCCTTTTTTCACAGCTTGCATTAACTCTAAAGGAACCTCTGCAAACCTCAACATTCTGAGTTACGATCTAGAATCGACAGCACAGATATCGATCCCCGAGACGAGTCCTGTAATGGTGTCTGAAGATTTCAAGTTAACACACATTGAATTGACTTTAGACCAACATGCATCATTGACTCTGAATGGATCTGCCTCTAACAATACTTTCTTTCTTGAAACTTCATACAAGAACCAGGTGAACATCCCCTCGCACTCGCTGTCTGGTGAAGTCATGCTGATTCAGAAGGCTGTAGCTTGCCAGGATGATGCTGCATTCACACTGACAGTTAAAAATGAAGGAACTGGCAGATTTGCCCTTCAAGACTTCTCTGAGGAAGGTACCCATGAGAGTGACCTGCATTTGAACATTGGCCTTGGTGCCGCCAAGCTGTCTTTTACTGGCCACACTAATAGTGATGCTTTGCAGATCAAGATGAAGATGAAAGTGATTGCTGATGCTGTTGCTCTAAGCCACCTTGAATTCAATGCTAGTGTTGATACTGAGTCTCCATTTATCAAGAACAGTTTGCTGGTTGCTTCTGGGAAGGCTCGCTTGGGCGATATGATGGTGGAAATCAAGGCATCCCATGTCACATCGGTTGTCGGAGCTGTCAGCGGTGTCCTCTCTAATGCCGCCAACATCATGACTTGTCCTAGTAAGATTGCTATTGACTTTCAGAACAGGGGTATTGCTAAGATCAACCTGTTCGAGTCTTTTTTAGCCGATGTTGATGTCCAGAAAGACTACGCTGTTACCTTCAACTCTGACATACAAGAAATCAGCAGTGTGGTAGTCGCCTACTTAAACAATTACAACTACAGCCATAACTTCACAGCCAGCAATAACAAAGCTGAGATGGGTATTTACGCTGTTGTGAATAGTTTGGACAGCTTTGGGTACTTAAATGCTGCAGAAATGTTTGTGCCAGCCATTTTCAAGATTCCATTAATCAGAGAGCTGAACTTGAATGATAATACTGGCCTATGGCGTGACTTTACCACAAACAACCAGCCTGTTGATCTAAGTGCCAAACTTGTCTACCAGAAGAGTTGGTTTGCTCCTATTATTGATTTGGGTCTCATTGTTCCTTCATTGGGTAACCTGATCTCTGAGGTGTCTTTCAAGTCCTCTATTCTCAACCTCAATGCTAATGCAGGTATTTATCCGAAGGATTACTGGATGCGTATTAGTGCCACAACTGCCTCCGTGTTTCAGGGATTGAAGGCCAAGCTTGATGGAACCACTAGCCTGACCACAAAAAGCGGATTGAAATTGGCCTCTTCTTTGTCTTTGGAAAATGCCCACATTGGCGGTAATCATGAGAGTACCTTGACTCTGGAAGATATCTATGAGGCTGTATTGTCTGTGGACACAGTTGCTAAGATTAATCTGACAAGGTTCACTATTGATGCCACTCATCAACTTTCTGCGGACACCAAGGCCCACCCAAAGGCAGCATCAAACTTAAAGATCAAGTACACTTTTGATCGTCCAGATTCAGAGGCTGCTGGACATGGAGATGCTGAGAATACCTTGAAGCTGGATGCAACTCTTTCCTTTATCTCTGTTGAGTCTGCAACCCAAATAACCACAGATTCTACATTACCTTATGCTATCAAACTTAAGGGAAAAATGGATAATCAAGCTAACATCTATGTGAACGCTGATGGTCTGAAATCCAATCTGAAGACTACTGGAAAGGGTTACACTGATTGTAAATATTCCACGTTTGAGTTTGACATTAGTGACCAGCTGACCTCGGAGGGGGATCTTGACCGTCTGTATTCTTTGCTAGAAATTAATTCAAACTATAAATACATCTTTTACAATCATGCTGAATTTGCAATAAACCACACTGCTCTTGGTAAAGTTGAACTGGTTCCCCTGAGCACCCTCTTGGCTGCTGTAGACATATACTTGACTCAGCCAAGTCATAGTGATTTTGATGTAAGAGATACACAAAGAGGACATATTTTATCATCGGATGGGTTAAATAGCACAACAGAGATTTTCTCCCGTTGGTACAATTCAAGTACAGCAATAACAGCAGAGTATAGTGATTTACCCGTCCAAAAGGGTGTGTTTGGGTTCTCTTCTAATCTCACATCCCCATCTACACTTCTGGAGTATCAGGGTGAATTAAGTGTAACTCTAACTGACCTCAATTAAAGTAGCATTTCACCCATTTCAACATGAATCTTTATTGAAAGTGGGTCATATATGTTGTCAAAATGTAAAATAAATTTTGAATTTGGTGCCTTCTTGAGGAAAGACTTTAGGGCGCATTTGTATGAAAGACAACAACTCCCACAATGCACCACATTGCACAGCTCCGCAAGCCACTCCCACTAACCCAGAACAGCGCCTATGAGGTATCCGCCTATCCGAGAAATCGCACAAGGATAGCTACCACCAGAGCTTGAAATTCATTTCACACAGAATTTCTAGTTAGTTGTCAAACTCGTTAGTGAATTATGCCTCGTTTGTAATTCTTTTGAAATGGTGAATTATTGCATGTTAATTGTTCCTCCATCAGCCTCAGCTGCTCTTCGCTATATTGCGGCTCGTAAAAGTAGCCACGAACATCTGATTAGAGCATCAGACTTTCAAAATCCTCTTCTTCCATATCATATTGAGTAGCTGCATTTCGCCATTGTAACTTCACATCTGTATTTAATATTTCATTAAAGGATTGATTTCAACTAATCATTGGGCTTTATTTAATGAATGCTTGCTCACCTCAGGCCTCATAATCACTGACATGAACAGATCCAGAATAACTTTAAAAGTCACTCACAAGCACAATGATGTAAACATGTTTGTTTAGTGATTGAAACCCTGAAATATTGCTGGTCCCATTTAAACACTACAATAAATGGATCACTTTACTATATAGACTCGATTCTTATTGATCTAGGCTACTTCATTGCCAATTTTACATTAAATTGTACATTAAGTGATGTTCATTGTTTATTTAATTGATGTTCATATATTTTAGTATAATTTTACCTTTGCAAAATAAAAAAGGATAAAAATGACTTTTGGCAAAAGTTAGTTATTAATATTTCTAGTTATATTCCAAGTTAAACGGTTTTTCTTTTGTAATTTTTATATGAAAATGTAATAACTCCTGCATTTAAAGAACATGATGCAAATAGCCTCCGTGTGAACCGAAAAACAATATTTCCTTGACTAGATCTTCTGACCGGAAAATTTTCTGTTTTGAATTTTTAAAAATTAGCCTACAGCTTCATCGGAATGGTACGAAACTATGTGACTTTTATGGCATTTGGAATGTGAACACACACACAATAATTGAGGGCATGATTCGAGCAGGCTAAGGGGTCGTAAAAAAAATAGTAAGACTTGTGCTCTTGCTATGACCGACCATAGGAAATAAATGGGAAATTGACAAAAACACAAAAATTCTGAGAATGTTTGTGTGTACAATCTACAAATCGGCCACGATGCAGAAAAAAAGTGAAGGGGTGAAACTCTAAAACATCAAGAGTGCAAAACAGACCCATTCACACGCACACACACACACACACACACACACACACACACACACCTATACACACACACACCAATGAATTGTGATAAAAAAAAATCTGTTTTGAATTTTTAAAAATCACAGTTACATTGGAATGGTACGAAACTTGGTGACTTTTATGGCATTTGGAATGTGAACACACACAAAAATTGAGGGCATGATTCGAGCAGCTAAGAGGTCGTAAAAACATTTTTACACTTTTGCTCTTCGGTCAAAAATGACCGACCATAGGAAATGAATGGGACATCGACAAAAACACAAAAATTCTCTACAAATCAGCCATGATGCAGAAAAAAAATGTGCTCAGCAATGAATGGGTGAAACTCTTAAACATCAATAGTGAAAAACAGACATATCCCCCCCCCCCCCACACACACACACATACACAATTATAAACACAAATGAACTGGTAGGGCTATTACAATACAGCATAATTGAGTCAGAAGACTGAAATAAGAGGTTGAAATGAGATCAGATCCAGATGGATTAAGCTGTAATTATTATTATAATAATAAAATATAAATAATAATTAATATAATTAATAATAATTAGAATATATATATATATATATATATATATATATATATATATAATAATCGTTATTATTAATATAATTATTAATTATAATAATAATAATAATATTTAAATAATAATAAGCTGTGATAAAGCATTCCTGTATATTTTTGTAATTTTTGTATTGAATTTTAATGTTACCTGTAAGTAACAGAATGCTTTCTCTGTATTCAGGTTTGACTGTACAGTAATAATAATGCAAAAACGTGTAGCCTACACTTCATATCAAATTTTATTTTAATTTTTTTATAAACCTTGACTAAAAATTAGGCTATTATTTGAGAATTTCTAAAAAATAGCCTACATTTTAATCCACATCTTAAAAGTAAGTAATTTTGTCCAAAAACAACTAGAGAATCCGCAAGCCTCTCCATAGAGAGCTATACAGGCATCTAGTGGTAACACCATGCAATTACATGTTTTATTTTATTTTATTTTATATCAACAGATGGCGATAATTTGACTTCAAAATTGGATTTAAAAGGCCTGTCTCTAGTTTACAATGAGAAATGAGACCCAATTCCGATTTTTTGCACATATGTGACACAGATCGGATGTGTTATGACCGTGTAAACCATTGAAAACCATTGAAAGAATGTGTAAACGGACGGTCCAAAAAACCGGATATAGGCAACAAATCAGAATTGGGCAGCAAGACCTGCAGTGTAAACGAGGCCCTTATTAATCTGAAATACTTTAAAAAAAATATTTAAAAAATGTAGGGGATTTAAAAAAAAAATATATTTTCAATGGCAAACATTAACCATAATTATTGCATAGGCTAAATATTAATAAGTACTATCAAATCCTCTCAAAATAAAAAATATTATTAAACAAAAATAAATTACATTGGTTTTACTGGGGTGGAGGAAGTTTCATTTGTTAGGTGTCCGGTCACTTCTGACCGGGAAGAGAACAGGTGCTACACCCAAATCAGGAGCACCTGAGGGTTAAATGATCATATTCAAGAACAATTAATTCTCCTCACCTGAACGGCCAAATGCACCAATAAGACAATAAACACCAAAGAAGAAGAAGAAGAAGAAGAAGAAGAAGAAGAAGAAGAAGAAGAAGAAGAACGGCCATGGAAACAGAAGAGGGCAGTAAATGCACAAACAAGAGGCGAAACTCAATAGAACGTTCCATTGCAACACCAGCGCCAGCAGCAGCGCTACGCTTCCGCCATTTTGGGGTGAAAGCGACTCGGCAGTCTACTAGTGTTGATGTGTCGTTCGCGAACGAGCCGCTCTAAAAGCCGATTCTTTGAAAAGAGCCGGACTTCCCATCACTATCCACTAGCTTTTTGCTGTCACTATGGCAATATCAGCTGCTTTGTAATTTTTTTTTAAAGTAACGTTACATTAAAGATCAAATCCAAACTGAATGATGACAACAGAATACAATCACTAAGCTAGTGATCATCAAATCCCTTTTAACAGTTTATTTCACAGACTTAGACAAGTTTTTTTTACTTTTTTCCCACAAAACCTTTAGTATTAGCATTACAAACACTGAATTAATACCAACATATAAAAGTAAAGGACATGCTATATCAGATAATTGGGAATGTTGGACAATATTTATATATAACAGCAATAGAATAGCTTTACAGTCAACTTTTTTTTTTTTTTTTTTTTTGCAGTAGCTACTACCTTATATTAATGACCACTATGTAAACAAAGCACAGCCACTGTCCTGTTCTATAAGATCATCCTGTTTGTAGCATGATCCAGGGGATTACCCATACAGAAATGTAATATAGGCCTATGTCAATATAAGTAAATTACATAATGTCAGTGCCCATGTATGTCTGCTGCCTATATAAGAATATATGCAAAATTCATATATATAAAACACATAGACATATATGAAACAATATAGCAAAAATGGCCGTTTTCATGTAAGTGCCATATATTTTCCCATATATGCACATAAATGTTAAATATATGTAGCCTAAGACGCATATATGTGCATGTACTTATTTCAATGCATCAGTATCACATGCATGTATGTTTACATACATTTATTAAATATGTGGCAAACAAATATGTGTCACATATTTATACTTAATGTTGTCCATATATGTGAGGAACCAATACTATACTGTAATATATGCAGATATATGGTATCATATGGATGAACTCAAATATTTTCTTCACATGTTTGGACACATAAATGTTCATATATGTTGCAGGCATATATTGTGTTCTCAGATAAGTCAAATATATGTATAGATATATGTCATGCTATTTAAAATATAAGTAGGCCTACATATATGGCCATATATTACATTTTTGTATGGGTAAAACGTACAAAATATATTTCAGGCCTAGTGGAGTTGGTAACTAATAACAGTAGTAAATGTGTAAAGTTGCATAAAATGTAAATACTCAATAAAGCAACTGTTATCTGTGCTGTTGTCCAGTGATCCAGTTGGAATTTTCACCCCAAAATGGCGGCCGCGCTACCGAAGCGCCACCTAGTGGCTGTTACCAAAAAAGCATCAGAGTTTCGCCTCTTGTTCTTCTATACTCTTTGGCACAAGGCTTGCGCAGAAAACTAGAAAAGATAAAGGAGTTGCCTTTTGCCTTTACGTTTTCATAATACAATGACATATTGTTTATAAATAGTTTATAAAATGAAATATACGCATATATACCGCAAAAAAAAGTTAAATTCCCAAGTACGTTATTATGTGACGTCGAGCCGAGGAACGTCAGTTTGTACGTCACAGTCACGTGGTAACATTTGAAATTGAACCTCGAATGGACAACAGACAACATCATCGCTGTCAGTATTTTATACAAGCAAACTGAGTCGAAACAGGAATATTTTATGATTTTCGGAGGTACAGTTAAAATTTTTACAACTTCTAAATGTATACGACTCGCAAATATAATGTTTTGTTGATTTGAAAATGATTTGCTAGTATCTGTCGTTGTGGAGGCCAGCTGTCATGAATAACGTTACTAACCCATCCTACTCGTGTTATATAACGTTACATACTAATTGTAGTATTCTGATTACAAATAACCTTCGTTGCATGCTACTGGATTTATTATATCTCAGGAAACATCGCACAGGATTGATGGCTTTAGGGATTGAGCAATCAAAACGCGTGAAGATGGATGAACTTTCGCCTCACATTTGGAGGTAAGTTAAGCAATGTGCTAAAGACCCATTCCTTCATGATGTGTTTATTGTAAGTGATTTTTAATGTGTGTTGTTTTGTTTTGGGTCGTTTGTCTCATGTCTCCTAATTTGAATTCCCCTATTAATAAATAACATTGTAATTAGCAACAGCATGTTTTGTTTGTATAGAAGTTAAAGGGCTTATTTATACATTGTTCATGTTTTAGTTGGACTTTCTTCTATTTATTTTTTTAAAATGTATATTACCACTTGTTTCAGAATGTTCAAACATTTAAAATAAAGGTCGACTGATTGTGTATTTTTACCGATAATGGTAACTAGATTTGCCCACATCGATAACCGATTAATCTACCGACAATTTTAAAATGGATACTGAATAAAAACAAGTATAACACGTTAAATAGTGCTGAACTTTATTACAAAAATTGAAAAACTGTAATGAACCATGAAAATGCTCTATACTTTTTAAATATAAAAAAATTATAAATTAATTATACTTTGATTATTCATGTTAGTTCATAGTGCATTAACTAAGACACGACTTTAACAACAACAAATTAACAATACGTTTTTATAAATTTTATAAAACTTTTTTATAAAAAGTTAATGTTACAAGTGGACTATTGTAACGTTTTACTATTTCATATAAATCTAAACATTTATGCTTAAAAATTGCCATACTACACAAGGGCCAGAGCATTGAAATGACACATCATATGCATATTGTATGTATACTCACTCTTTATTTGCTTCTATTTTAAAACACTTGATGATTATCTAATCAAAATATGTTAAAATGAACTGAATTTTAATGCCTTTCTGATTTGTTTGTTTCATATATGTTTATATGTGTGTGTCAATACACATTGCTTTCTCATGTTACTAGCTTTATATATGTCACCTCACTGCATAATTAGCATTAAAGCGACCAGCTACATAAACTAATGCAAATAGATGGTAACAATCGTGACAAACATTTGGGTCGGACTTGTGTGTTTTTGTTGCTTTTTTAACCACTTGAGGTACTTTCTCTCAGCCTCGACGGCAAACATACTGCTGTTCTTTCTCTGATAATGCAGCATCTCAACAGGTTAACTACCTTATTATGATATGAAAACGCGTTCGGTAGTGGACACATCTTAAAGTGTCCCGTTCTGTACAGCATGTCAAAACAAACTCCACTAGGCGTCAGTGATCGAGTACGCTGTCGTACTGTATAATGCCAGCGGACCCTTCTCAGCTGGTCCAGAAACAGACACAACCCGGTAAAACTATCATTATGTATTTTTGCCTATAACCGATTGTTCCAGTTATCGGTGCCGATTAATCGGCAAAACCGATCGATCGGTCGACCTCCATTTCAAAAGTAGCATTTTGCAAAATGTTAAATGGGATGTTCCTTTAAAGTCCCCCTGTAGTCAATAGTTTTATCCTTTAAAACTCATTTTTGATCACCAAAATACGTTTTTTCCTTGAAAAAAAAAACATCTTCATGCCTTAAAATATCTTGAATGTAACTCAACACTCTTGCCTCATTTAGTATTCGCGGTTCTATGAATATGCAAATGAGCCCCGTCTCCACTCACTCACTCACTCACTCAGAGATCCACTCGTTGACGATCACACGTTGATCTGATTGGTTACAAGGTAGTTTGTGACGTCAGAAACACCAGCGATTTCAAAGCGTGTTTTTGAGACTGTCTTTGTTTCACTGCAGTTTTAAGGAGAAAATACTCAGCAATGCTGTCGACTTATGAATTTACACATGGTTTGTCTTAAAGCGTATTAAAAACACCACATAGACATATAAACAATATTAAAGGGTCATGAAACCTCCCTCTTTCAGCTCAAGTCTAGCTCACAATCTTTTTGAAAAATGCAACTTAAATGGGCGTGGATGGCTGTGAGAAGAAGGGAGGGAGTGTGTGTGTGTGTGTGTGTGTGGTGTGTCACGGCGGGGCGGGGACGGGGACGGGATCTGTCATCAGCCAGTGGCCCATGCATATCGACTGTCACTAAAAATCAGCGGTAAAACGTGAGGAAATGCTAGATTTTTTTTATAGCTGGCAATGTTAAAGTCTAATGAAATACACTGACACTTTATTATTGTCCTTTCAAAGTAACTGAATGCCCTGCAACATATATTAGCCTACAGTAATCGTAATTCTATTTAAAACATATTAATGTACATGTCTAATTATAATGTCATTATAAAATATATATTTGTTTATATACACACTATAAATGCATATATTTGAAAATAATTAATTTTCCGCTTAAAAAACGTTCCGGTCATAGCCTATAGATCTTCGCGCCCCCTGAACCCCAATGACACATTTATATTTAATTACACAAATTAAGTATACAATTGATGTATTATCTAAATATCTAAAAATTTTAATAACGAGCGCTTATTTAACAAAAGGCAAGTAAAATGACCAGGGTTACATTTTAGACACACACACACCTCTGAAGGGATAGAAAAGTCCTCGGGACCGCATTATTCGCAAGACGTAACTTGCATTGGTCATCGACAAGGCCGAAGTCCACCATTCTCCAGTTCTCGAAGCTCTCTCGGGTAAAATGTTTGCGGCACACGTACAGATTAGATGTGTCCGTGGTTGATGGCCAACCAGCCGCCCGGAGCCAGAGTCTGGCCCTGCAGCATCGCGGGGAAATATATTCAACCCACTTTGACTTTTGCACCACGAAAACAAACACTTGCGTCCCATGATTGTCTTTTTCATCTACTACGCGATATCACAGTTTGACATGTCTGTCATTGGAAAGATCCACGTGGTGTCATGAATAATTAAGAGCAGTGTCTTCTCATAGGATAATGAAAACTCAGTCTCATTAATAATTATGAGAGACCGATGAGTCATCAATGCACTAACAGTGCTCTGCCACGTCACAGCCTGCGATGAAGATTTTAAACCCGGAAGACGAAAATAGTGGGAAAAAAACTAAAATTTAACCATTTTCACCCTACTATTAAATCTAACAGATGCTAACATTGTCTTCAATGGTGTTCAACACACACACCTCTGTTAAAATCTCAGAAAATTTGGTTTAGGGTTTCATGACCCTTTAAAAACTGGATTTACACCACAGGGGGACTTTGAACTTTTTTTCTTAGTTATGCAAAAGTTAGATAACATTCAATTTAATTAACATTTGTTTGTATAGCGTTTTTGACAATACACATCGATTCAAAGCAGCTTTACAGAAAGTCCATATTACATTTTAGAGTGATCTGTTATCAGAGGAAACTGTCTTTCAGAAATGTACATATACAAAATCACAGTTAGCAAAATATTTATTATTCTAAAAAATTAAATAATTTGGGGCAGAAAGAATAAGCTCATTGTAATGAATACTTGTTTGCTAAAAAATGATTGACATTTTAGAAAAATGTAGCACTCCGAAATAACGTTTTTATAACTTAATGTGAATGTTAGCGAAATGTTTTTAAAACATGTTAGTTGTTAGTTGGACTGTAACTAGTACTTCAGTTCATCCTGTGTATTGGCCTGTTTACTTGGTTTTGTTTAACTCTGAAACATGAAATGTGGAGTTATCTGCTTTTGCTAAAAAACTAACTTTTAATATATAAAAAACTTTGAGCTTTAATTATTATTACTTGATCAAAACAACCCAGCTGCAGTTTGATTGATAGTTGTCTGTTTTTGCAAATTAACTCTTCTGTTGTAAATGTCCCAAATGGGAGATTTGTGTGCAAATTTTTAAAGTTTAATTAAACGTTCATGTTATATATTTTGGTTGCATTTGTGAGTTAATAAAAATGTAACTGGTTGTGTAAGCTTGGCACATAATATCGATACATCAATCGATATAGCCCTGAGACTTCCCGTTCCAGCGCTCCGGTGGAGACTGCGGTCCCGTCGCAGAGGACTCCAGAAGAACACGTTTCCCAGCAGGAGGAGCACCTGCAGATCATGTACTGCAAAGAGCAGGTGTACCAGGGGGACGAGGAGTTCAGCTTGGAGGAGCTTCGTGCGCAGCGCTACTACAGGGCTCTGAGTGGTACGTGTGTTTTATACAGCATGTGTGTTCAGATTAGGGGTGGGAGAGATTGACAAAAATGAATATCTCTATTTTTTTTCAATATCTCTATCGATATTCAGACGATATTTTTGCAATCCTTCAAAGAAATGTGTGCAAACTGGCAAAAAAGGTCCAGTTGGTCTTTTGATTTGCTGCATTTGACCTATTATTGCATAGAATTACTAGTACATAAAGATATGAGACATTATTGATTTAAAGACTCCTAAACTTTTTAAAATAATAAAATATTATTCTATAAAGTCTTTATTGTTCTTTTATATTTTTAATAGGGGTGTAACGGTTCACAAAATTCACGATTCGGTTTGATACGATACAGTGGTGTCACGGTTCGGTACGTTTTCGATACAGCAAAAATAAAGAAATGCCATAGAAATTTCCTATTTATTAAAAGAAAAAAATATTTTTAAATAAGTGTTTTCCTACATCTTGAAACTTTTAGTTTTATAAATGGGGGTAATCTTTGAAGGATGAACAAATAATGTTTTGGTCATCACATTAAAAATAAAATTTAAATAACATATAACATTTGAGTTTTGAAGTGCTGCAAAAAGATGTGTGACGTACTTGAAAGCATTTTAATATTTCTGCCAAACTTCCATGGTTACAAGTTAGTGTTACTACATTAAATCCACGGTGAATGATCTGTGGACTTAAAACCTATAACTAGTTCATTCATGGAACGATGTTTCTCCTGGTTTCCACGTCAGCGCTGTTTGATCCGTTAATAACGGAGAAATTGTAACGCTTCTCACTAGATCTCGCAGCGATGTTATTACTTCAGTGGCGAATTCAAATGCTTTGTTCACTGGATCTCTTATGTAGTAACGGTGTCGCTTAATCAAGATCGGCTCTCGCTGCACTGACATTCGTCCGAACTGATAAACGGTCCGTGAAGCACAAAATAATGAGTTTCGTTCCGCTTTCATTACATTTGCCATCTGATGTTGCGCAACGTTGTGGTGTTCGCTCCAGCGCCGATTTTGGTCGGCAGGAAAAATGGTCCAACCACCGGAATGGTTCGGCTTGTAATGCGTACCGAACCGATCTCTTGGGAAAATGTATTCCATCTTTTGGACTCATTATACAAGCAATTTTCTAATGATGCAATCACGAAGCTCGCCACTTGAGGACGCCACAGAAATTTAAGAAACTTTTTAACTTCAGATCATTTTTCCGCAAACAACGCATATTTTGCCTTTTCTGGCCGCTATTTTATTAATCGTACATCGACTTTACTCTTTACGAGTTTGGATTGTTGCTTCAACCTAAGAAACGTCACAACACACAGGTAAGAGCTTTGTAGTTGTATATTGCAAATTAGTAGCAGCTTACTCTCGTGCAATTGAGGAACGATCGTGATTTTGTACAAAAAATAAAATGCAGTCAAACAAACCCCTACAGTATTGAAATCGCTACATATAATTGTTTAGAAGGTTACAGTGTGTGTTATTTGTTTCCTCTTTAACTTCCTTCAGCTCTTTTCATGTTTGGGGGGTCGGATTGTACAAATTATGAAATATTCGATATCCCAATTTTGCATATCGTCCAGACAACAATTTGGATATTATCGTCTAAACGATATATCGCCCACCTCTAGTTCAGACTGAGACAGATAAAACGTTGTCGGGATAATTCTGGTTTGCGTGGCTACGCGGAAGCAATAAAAAATTCTGTATTATAAATAGGGGTCGACCGATTATCTGCGCCAATATTGAGCATTTTTATGGTTATCGGTATTCGGCCATTTTCAAAACCGATTTGCCGATAATTTAATTTTGAAATGCGCTATATTTGGCTCTGACGCAGCCGCCTCTGTCGGGACTCACCACTCTGTAGACTAGACCAATGTCCTCGCACATCGGATGTGTTGGGAGTCACGAGTCCGGCCAATCAACGCGGAAAGCTGAAGGCACTGAAAGTTTTGCACTCTCACACTGAAAGCACTTGCAGACTCGAGCCGCTTCACTGATCACGCTTCAGTCTCTCAGAGTTAAGGCAGCAGCAGACTTTGCTGAAGTTAACCACACACACACACACACAACACTGGAGCACACGTGACGCTTGCACTGTTTTCAGCTCAGCCGCATCATTATATGAGGACATGACTGCATAAACATCATCTCCAGAGCCGCTTAGTCACTTCATGAGCTTTTTAATGCTTGGAATGGAATGGAAATTGTTTTATTTGAAACCGGGACAATGCACAAATAAACATTAAACTTATTAAACAAGAGAATATGTCTTGGGCCAGGTTGTAGCAACAATTGCTAATTTCCACCTGTAGTCCCTGGGCAGGTACGACAAATTTAACTGCTTCAACTGAGAGACGTTATCGTCATATCAAACTCACAGAAACTCAAAGATCTCCACGGCAACCCGTCAAAATAAAAGTTCGGGTTTTCATAGGGCCCTAAAAATTTTATTTTGGTTAAATTGTAAATGAACTGAATAAGTTTAACTTCAATTAATTAGAAATGCTTCTTGATTACTGAAATTTAATTTAACCATTAAAATACAGTCTTTAATTTTTACAAAATGTTTACAGAATGCTGCTGGGTGCTCCCTGCACTTTTTAAGTTATTATTATTAATAATAATGTTATTATTAACAGTTCTCAGATTTAAAGATATGTTTAAAGTCATTTAAAGAAAGTTTTTGTCAAAACCCTTTGTTATTCTTAATTTTGACATTAAAGGCCATTGCGCATTGAGTCTTAAATTAGCATCCGAAATTTTCGCACGTTAAAAAAAAAATTCGACCTCACGTTATGTCAATCACGCTTGCTCACTGTCTATGAAACTTTCGTCCGTCATAAAAAAAATCGGATCGGGTTCGATTTTCTGCGTTTTTCGCATCCGGAGCAAGCAGTGTTTTGACAATTCAGAGCCACCGAATCACGAATACGAGAAAACGCATACGAAAATTTCGAACTCAGTGTGCAATGGCCTTAACTTACATTTTTACACCAGACATAGGCTATATATCGGTTCAAAATATCGGTTATCGGTCTACTTGATCTGTAATAATCGGTATCAGCATCGGCCCTGAAAATCACATATCGGTCGACCCCTAATTATACATTTTTCAGGGTTGTACCTTGGAACTTATTTCATGGTTTGCGTTCTCGAGTCGCCAGGCACTGTTCTGTGCAAATGAGCGGCCGTATCGCATTGAGTGTTTTCTGTTAGAACGGTGTGTTAGCGTTAATAACTAATGATCGTTGCGACAGAAGTGAATCAATCAAAACTAACTTTATCTTGACAATAACTTTATTCTAGAGCTGCTGTAAAGCCAAACCAATCTCTGTTACTTTAATTTCCTATTATCACTGTAAAGCTGCTTTGAAACTCTATATTGTTAAAAGCGCTGTATAAATGAAGGAGACTCGACTTGAGACGGATTTCTAGAAATCAGGGTTCCCACGGGTCCTTGAAATCCTTGAAAGTTTGTGAATCTAAAATAAATTCAAGGCCCTGGAAAGTTTTTGGAAATAACCATACGTGGATACACAGGTCATTGAAAGTGCTTGAATTTATTTTGTGCAAGAAGTTTTGAAACATTTTTGTTTTGAAACATTGCAAAAAAGTTTGGGCTGAAACGATGTAACCTTGCTCTCTCTTGAAATGTGTCCCCACATTAAGTCCTTGAATTTGCGGGTATAGGACCTGGAAAGTCCTTGAAAGGTCCTTGAATTTTAAGTTTACCAAGGTGTGGGAACCCTGAGAAATGCAATATAAATAGGATTTCAAACCACATATGAATGTTGCTTGAAACGGATTTGTAATCTGAATCTGATCGGATTCCAATCGGATTTGGACTGACTGTCTGAACGAGGCCTTTAAGAGCATTTCACACCAAAGTTCATGTTTTGATACATTTTATTAATTCGTTAAGTTTTGGTTTGGCTTCACATTGATTGGTTTGTAAACAGACGTGCGTCTGACGTCAGCGTGTTGTCAATTCGGCGGTTAACTTTGACCAGAATATGCTCATTAAGGAAATCCACTCTTTAATTTTGTTTTGCATTTTGAAAATGTAATTTTTGGATATTCAAAGTATGATAACAGTGTGATTAAGGAGGCTTTTGTAATTAATCTGTTCATTTTATTAGTCAAATTTCACATCCATAAGTGTAAGTTTTCGAACAAAAGCCCCTTTTCTCAGTATTCCTTAAAGAATTTGAAAATTACTTTTTTATTATTCAATCTGGTACTAATGGAAAAGCTATTAAGACTGTTCATTTATGTACTGTCTTCAAAATCTTTGATTGATACAAAGGTCTTGTATTTTTGTGTTTTTTTTTTATTATTTATTTTGTTTTATTTTTTTTTTTATGTGTTTTTTTTTTGCTCCCCATGTAACGTGTCTTTTATGGTTTTAGTTTACTATAATAACCCTGAATTAGCATTTTAATGTGATTTTACGTTTATAAATGTGCAGAAAAGGCCTCACACATCAACAAAATAAAGCAGGAGCTGCAGCTTCAGATCGAGCAGAAGCAGAGACTCCTCCAGCAGAGGATCAGCACAGCTCCACCGCAGGTACAGCTCTACAGCTCGGCTTTAGAAACACACGAGGGAGAGTTAGGGATGAAGGGGTTGAAGATTCGGGTGAAGGATCCCTTTAAACGCATGTTTTGCGTTTTTAAAATGAACTTTCAGACACAACCAGCGTGTGTCCGGTTCCTGATTTAACGGTGTTTTTTTTAATTATTTTATTTATTTATTTTTTTTATTAGGACCATGTACAATTTGAAACATAAATGTTACCATTTGATGCATTGTACCAGAATTAAAATTGCACCAATTTTAATTCTTGGTGTAGGTCGTTGACGAAGAGGCCGATTCTTCTGGCTCGTGTGAGTCTGTGGGGAAACGAGCTCCATTCGTAATCTACAGCGAGCAGGGAGAAGGTCATGTGCTTCAGAGGTCAGCTCTTATGCTTTAACTAAGACTCTTGGGTTGGGTTGAATGAGGTATTTGCATTTAAAGGTTTCTCTGATCTCTGTGCTGATGTTTTTCCCGTTGTGTGATTCAGGAAGAGTTCAGTGAGTCGAGAGGAGGACGGGAATCACAGTGAGTTTCTCCAGTCACTCCTGTCTTTAATACACTGGTGTTTGACTGCTGTCACGTGTGTGTGTGTGTGTGTTCAGGTGAAGTTCCAGTGCTGAAACGTGTGTGTGTATGTGTTTTCAGGTGTTCCAGTGCTAAAACACATGAGTGTGGGTTCATCAGGTGAAGTTCCAGTGCTGAAACGTGAGTGTGTGTGTGTTCAGGTGAAGTTCTAGTGCTAATCACATGAGTGTGTGTGTGTTCAGGTGAAGTTCTAGTGCTAAACACGTGTGTGTGTGTGTGTGTGTGTGTGTGTTCAGGTGAAGTTCTAGTGCTAAACACTTGTGTGTGTGTGTGTTCAGGTGAAGTCCCTATGCTAAACGTGTGTGTGTGTGTTTTCAGGTGGAAGTGACGTTCAACAGCAGAAAACAGCCACAGCAAATCCATTCAGTGCTTCTGAGGACAGACAGACAAACAAACCGTGAGGATACTAGCTGGCCTTTCTTTCTTTCTTTCTTTCTTTCTTTCTTTCTTTCTTTCTATCATTTTCTTATTTTATCGTTTATCTTTCTTGTATTGCTCTTTCTTTTTTATCGTTCTTTTATAATGTTCTTCCTTTCTATCATTCTATCTTTTGTCATCCGTTTATTCTTTTTTTCTTCTATTTATTGTTCTTTCTTCCTTTCTATCTTTCTTTTATCAGTTTTCTTTTTATCTTTTTTCCTTTCTATTGTTCTTTTATCATTCTTCCTTTTTATCATTCATTCTTTTTTGCATTCTGTCTTTTATATTGTTCAGTTTTAGCTCTTTCTTTCTTTGCTTCTTTCTATCGCTCTCCAATCCCTTTTTTCAACTCTCTTTCTTGTTCTTTTTGTCATTCCCTTTTAGTTTTTTGTGTTTGTTTTATTCATTCTTTTCCTTTCTTGGCCGCTCTGTCCACTCTTTCATTTAATCAATACTGACCATGTTTTCTTTGGGATTTCAGACCATCTTCGGTAAACCGTGTTTCTCTGAAGCTGCCGACCTCGAGTCTGAAAGGGCCGAAGTCAAAAGCAGAACTCTCCGCTGACAAAGTGAGATCATGTTCCTTCAAGGAGTACTTCACTTTAAAATGAAAATGAGCCCTTGATTTAAGCCATCCTAGGTGTATATGACTTTCTTCTTTCAGACGAATACAAAATACGAATACTCTTCCAAGCTTTATAATGGCAGTGGATTGCAACCAACAGATCGAAGCTCAAAAACGTGCATCAATCCATCATAAACGAACTTCTCGCGGCTCCAGCGGCTTAATAAAGGCCTTCTGAAGCAAAACGTTGAGTTTGTGTAAGAAACATATGCATATTTAAACAACTTGCACAACTTATGACGTCAGAAGTAGCGTATAGTGCGTCATGGCGTTGCGTGAATTAGGGCTGTCGCGGTGAAGGAATTTCCCTTGCGGTAATTTTGAGTGGCTCAATAGCGCGATATGCGGTTTTACCGCCATTTATTTATTTATATTTATTTGTTGCTTCCTATATAAATACGTGTTATGATGTGGTCAGCATACACAAAAACAATGTAACCAATGTAACCGAAATTAAACAGCGTCTCTGCGCATTGAAAGACACTCACTCAGCGCGCAGTTGTTACGCCAACGGACTGTCTTTGAGTGAGTCATTAAACCGTTCATTCAACGAAAACGTTCAAAAAAGCTGATTCCTTAAATGATAGATGTAATGAAACAAGGTGTTAATTATTTTTTTAACTTTGAGCTCCACTTTTCAAGGCTCAGCTGGCCAGCAATGCTTCACTTTTGGGCAAAGCTGAAGCAATGCTTCACTTAATTGCAATGGCATTGATTCAATGCGTGACTCGCTGCTTTCCCCCCACGGCTTCCTCGCGCTGTGTAATGCTGACCAGCGCTGACGCCATTCATAGTAAATACCCTTACACGTTAAAAGGATGATAGCCTATGACAAATATTTCGCTTTCCTTGGAAACTGCAACCTTTTCACGAATATACATGACTTGACTTCAAAGACAGACGCAGGTAATCGCACGCGCTCAGTCGATCACATTCACTGTCTGTTTAGGCTTAATCCTCTGTACAAATCACCATGATAAACAGTCTTGTTATCTTTATTAACTTATTTAACATTCAATACACATGGTACGAACTACGAAGGGTGGCCTTATGAAAAAAGAAAACGCGGTTGCTGCGGTTACTTGCATTCCTCTGCGGTTGGCTTGTCAGTAGCGCGGTACTGCAATATTGCGGTTATCGCGACAGCCCTAGCGTGAATATCAGCAGTGCGTCGCATTACTCGCATAAGTTGTGCTTTACACTTAAGTGGAATCTGTATGCTCGTTTGGCCGGAAGCTAGTTATTTTACTTTATAAAGTTTTAAATATGAATATTTTTCTTACACAAACTCATCGTTTCGCTTTAGAAGGCCTTTATTAGTCCACTCAAACCGTAGAGCGTTGGCGCTTGCAACGCCAAGGTCATGGGTTCGATTCCCAGGGAAAGCAAGAACTGGTAAGAATGTAAAATGTGTAGCTTGAAATGCAGTGTAAGTCACTTTGAATAAAAGCGTCTGCCAAATGTACAAATGTCAATGTTTATGATGCATGGATGCACGTTTTTGAGCTTCAATCTGTTGGTTGCAATCCACTACTATTATACAATATGGAAGAGCCAGGATATTTTTTAATATAACTCTGATTGTATTCGTCTGAAAGAAGAAGTCATATACAGCTAGCATGACTTGAGGGAGAGTAAATCATGTGAAGTGAACTACTCCTTTCAGTTTCTTCTCAGTGTTGGTAATTAAAGTGTTCCTGTCAGTGTCAGTAATCACGGTGCGTTCGTTAGCAGGACTCGTCCATCTCTCGCTGTGAGGAAGCCATCGTCAACGGCCACTGGAATAAGACTCTGTGCCGGAGTCCAGACGACACGTGTGAATTCGCTCGTGCCACTCATCTCTCTTCTACTCCATTCGCTGGAGTCGAGAGGCAGAAACTGCCGGAGAATCCCGAATCCTCTGACGCATCAAACATGAGCCCTGAGGAGAAGAAGCTCAGGTACTCGAGTGTGACACGCTTACAAGTTCTTTTACTGTGATTAAACTGTCTGGAAATGTTCCAAATTGTCTTAAAAATGTCTTGCACTGAAAAGAAATGGGTGTAGAAACAATTCTCACAAATATTTACAAAGAAACTTCAGAAAGTTAAAGAAACTAGTGTTTCAAGTAACACTAGATAGTCCAGAATAGTATTTTCTTGTAAAACGTACTCCTGAAATGCAAAAATTTGTTTATTACAGTATAGATTTCAAAAGTGCATACATTGCCTTGAAGGCGCACATTTTTATCAGTTCATGCATTTTTTTAAATCAAACCCATGAACTAGTTGTTGCCACACTGTTACATTTGATTTCATGTCACAGTATTTTTAATGGCTAATTATGACAAATCTTGGTTAAAATCTCACTCAGATGTTGGTTTGTCCATGCTTTGTGTTCATAGTCCTATCCTAGAGATCAGTCAGGACTTGGGCGGCACTTCCTTCGCTAACTTTTCCCAGGATCCCATGAAACGGTTTAATGACACGGAGATCAGCCGCGCTGTGGAGGGAACAGAGACTGTGCTGGAGAATGGTGGGAAATAAAGCTCAGAGTTTAGAGTTTATATGATCTCTTAGTGAAGCTAGATCTGTTTAAGCTGCACAATTAATTGTTAAAAGATCGCAATCTAGATTAAATCACCTTTTGAAAGTAACTCGATGCTTCAAATAAAGATTGTATCATTACACCAGTAGGTGGAGACAAGAGTGTTAAAAATGTGTTTGTCATTGAATCATTCATTCAAGAGATTTGTTCAAAAATAGTGATTCATCCAGTAATGAAACAAGTGAAGTCTTTATGAGTGAGTCATTGAATCATTCATTCAAGAGATTTGTTTAAAAACAAAAACACATTTAAAAAAAGTGAAACAAGTGATTCACTCAAGAGATTCGTTTAAAAACGCTGATTCATCCATTAATGAAACAAGTGAAGTCTTTATGAGTGAGTCATTGAATCATTCATTCAAGAGATTTGTTTAAAAACACAAACACATTTAAAACAAGTGATTCATTCAAGAGATTCGTTTAAAAACACTGATTCATCCAGTAATGAAACAAGTGAAGTCTTTATGAGTGAGTCATTGAATCATTCATTCAAGAGATTTGTTTAAAAACACATTTAAAAAAAGTGAAACAAGTGATTCATTCAAGAGATTTGTTTAAAAACACTGATTCATCCAGTAATGAAACAAGTGAAGTCTTTATGAGTGAATCATTGTGATATGTGATAGTCATTTCAACCACACAGTATCATTATTTCTGTGTAACTGTTTATGAAGCGGTTTCATATCTATACATGACAACGGCTCTCTCTGAATCAGAACACAGATCTGAATGTGATCGGACTTGTCAAAACTTTAATAGCCAGTCGAATCACTTATTTAGGAATAAGATCAGGTGTGTGTTTGATCGAGATCGACATCTTTGAACGGTTATTCATGCAGCTCTAACACAGACTAATTGTTATCATCAATAAGAGCTTTCATAAATGAAATATGTTCTATGATATATGATCTCGCATCTTTTTAACATGTTTGTGCACAGTGTCAGTCACTGAATCGGTGGACGTCTGCAGTCCCGGCGTGAGATCCAGGCTGTTTCAGCAAGCAGACGAGACCACGCTTCACAACTTACACCGTAAAGCTGAACCTCTGCCCGACACCAGCGGGGACTTAAACCTCGGTATATGGAAAACTCATAGACCGTTGCAGTAATGTTGTCAAAATAATGCTTAATAGAATATTCCACACACTTTCAGATGGAGAGACGTTGTTTTACCGCAGTATGCTGAAAGATTTCACCCTTTACTCATCCAGCAATGCCACTGTCCTTCTGAAGGTGTGTATGTTTTACAGCCCTAGAATGTGAGTTTACTATTTTCAGAAGTTTGAAAAAGGCCAGTTCAATGATGTCAAATGAGATGTACAGAAAAGTACTGAAAATAAATAGAGATGCACTGATTGATCGGCTGGTGACCGGAATTGGACGATTTTCGATCGGCCGGTCAGTCTGACATATGCCGATTTTACACTGCACGTCTGCGGCGCATTACGTGTGGTCCTTCACGCGGTGCCAGCTCACACCAGGAGCATTTCACGCGAGACCACGTGATTTGCCTCTCCGACGTGTTTTCTCTTGATTTTGGGGTTTCTACCTGACAGTCTATGGTTTATACTAGGGATGTCCCGATACCACTTTTTCACTTCCGATACCGATGCCGTAGCTTTGGCTATTTGCGATACCGATATTAATCCGATATTTTTATTTTATTCTTGAACTAATACTAGGCCTAATAGAATATATGGAAGCACTTTGCTCAATTAGCAGCCTAAAAACATCTCACTCAAATGGAGAACAAATACTTCTCCAGTATATAGTCCACAACAACAGTTGATTATGAAAGACTGCAGGCTGTAGGCTACTTCAGTAGGCTAACTTAAAGCTACCAACAGGTTTAAAGTTAATCATTAACTAGCTTTAAAATTACCCATTGATCCGTGTACTTTTGCGTCCATTCGTTTTTCCTTTTTAACCCGTAAAACGAAAAATTTACGGTTGTTGTATTTTTAAAACGCAAAGTTGAACACCAACATTTTAATTTGAACTGTATGCACACCAAAAGCTGCGCAAAAAAATAAATATTGACGTAAGTTATATATAAATAAGTTATTTTCTGTATGACCAGAAGTGATAGAGTATTTTAAGTTGTTTCCACTGTTGAAAGGAAACAGGAAGTGTTCGCGCCCGCGCTCCGTGCCATGCAGTGCGCGCTCCACACTCTGAGTCTGCACACACACTTGCTTGGATATGCGTCAAAATCCTGTGTAGCATACAGTTTACAGCCTACGGTTTATAAACTGAGGAGACGGATTGCAAAACCGTGTTTATAGTACACCGAAGGTAGTGGGATGGAGTGTCTGTTGTGAGTTTAGGGGACGTGTGTGTGTGTGTGTGTGTGTGTGTGAGTGAGACAGACTCCTGCCTGCTGAACAGAGAGTCGCCGAAAAAAGGATCTGAAGTGCTGGTGTTTCGGCTACAAAAACCCGCCGAACTGATCCGAAACCAGCCCAATTTTTATCCACCCGCCCAAACCCATTTTTTGCCTGCAAAACCGCCCAATATGCGCCGCTTAATTGGATGTCGCAGCAAGGGAAATGCTATATTCAAGCATTGTTGGATAGGTATCGGATCATATTTCTTCTCCCCTCCGATCTCCGATCTAGCGTTCTGGGCCAGTATCGGCACGATACCGATGCTGTGGATCGGATCGGGACATCCCTAGCTTATACAAAGGATATATTGGTGTACAATACAATTGGGAGTTTGCACAGGGTGTTTATTTTGAAATTGACAGGACACACACACATTTTATGAACACAAACTTTTATGTTAGATGCGATTAATCGATTTGATATATATAGTGTGTGTACATACAGACACACACATATACTGTGTATGTATACTTTATAAATATAATAATATATAAAACGCGTATCATATAAAAAATCTTTTATGATAGGCGAGTAATCGATTTCACAGCACTAAGTTACAATGTTAAGGCCTGTTCACACCAGGCCGACGTTTAACGCCTCGTGATTAAACAAACGGCGCCAATGTGAGTGAGCACACCGACGCGAAAAACGCCACGCGTAAAAGCGTCATTTTTTAAAAAACGCCTCGGGTTCGTTTTGCGCCGCGTCAAAAACTATCCGACCAATGAGATTGGCGCTTTTGCTCACGTGTCTGGAGCTTCTGAAGTTACAGTAAAACACAACTTGGGGGCGCTAAAACACAAAACGGTCTTGCCGAGCACACATGCGCAACGGTGAAGAAAATATACGCCAAGTAGCGTCTACACACTGCCGGGAAGAAGACGAGGAAGAT
This sequence comes from Gila robusta, assembly GCA_030770095.1. NCBI lineage: Eukaryota > Metazoa > Chordata > Actinopteri > Cypriniformes > Leuciscidae > Gila > Gila robusta. The sequence goes on from JAVALU010001626.1 coordinate 128,439, forward strand.
GCAAGCCAAGATAAATGTAGAGCTGCTGGTCTCGTTGTGTCGGAACATAAGGAACTGTATGACAAACGCGACAGCGACTACAATAATATTGATAAAAGAGAACTGTTATGGAGTGGTATTGCAGAGCAAATGGGGCTTGATGGTGAGTTTCATTTCACTTAATTGTCTTTCATGTACATAGGCTTTCATGTCTTTCATGTACATAAGCGCCATCTAATGTCAGGGAATGAATTTGCGTGTCCACTCGGCTCATCGTCAGCGAAAATCGCTTGGGTGTGAACACCAAAAACGCGTTGAAAAACGCTGGCGAATAACGATATTCCGATATTCGTCCCGGTGTGTACGGGCCTTTACAGTGTTGTACAATGTACAAACTTTTTTAAAAGTTTTATATATCTATAAAAACACTAATTTCTTATATATTTATTTAGTCATGTTGTTGTGATTTATCTCTGATGTTTACTTATGTCCTGTACTGTTCAGCTGGACTCTTCCTCGGTGCCGTGGGACTTCTTCATCAGCTCGCAGCTCAGAGCTCGACGGTCACATGATCCACAGGATGAGGTCGTCCAGATCTCCTGCTACGTGTTCGAGAACGGCTGCATGACTCTCTGGAGGATTCCTCACGGAGAGACCATTCAGGTTCTCCTAGATTCCTTTTTCCTTTCCTCGTAAACCTCCGCAAGTCTGGAAGCTTGTTTCCGCCACAGAATAAAACATTTTAAAAGATAATTGTGACCTTTTTATCTCACAATTGGGAGTTTATATCTAACAATTCTGACTATATAACACAATTGGGAGATATAAAGTTAGAATTGCATGTTATAAAGTAAGAATTGCAAGTTTATTTCTCACAATTCTGACTGTGAATTGTGTAACACGCAATTCTAACTTTATAACACAGAATTGCGACTTTATAACACAATCGTGACTTTATATCATGAAATTCTGACTTTATAACACAATTGCGACTTTACAACACAGAACTGCTACGTTATATTACGCATTTCTGTCTTTATAACACACAGTTGTGACTATATTATGCAATTCTGTCTTTATAACACACAATTGTGACTTTATATTATGCAATTCTGACTATATTATGCAATTCTGACTTTATAACACACAATTCTGACTATATTACGTATTTCTGTCTTTATAACACACAATTGTGACTTTATATTATGCAATTCTGAGATGTAAACTCTGAATCGTGAGATAAAAAGTCGCAATTACCCTTTTTATATTTTATTCTGTGGCGGAAACAAGCGTCCATACGCAAGTCCTCAATCAAACATTCCTGTTTTCATCTTTCCCCCTCTAGGATCTCCTCGCTGAGCCGATTGCTGGACCGGATGTTTCACGTTTAGTCCTCCTGTTACTGGAGTTGGTGAAGCGGTTTCATTCCTGTCACGTGGTCCATGGAGGCCTGAAGCCAGAAACACTGTACGCTTACCCCAGGTACACGAGTAACACATGCACACACAAGCATATGTTTAGTGTTGACACTCGTTCCCAAGCCGTTCCTCCTGTGTGTGTGTGTGTGTGTGTGTGTGTGTGTGGCGCAGTGGCATCGCAGCACTAGATCTCTCGAACGCAGTGGATCTGCAGCTCCAGAGTGACGTGAAAACTGCACAAGATCTTCCTTCTGCGCAGGAATACATACAGCAGGGTCTTCTGCCAGCGTCTGCCTCACCTTATCAGGTACATCCATATATATCAACACCTCACTTCCTCAGTCCGGGGACATTCACTCTGGGTTCAGGGTATCCACATTCATTTCACATGTCTAGTACAATTATGTGGTTTTGTGTCATTAATACAGTGCATACTTTTTTTTTCTTGACAACATGCCCCATAGTCAGGGTACATTGTAACATGACAGATTATAATGTTATCTGATATAATAAAAAAAAAATATACAAGACAAACTCAAATATTTTCTCAATAAAATACAATTATTAATTTCTCATATACAATAATGGCATTTTTTTTTATTAAAAATCAAGTGTTTTTTGAGTTTGACAAAAAACACACCGCAAAACACTGCTATACAGCATAGTTTAAAACATAATAATAATTAATCATTTCTGAACATTGACTCTCAATCTTTATTCACTTTTTTCTCATGGTTTCTCAATAGAATTCATAAAAGTATAGAGTAGAATATAATAGTTCTAATAAGGGTTCATTGTAACTCAGTGTGACAACATGCCCCGCCTGCACAACTGGTGTTTAAACCCGGCGAGTGTGTTCTGCTGTTAGATCAGCATTAAAGAAATCTCTCAACTGTTAAATAACAGATACAAGATTAAAATCATATCAGATTTGTCTAATTTTAAATAAAACAGATGAAAAATGAACTTAAGAAATCTACTTTTGCTGTAGTTAAATAAATGTTCAGTGATATCTTCCAAAGATTTCTGAATTTTGGCGTGTGTGTAAAGTTTTAAACCATGTGTGTACAACTGTGGCACGAGCTGATTGGCCTGTGCTGATGAACCAATGAAGTGTGTAAAAAGCAATAATTGTTGGATTTCATTTTGGAGATTATTTCTGCTCTTGCAACAGGTTGATCTGATTGGCCTTGCAGAAATCGTGCACGTTCTGCTGTTTAACCGACCAATGAGAGTAAAGCAGGAGGATTCGGCCTGGAGTTTGGAGGAACGCTCTGTGTCTGACCAGAGGTACAATCAACAACTATTAATATAGTCCTGACATATACATCAACAAAACATGGCCACCTCATATTTCACCATTAAGCCGTGTGTGTGTGTGTGTGTGTGAGTGAATAGGTTTAAGTTTTTAAGTGTCATCGTCAAAAACACATCTCATAATCAAAAATACTTGGTAACGCTTTATAATAAGCTCCCATTAGTTATTGCATTAATAATGAGCAATACAATTGTTATATTTATTAATGTTAGTTAATAAAAATACAACTTTTCATTGATAGTTTGTTCACTCAGGTCCATTAAATAATAACAATAATGTAACTTATACCACTTTTTATTTGAACAATGTATAATGTTGAAATTAACATTAACCAAGATTAATAAGTGATTTAAAAGTATTTTTTATTGTTGACTCATATTAACAAATGAAACCTTATAGTAAAGTGTTACCAAATATTTTGATATTTATCTTTATAGCCTTTTAAGATATGCTAATTAAAATGTCACAGTTTAAAAATGTTATACTGTATTACGACGTGTATGTTTGGCATAGATGTGTGATTGTGATGTCTTGCAGCGCTGCTGTGAACTCCTCATGGAAGGACTTCTTCTACATCTCTCTGAATCCGCAGGAAAAGTCTTCTTCGCTGGTTTTGTCCGAGCTCATCAGGAATGTGAGCGACCGCTTATGAATATCTGTCAAGTTACACTATTTTATTGTAAAATAATGCCATGTTCTTTTCACTGCATGTGAAACTGTGACTATGGAATTAATGTTATATATATTGTTCTTTATACACATTAATAAACTATTTTCACAATGTAGGCTTGGGTGTTTTTTTGAATTTATAATAATAAAGAATATCTCAGTGATTGAGGCATAATGTTTTTAATACAAAATAGCGGCTTAAGATGCGATAGGTTGTTTTATAGTAAATAAATGGTATATGACGCTATATAACAAAACTTCAAATATGCTTTTGCTTCATAATAATTAAAAGATACACATTTATTTACATTTTATACCAAAAGTATCAACCTTCCACTCAAAAAAATGTTTGCTTTGATTGACTTTGTCAACAGCTTCCACATAACTGGGTTACGTTAAACAAACACAATTTGTTCATGTAACTTCAACATCATGGAATTAAGTCATTTAAGCGACCCAATTAAAGTAGTCTCAAAGTGAGTTTTTAAAAGCTTCCTGACATGATTCGGGTATTTTTTATGTTCATTCATCCATTTATTTTAGTGACGCATAATTAAATTGATAGACTATAGCTAGCTATTTATCATATAGCTATAGCTAGTGTGAATGTGAGGCAAACATGTAAAGCGCTTTGGTGGCCATTGGGTCTGTGAAAGCGCTATATAAATGCAGTCCATTTACCATTTGCTAGCAGTAGCACATATTAGCATCTTAAATGCTAAGATTTACACGCTCCTTCAACAAAAGCAGTAGAAAATAATGAAATCAGACAAACAAACGCTCCACTCTTCTCCACAATGGTAACCCAATGTAATCCAAATGGTTCTAATAATTCCAATGTAATTGAACATTAAACATTTTCTCAAAAAAATATAAAATAACACTTAATTTTAACATTTATCTCTTTTAATTCAACCATATGCAAAGCATGCTGGGAACTAACGAGCACCGCCCAGTTTCAGTTAATGCAACACAAATCAATCATGTAATCCAACACAAATGGATTAAGTAAACTTAAATTTTACATATATTTAAGCAGATTGAGCACAATCAAATTAAGTTGCACTATACCGCCCCCCTCTGGATGTAAGAATTTTGAGAAAAGTTGAGACATAATTACGTGGACCTTAATAATAGAAAAAAAACATTTTGAGTCAAAAAACACAGTTTTTATAAGTAAACTAAATATAAATATTTTATGTAAAGTGCACAACCTTCCTCGTTCATTTTTTTTGAGTGTGTGGTGCATGAAATCTGAACATTTTATTTAGAATAAAAGTGTAAAAGCCCCAAAAAGACAAACTTGAGATTGTGAGCTCTGAATCTCCGTTATCTGACTCAAACCTGCAAATCAACATACTAATCATCAAAATAGTGCATAGTTGATGCATTCTGCTCTTTATAATCAACTGAGTGAATCACCTTTGCAGCATTGGTAATTATCTAGATACATCATAAAGCCTTCTTCCAAAATGTTTTTGTGTCATAGCCTGATTCACTACAGTAAGCCTATCATAAGTGTTTATTTTAGATGTCGGGAATATTGTGTACATCATCACTCGCCCGTGTCTCGGCATATCCGTAAATAGAGAAGTGTGTGTGTGTTACAGTATTTATTAATCTTTGTTAATAATTAATAAAAGTACAGTTGTCCATTTTTAGATTGTCAACCAAAGTCCGTTAAATTATATTAACAGATACAACTTTTGATTTTAATAATATTATTAGAATGTCAAAATTAACATTAACTAAGATTATTAATTGCTTTAGTATTTGTCATTGTTAGTTTAACTAGTTAACGAATGTTAAAAAATGCAATCTTATTGTAAAATAAGGTTTATGTTATAAACCAACTAAGATTAAAACATGCTTTAGCACTATTTTTCGTTGTTAGTTCATCTAATGTAGTTAACTCATGTTAATAAGTGAAATATTATTGTAAAGTGTTACTTTAAAAAAAAATTATGCAGTTTAAGTATCTTCAATAAAATAAAACGTGATCAGATCAGCCATATTCTAATCTCAAACAACAATATCGAAAACGTTGCCAAAAAAGTACACATGAATAATTTCTAATGATTAGTACTTAAGTTGTTCTGCTAGTAGATTATTTTAAAGCTTCTGAAAAGCACACAGGATGTTGCAATTGTCCAATCACAATCAATTATTCCAGAGAGATGGACAATAATAATGATTATCGTTTACTATGCTGTTTCTATAAGGCAGACTTGATCTTTGGATTGTATAGCTGTCTACAATAGTTTTATTATAGAAAACCAACGCATCAGAGCTTTTGAACCCTACAGACGGATGAACACACACACACACACACACACACACACACTGTATGTTAATGATTGATGTCCAGAGCTGTTTTGCTAGTGAAATGACTTCTGCAGGAGTCAGTCGTCGTTGAGCAGAGGAACACACCTGTGAACCGGCTCAGATCCGCTGGTGAGTGCCTCGTGTGTCTTACTGAACTTCATTAACACATATCAACTTAAATGCATGGTTTTTATCGATTTAATCAACATTATTCTGTTGACATCATAATGTTGATCATTACATCGCTCAGACCTGTTAGAGTTTATTTAATGCTCTTAGGTTTGATGTTTAAATGAGTTTCTGTAATATTTTACTTTTTGTAGAATAGTGCTCGTGGTTAGGAAGTTAATGCAAGTGACAATATGCCATTCATTAAAGTCTCCCTGTCAATAATTGTATCCCTTAAAACTCATCTTTGATCACCAAAAGGACATATTTTAAAAAAAAAAAGTTCATGCCTTAAAATATCTTGAATGTAACTCGACACCCTCGCCTCATTTAGTATACGCGGTTCTATGAATATGCAAATGAGCCCCGCCTCCACTCACTCAGAGATCCACTCGTTGACGATCACACGTTGATCTGATTGGTTACAAGGTAGTTTGTGACGTCAGAAACACCAGCGATTTCAAACCGTGTTTTTGAGACTGTCTTTGGTTCACTGCAGTTTTAAGAAGAAAATACTCAGCAATGCTGTCGACTTATGAATTTACACATGGTTTGCACAAGGGTGTAGAGTTACATTCAAGCTATTTTAAGGCATATTAAAAAAATTCAAGGAAAAAATGTTTGCCATTTTGGTGATCAAAGATGATTTTTTTTGTTGTAAAGGCCAGTTGATTGGTCGCAATCTCTATGAAAGCTTGTTTCTACCACAGAATAAAAAAAAAATTCAGTAAAAATAAAGTCAAAATTGTGAGTTTATACCTCGCGATTCTGACTTTTATTCGTACAATTTTGAGTTTCAGAAGTTTATACCTCACAATTCTGATAATTGGCGAACATCTAAAACGTCTATTTAAAGTTTTACGATTTAGATGTTTGCCTAAAATATAATGTGCACAGCTACTTTTAAATCATTGTTAATTGCGAGAAAAAAATAAATTTTTTGCCAAACCTTGACCTCCCAAAATGCGCTGCATTACTTTAATTTTCCAGTTTTGAATATCACGTGTGTTCCTATAAACCAATTATACAGATTTAATAGGTTAAGTTTCATGTCTGGTAATGAACCAGTGAATACGCCATTCGTTGAGTCGTAAACAAGCCCTGTGGTGCACTCTTGGCCCCGCATCATCATCATCATCATCATCATCATCATCTGCGTGTCGCTGCAGATCTTCGGCTCACAGGTTTGCACATCAAGGGCGTGTCGCTAATTCTTCAGTGGTCCTGAAATTCTTCATGAGTCGACTTCCTTTAGTTGTCTGGAAAAATGATTCAGACTGATGAAATAATCCAAACACGATCCTGTCTGCTTAAATTTTAACCCTATAGCTACTGTTTTATAAATGACACACACATTTCTAAGGCCTCTAAACGATCAGCTACTCCATGCTTCTGTCGTCTGAGTCATAGTTCAGGCTTTTGAGGAAGGTTTATTTATTCATCTCTCAAGCATTGTATTGCACTGCGTTATCTGTTTAAAAACTACAGAGGTTTGATCATAAAACTAAGCATTTAAATATCATCTTACTAAGACATAAATGGCAGTTATTGATATTTATATGCATTTTATGTCAGTAGTCGCTATAGTTCTTCAGTATCTTCACCAAATTGCATATTTTTGTACAGTTTGGGCTGTTTCCTCCATATTCTCACTATATCATACGATTTAAGTTGATATTTCTGACCCCTTTGGCAGATATTTTTTCTTGTTTTAAGCTTAAACACTTCATTTTTCTTCTCCAGTAAGTGTATCTGACAAAATTTGCATTTAGATCATGAAAGCGTTCAAAACTTAGGGTACGTTTACACGACAACGATATGCTTAAAACGGAGAAGAGTTTTGTATAGATCTTTTTTGTTGTTTACACACGGAGACCGTTTTCAAAAACTTGCACTTTGAAACACGTTTTCAAAACATTGCGTTTTCGGGCACCCAAAACGCCGCAGTCGTGTAAACGAACGGCCAAAACGCATAAAAAGTTTTACGTTTTTTGAAACGGTAAACAGCCCCTTAGTTTCTCACTTCTGCCAATATGGATCAATGATTCTGATGACATCACTCGCACTTCAGCTTCTCATCAGATTTTCTGTCCAATCAAATGCTCTCTAGAATCTGAAGCTCCGCCCCCTACATTAAAAACCGAGCCTGAAGCTGCGGCTGAAATCAGTCACTTGTTCACACATTTACTGTTTTCTGCTTGGTGAATGAATGGCACATAGTGCACTATATAGGGAATAGGGAACGATTCAGACAGTGTAAATATGCTTTCCATTGCGCGAATGAAGTCTGGTTTCTCGAACCCCCACAGCACCAGTTCCAGAGACACACACACACACAGCGGATCATATGATCGAGTCGACGCAGAACAGAATAATTGGATCCATTTCAATTCTACACAAAATACTGTATTTTAAAGCAATGGAGGAGATGAGGATGAAAAGCGGTTAGAGATTAGCAGTAAACTGCTTTACTGAGCTCAACATCAGGCCGAGCTGTGATATAAACCAAACGCTATTGGCTGATTTATAAAGGGGGAGGGGCTGTTTTATAGGCCCCGCCCTGTCGGTCTGAGAGCAGGATGGTTTCTGATTGGCTGTGAATGTTTATAGCTAATGGTCATTGTTTTGTGGACCATGGACTCATGTTTTGTTGAATAGTATTCAATATCATTTATATTCAACAATATTATTGACAACATTGAATGAGAACTGAACTGAGCTGGACGATGACATCACGGTTTTCTCCAGAGCGGCTAATGAACTAAATAACTTTTTTTAAACAAAAATGAAACATCACTGAATTTACTTAAGCTGGATTACTTATTTTACTTTCTTCTAGAAACAAACTTTGTTGCATTATTTTCCTGTTATCTCTGTAAAGCTGTTTTGAAACAGTCTGTATTGTAAAAAGCGCTATAGAATAGAAATAGAAGTGACTTGACTTCACTTAATGAATAAATGAAGGATATATAATATATATATATATAATTATTCTTCCTTAAATGAAGTACAATCAACTTGGATATTTAAGTCATTTCAACATTTATTACATTAAAAAATGAGTTGACTCATTTTAACTTGTTTTGATGAGATAAAGCAATGTAAAAACACTTGTCAAAAACTCAAAATTGATTTCTGAACGGATTCTAACGATGTCGTTATCACTGTCTCGTTATCTTTAGCCTATAGTTGTCCTGAACTCTACTTTTAGAGTTGTATCTTTATCGTCTTTGGTGTGAAAGGGCCTTTAGAGTGACTTTTACTCCTTCTAGAAGTGACAAAACTGGGGGAGTAGATCGAAGAGAAGAGAAGAGAAGAGAAGAGAAGAGAAGAGAACTAGAAGTCTGTCAGTGACTCAGATCGGATAGAGACGCTCCCAAACCTGCGAACATGCAGCGGCACGCAGATCCACATGCTGATGGGAGAAAGTGTGTGTGTGTGTGTGTGTCTGTGAGAGAGAGAGAGAGAGAGAGAGAGAGAGAGAGAGAGAGATCTTCACGAGCGTTACGGCGATCCTCAGCTCCAGGTAAGACCGATCAAACGCTCTTTCTTTGATTGTCTCTCTCTCTGTCTTGTCTAAGTTAAGATCTCTGGATGGTGTTGGATTTGTTGCACGACAGAAGAAAGTAAGAGGTTTTGAGAGGTGGAGAACGAGCTCGTGAAGATCATGTGTTTGAGGAAAACGGTGAGCGGCTTCGTCCTCGTCTTTCCGGTTCTTACATTCACTCCCAATCCTGAAGGATCACTGCAAAAACGGATGTTCTTCCTCAGTATTTCTGTCTTGTTTTCCATACGCAAATATCGAGATATTCTTACATCAAGACGCATTTAATGGAGAAGCAAAAGGACTGTCTGAACATATTGAAGTTTGATCAAAATTAAGTGAGTTTATGCTTAAAACACACTGGAAACAAACAAACAAGTAGCCTAATATTTACTTAGTTTTAATTTCGCAAGTTTTTGCACTGAGATTTTTTTAAAGTAAATTTCACATATGGAATTAAATAAACTCTGCTTAACTGAGTTAAGAAAAATTAACAAAGAAAATAAGTAATCAACCTTAAGTATTTGTGCCCCGGTGCATGATGGGAACACCAGTATCAGAAAAGTTGAGTAGGTTTTACTTAATTTAATTATGTTGATATTTATGCTTTAATTTCTGCAAGTTTAAATGAGTGCTAATATAGAATTTACTTTTTTCATTATTGTTGCCTGAACTAACTTTTTCATATAGAAATTACATTTTGTTTTTTTCTGTAGACTTCACCATAGAATCATTTTTAAGGGTACATGAACAAATATCTGCTATAAAAGGAGAATAATATTATTTTTCTTACCTCAGGGGGAGATACTTGTTTCAGTGCAACAAAAGTGCTTTAATTTCTCTTACTTAATTAGTCTGGGTCATATTTCACCTCAAAAACAAAATAAATACGTAACAAGTGGCCTGTTGCATCGATGTTTAGTCTTACAAGTTAGCCATATTAATTTATTATCTCGCAACTGACTTTTTTTCCCCTCAGAATTGCGTGATATAAACTCGCAATTGCAAGAAAAAAAAGTCAGAATTTCGATTTAAAAAAAGTCAGAATTGCAATTTAAAAACCTAAGGTGAATTTTAAACCTGTTCATAACTTGTAACTTGCATACAAACACAGATTATTATCATATGTGGAGGAATTGTTGTGAGATATAAACTTGCAATTGCAAGATAAAAAGTCAGAATTGCGATAAAAATTCTGAATTGCAATTTAAAAAAATCAGAAATGCAATTAAAAAAATTCTGAATTGCAATAAAAAAGTCAGAATTGCAAGTTTATATCTCCCAATTGCAAGACAAAAAAGTCAGAATTATAAGATAAAAAAAGTTTATTCAGTGGCGGAAACAAGCATCCATACAATTTCTAAGTATTAGTTAGTGCTTTATGCACTTATGCAATACAAGACATTCATTGATTTTTAGTAATGAGAATTGTTATATTATTTTTGTTATAGAAGGACAAAAACTCAAGTAAAATAAAAATACTGAAATAATTGTATATGCATAAATGCAATGCATAAATGAAAATGGTCCTGAAAGACTGAATTTTCTTGCGAAATATAATTTATTTTTCTTTTGACCTGGATGTTTTAATGAGATTAGAATAAATAAAGTTGAGCTGTAAGCGATGGTAAATAACAGTAAATTCAAGCATTGAAACATTCGTTTGCTTGTTTCATTTCTATGGTGTGTGTCTTGATCCGGTTCCACAAACCCACAGTGAATAATGCATAATGATGCAGTGGTGTTGTTAAGCCTGATCTTTTACTTGTCTAAACAGAGCATGACATTCCTGGACATGGATTTGGCATGAGCTTGATGGCTTGATGAAGAGAGGAAAACGTAAGGTGAATTTTAAACCTTCTTTTCATAACTTTACAACTTATAACCTATACTGGGTGTAACTTGCATACAAACTCAGATTATTTTCCACATATGGAGTAATTGTGCAATTGCATCTTAAAATCTCTGATTGTTGACAATTAATTCACAATTATGAGAAATATATGAATATTATGCCTGAAAAAAATGTTTCTTGTTATTGCAAATTCACATACAGGTGAAACTCGAAAAATTCGAATATCGTGCAACAGTTCATGTATTTCAGAAAAGGTGAAACTAATATATTTAGTATATATAACTATATGATTATACTTTTCAGAGGGCCGACATTTCTGTGTTTAAAATCCTTTTTTTTAAATTGATTTCATGTAATATTCTAATTTTCTGAGATTTCAAATTTGGGGTTTTCATAAGCTGTAAGCCATAATCATCAAAATTATAACTTTTGCACGATATTCAAACTTTTCAAGTTTCACCTGTATTGTCATACCGTCAAGTGATTTTCAAAACTCAAATTCTGGAAAAGTCAGAATTGCGAGAGTCTGAATTATGCCTGAAAAAATGCTTCTTGTTATTGCAACTTCACATATTGCAAATTCAACTAGTCAAGTGATTTTCAAAACTCAAATTCTGCAACTTATTATGTCCATTTAAAAATCTTATTTTCCAATGTTGCATCAATATTTTAGGGTTTGATAGAAAATAACCACCCATCTCATGTTGTTTGAATGGATAACGGTTATAAAGCACATAATGAAATACTCAACCAGTTTGGTTAGTGTAAATATGTCTCTGAGACGGGTTACTCAGGGCGTATCTCTAGTGATGTGACGCATACACTTGTTTGTATGATTTAGTTTCTGCAACTCTAAACATTAGATCAGATCTCAGTGTCATTCTTCATCAAGAACGAATCAGAAACGCACGTTTGTAGAGGAAAGCAGGATTGAGTTTGTAATAAACCAGGCATTTTATATTATGAATATTGTTGGCTCTTTCACAAACTGCTTTTGTTCCTCTTTTTGAAAGTTGCTCTGGATAACACTATCTGCTAAATGCTAAATGTAAACCAGTTTTCACTGTACATTTCGGCTAATTTTCTTTTTTAAGAATATGGTGAATAATATGACATAAAAATAGATATATTTTAGATATATGATTTCTTTTACATTTTTTCTCTCAATTCCACGCAATTCTGACTTTATTTCTCGCAACTGAGTTTATTTCTTGCATTTCCAACTTTATTTCTCATAATTCTGTCTTTTTCTCGCAATTATGACTTTATATTTCACAATTATGACTTTTCCTCGCAAATCTGACCTTATAACTCGAAATTATGACTTTATATCTCACAATTATGACATTATATATCACAATAATGCCTTTATAATTTTCAATACTGACTTTATTTCTTGCAATTATGACTTCATGTCTTAAATTCCGACTTTTCCTCGCAATTATGAATTTATAACTTGCAATTTTATTTCTTGAGATTTGAGTTGATATCTCATAATTCAGACTTTTTTTCTCAATTGCACGTTTATATCGCACAGTTCTGAGGAACAAAAGTCAGAATTGCAAGAACTAAGACATACAAACTCACAGTTTTCACTTATTTCCCAGAATTGCCAGATATACACTCGCAATTTCTAGAAGAAAAGTAATTATGAGATAAAAAGTCTGATTTTTTTAAAATTCCACGCCAGAAACAAGCTTCCATAATTTAATCTAAATGTGCATTTCAACACAGAAATCTCAATGCCCAATAATTATAAATGACACAAGCTTTGCACTGTTTCTCAACCATGTTATAAAGGATATGACTTGTTAAATAATATTGACTTCCTGATTTCTTACACAATTTGAGTAAACATGGCAAAAATGGGAGTTCCCAATCCCAACCTATGTATTTTGGCCGACTATAAAGTTCAAATATCTGCAAACCCCTTAAGTTAGGATTGTATAAATCAGAATGTTTTGTGAAAGGCTGGTATCTGATCCATCATGGCGTGTTGAGATGTAGCTCTCTCGGTGCGGTCGTGTCTCGACGTGTTGCAGGAAACCAGAGTAGAAGAAACGCTGCTCGTCTGTCATGTGTTTCTACACACACACCCGCTGAACAAACACACAGACGCAGGACACTGACTCTGGATGCAGGACTTCTTCTCACTCATGTCTTGTGTTTCTGTCCTGATCAGGGTCTAGTGAAAGAGCTGAACTGAGGGAAACACACACACCTGCACAGGTAACATCTATGAAAACTGCCTTCGGTTATACTTGCTGGTTCATTTGATTGTATTCTATTTGATTTATTGAAATACTGGCATTTGTTAATTTTTTATATACAATCAAACCAAAAATTATTCAGACACCAGATATCATTTTTGATATGTTTTTGCTAGTGTGTGCAGGACACTATAGTTCATTTATGTAAGTGAGGAGAGCAAAATAAAGTAAACTGTGACATATTATACACAAATATTCTGCCAGTAAAAATATGAGACCAAAAATGATTGGGACACTTTGAGCTGATCATGTTTTGCTGAAGTGTTTTTTCTTTAATAACTAATGCACCTTTTTACAGCACAGACTGAACAACATGAAGCATTGCTTGGTGATTGGTTGAGCTAAACTGGTATTATCTAATTGTGTAGTTAAATTTAACAGCTGACAGATATTCAACATAATTCATGTGTGAGAGTCTAACAGAAGGACGGACAAAACCAGTCAAATATCAACTGAGTTCTTGTCATATTTTATTACCATTTCCTAAACTATAGCGAATAAACTGTGATAATGTGAGAAATGTTGAAGGTTTTGGTTTGACTGTATGTATATTGGTTTAGTAAGCATATATAGGTCAAGTTTTGGCGTGTTGTGTGTCAGAGATGCTCTTCTGCAGACCTCAGTTATTATAACTAGAGCTTATTTGAGTTACTGTGGCCTTTCTATCAGTCTGGACATTCTCCTCTGATTTCTGACATCAACAAGGCTTTTCATCCACTGGATATTTTCTCTTGTTCAGATCATTCTCTGTAAACCCTAAAGATGGCTGTGTGTGATAATCCCACCAGATCTGAAATACTCAGACAAAATGCCACGTTCAAAGTCACTGAAATCATCTTTTGAGCTTCAGAAGATCGTCTTCACCATTTCTACATGCATTGAGTTGCTGCCATGTGATTGGCTGATGAGATATTTGTGTTAACAAGCAGTTGAACGGGTGTGTGTATATATTTGCAGAATCTGTGATAATGTGAATAATTTTGACAAAATAAGAGGAATCATACAAAATGCATGCTTTTTTTATTTAGTACTGTCCTGAATAAGATATTTTACATAAAATATCTTTACATATAGTCCACAAGATAAAAATAGATATTTATAAAAATGATCCCGTTCAAAAGTTTATGAACCCTTGTTTTTTAATACTGTGTGTCGTTATCTGGATGATCCACTACTGTTTTTTACCGTTTGTGATGGTTGTTCTTGAGTCCCCTTGTTTGTCCTGAGAAGTTAAACAGCCCAACGTTCTTGAGAAAATCCTCCAGGTTAGGGGTTTTTTACACACTTTCCAGCAGTGACTGTGATTTTGAGATCCATCTTTTCACACTGAGGACAACTGAGGGACTCAAACACAACTATTAAAAAAGGTTCAAACATTCACTGATGCTCCAGAAGGAGCGAGGGGTGAAAACTTTTGAACAGGATGAAGATGTGCACATTTTTCCAAATTTTTTTTCATTTAGTACGGCACTTCGGAAGCAACAGAAGGTACTTACATGTTTCCCAGAAGACAAATTAATTACAATTTATCTTGATCTCCAAATTCAAAAAGTTTTCACCCCCGGCTCTTAATGCATCGTGTTTACTTCTGGAGCTTTAGTGAATGTTACTAAAACTGAAAAAGTTTTTCCTTTGCGATTTTCACATACAGACAACAACGTTGTGAAAACAATCTCCGTTCACACTGATCCGTGAGAACGATTAAAATGCACTGTATTATTCATGCCAGGCCAGTAGATGGCGATGTTACTTTGTAAAGAAACACTACTTGCCTATAGACTGAACATGTAACAAGCTTATGTGTGAACGGAGATTGTTTTCACAACGTTGTTGTCACCGTTTTCGCATATCCGTGTTTTTGTACTTCACACACAGATGATAGCGGTATTGTTTCCAAAAACTTGCACTTTGAAACCCGTTTTAAAACCGCTGTTGTCGTGTAAATTAACGTCCAAACTGCATAAATTTTTCAGTTTTTAGTTGAAAACAGTGTCTGATAAACGGCCCCTCAGACATAAAGCTTTTTACAGAAATTACATGCTTCACATTTTGTTTGATAAAAGTGGCTGGAGAGATTAGAAATATTTTATTGCAATATTTACTTTTCTAAAACATACTTTATGGATAACATAATGGATAAAAAAAATAAAATTGATTATCGTGTTCGTGACGTCTTATCTGGTTATTTTGCGTATTTATTGCTCACTGTTTAATGTTCTCTAGTGGGCAAATATTGATTGACAGCTCATACAAGAGGAGTTTACAGACACACACTCATATATGGAAATCCACTGGCTTCTGTTTGTGCAATTGTAGTTTATTAACTGCATATGTTTGCAAAACCCTTGAAGAACCTGCAAAAAGTTGATAATTTGTAAGAAATGAGAGGGATCATAATAATGCATTTAGTTTGTATTTAGTTCTGGTCTGATAAGGGTATTTCATATGAAAGATAACTGACACGCATGATCCTGAACCAAGAGGATGGAAGCTTTTCATAATAATGCAGGTTGTAAAACACATGATGAAAACATGTGTTATCAGAGTAACACAAATGACACTTAAATAAAGCAATACACATTAACAGAATGACACAAAACACCCTAATGTACATTACTGATGTCAAAAATAAGATTAAATTATTTAAATAAAATATAATCATATGTTATGAGTCATGCTGGGACTTCTGGTAATGTCCTTTTTCACCATAAATTATACAGTAATTCATAGTTCTTTCTTGCATTTTGCAAATTTGACAGTATTTTATGATAAAGTTACATATACACTCACCTAAAGGATTATTAGGAACACCATACTAATACGGTGTTTGACCCCCTTTCGCCTTCAGAACTGCCTTAATTCTACGTGGCATTGATTCAACAAGGTGCTGAAAGCATTCTTTAGAAATGTTGGCCCATATTGATAGGATAGCATCTTGCAGTTGATGGAGATTTGTGGGATGCACATCCAGGGCACGAAGCTCCCGTTCCACCACATCCCAAAGATGCTCTATTGGGTTGAGATCTGGTGACTGTGGGGGCCATTTTAGTACAGTGAACTCATTGTCATGTTCAAGAAACCAATTTGAAATGATTCGAGCTTTGTGACATGGTGCATTATCCTGCTGGAAGTAGCCATCAGAGGATGGGTACATGGTGGCCATAAAGGGATGGACATGGTCAGAAACAATGCTCAGGTAGGCTGTGGCATTTAAACGATGCCCAATTGGCACTAAGGGGCCTAAAGTGTGCCAAGAAAACATCCCCCACACCATTACACCACCACCACCAGCCTGCACAGTGGTAACAAGGCATGATGGATCCATGTTCTCATTCTGTTTACGCCAAATTCTGACTCTACCATCTGAATGTCTCAACAGAAATCGAGACTCATCAGACCAGGTAACATTTTTCCAGTCTTCAACTGTCCAATTTTGGTGAGCTCTTGCAAATTGTAGCCTCTTTTTCCTATTTGTAGTGGAGATGAGTGGTACCCGGTGGGGTCTTCTGCTGTTGTAGCCCATCCGCCTCAAGGTTGTGCGTGTTGTGGCTTCACAAATGCTTTGCTGCATACCTCGGTTGTAACGAGTGGTTATTTCAATCAAAGTTGCTCTTCTATCAGCTTGAATCAGTCGGCCCATTCTCCTCTGACCTCTAGCATCAACAAGGCATTTTGGCCCACAGGACTGCCGCATACTGGATGTTTTTCCCTTTTCACACCATTCTTTGTAAACCCTAGAAATGGTTGTGCGTGAAAATCCCAGTAACTGAGCAGATTGTGAAATACTCAGACCGGTCCGTCTGGCACCAACAACCATGCCACGCTCAAAATTGCTTAAATCACCTTTCTTTCCCATTCTGACATTCAGTTTGGAGTTCAGGAGATTGTCTTGACCAGGACCACACCCCTAAATGCATTGAAGCAACTGCCATGTGATTGGTTGATTAGATAATTGCATTAATGAAAAATTGAACAGGTGTTCCTAATAATCCTTTAGGTGAGTGTATTGTGATGTTAAACCATTTACAGTTTTTAACTGTATACAGTATGTTAGGATAACTTACTGAATAGGTTTTTACTAGAGATGCACCGTTGTCTCGGCCAATAATCGTTGTCGGCCAGTAAAAGCAATTATTTTCACTAACGGCCGATTGTTTAAAAACAGCCGATGATTATGGCTGATTATATCCTGTCAATCAAAAGGGGGCGGAAAAACGTGTCCGACTGCAAATCATACTGTGTGTGAAGAAAATGTCTTGTGTAAAAGTTAGGGCTGTCTATATGTCAGAAAAGCTTAAAAAAACTATTAAAAAATAGCGACCCTATGAATCACCTGTAGTTCAAGCCAGGGTTGCCATGTCTGCAGTTTTTCCCTACAACAAACATTGTAGCGCCTCCCGTCCTATAATCGCAAAGAACTTTGTGCTTTGTTACTCCTGATAAGAAACAAAGTCTCAGTTTTCAATTTCTGTCCATTTTATCATGAAATTCAAACTAAAATGGTGTCTATAAAAATTTTGATTTGAGTGTAATCTGAAAATAAATAGCAGTTGAATGTAATAGTTTTTAACTTTTTAATATTAATGTACCAAATGAGAGGCTCCCTGTATAGTTTACAGCATTAATTGGGAGAGGTTTTTTTTTTCATAAGAAAATTAAACTATCAGTATCGGCAGATATCATTCTAAATAATCAGATATCGGTATCAGCAGATATCATCCTGAATAATCGGCTATCGGTATCGGCAGATATCATTCTAAATAATCAGATATCAGTATCGGCAGATATCATTCTAAATAATCAGATATCAGTATCGGCAGATTTCATTCTGAATAATTGCTATCGATATCGGCAGATATCATTCTAAATAATCAGATATCAGTATCGGCAGATATCATTCTAAATAATCAGATATCAGTTTCGGCAGATATCATTCTGAATAATCAGATATCAGTATCAGCAGATATCATTCTGAATAATTGCTATCGATATCGGCAGATATCATTCTAAATAATCAGATATCAGTATCGGCAGATATCATTCTAAATAATCAGATATCAGTTTCGGCAGATATCATTCTAAATAATCAGATATCAGTATCGGCAGATATCATTCTAAATAATCAGATATCAGTTTCGGCAGATATCATTCTAAATAATCAGATATCAGTATCGGCAGATTTCATTCTGAATAATTGCTATCGATATCGGCAGATATTATTCTAAATAATCAGATATCAGTATCGGCAGATATCATTCTAAATAATCAGATATCAGTTTCGGCAGATATCATTCTGAATAATCAGATGTCAGTATCAGCAGATATCATTCTGAATAATTGCTATCGGTATCGGCAGATATCATTCTGAATAATCAGATATCAGTATCGGCAGATACCATTCTAAATAATCAGATATCGGTATCAGCAGATATCATTCTGAATAATCGGCTATCGGTATCGGCAGATATCATTCTAAATAATCAGATATCGGTATCAGCAGATATCATTCTGAATAATCGGCTATCGGTATCGGCAGATATCATTCTAAATAATCAGATATCAGTATCGGCAGATATCATTCTAAATAATCAGATATCAGTATCAGCAGATATCATTCTGAATAATCAGATATCAGTATCGGCAGATATCATTCTAAATAATCAGATATCAGTATCGGCAGATATCATTCTAAATAATCAGATATCAGTATCGGCAGATATCATTCTGAATAATCAGATATCAGTTTCGGCAGATATCATTCTGAATAATCAGATATCAGTTTCGGCAGATATCATTCTGAATAATCAGATATCAGTATCAGCAGATATCATTCTGAATAATTGCTATTGGTATCGGCAGATATCATTCTGAATAATCAGATATCAGTATCGGCAGATATCATTCTGAATAATCAGATATCAGTATCGGCAGATATCATTCTGAATAATCGCTATCACTTTCGGCAGATATCATTCTGAATTAGCACTATCGGTATCGACAGATTTCATTCTGAATAATTGCTATCGGTATCGGCATATATCATTCTGAATAATCGCTATCGGTATCGCCATATATCATTCTGAATAATCGCTATCAGTATCGGCAGATATCATTCTGAATAATCGCTATCAGTATCGGCAGATATCATTCTGAATAATCGCTATCAGTTTCGGCAGATATCATTCTGAATAATCGCTATCAGTTTCGGCAGATATCATTCTGAATAATCGCTATCAGTATCGGCAGATATCATTCTGAATAATCGCTATCGGTATCGGCATATATCATTCTGAATAATTGCTATTGGTATCGGCAGATATCATTCTGAATAATCGCTATCAGTATCGGCAGATATCATTCTGAATAATCGCTATCAGTATCGGCAGATATCATTCTGAATAATCGCTATCGGTATCGGCATATATCATTCTGAATAATCGCTATCAGTATCGGCAGATATCATTCTGAATAATCGCTATCAGTATTGGCAGATATCATTCTGAATAATCGGATATCAGTATCGGCAGATATCATTCTGAATAATCGCTATCGGTATCGCCATATATCATTCTGAATAATCGCTATCGGTATAGGCAGATATCATTCTGAATAATCGCTATCAGTATCGGCAGATATCATTCTGAATAATCGCTATCAGTATCGGCAGATATCATTCTGAATAATCGCTATCAGTATCGGCAGATATCATTCTGAATAATCGCTATCGGTATCGGCATATATCATTCTGAATAATCGCTATCAGTATCGGCAGATATCATTCTGAATAATCGCTATCAGTATTGGCAGATATCATTCTGAATAATCGGATATCAGTATCGGCATATATCATTCTGAATAATCGCTATCGGTATCGCCATATATCATTCTGAATAATCGCTATCGTATTGGCATATATCATTCTGAATAATCGCTATCAGTATCGGCAGATATCATTCTGAATAATCGCTATCAGTTTCGGCAGATATCATTCTGAATAATCGCTATCAGTTTCGGCAGATATCATTCTGAATAATCGCTATCAGTATCGGCAGATATCATTCTGAATAATCGCTATCGGTATCGGCATATATCATTCTGAATAATCGCTATCAGTATCGGCAGATATCATTCTGAACAATCGCTATCAGTATCGGCAGATATCATTCTGAATAATCGCTATCGGTATCGGCATATATCATTCTGAATAATCGCTATCAGTATCGGCAGATATCATTCTGAACAATCGCTATCAGTTTCGGCAGATATCATTCTGAATAATCGCTATCAGTATTGGCAGATATCATTCTGAATAATCGCTATCAGTATCGGCAGATATCATTCTGAATAATCGCTATCAGTATCGGCAGATATCATTCTGAATAATCGCTATCGGTATCGGCATATATCATTCTGAATAATCGCTATCAGTATCGGCAGATATCATTCTGAATAATCGCTATCAGTATTGGCAGATATCATTCTGAATAATCGGATATCAGTATCGGCAGATATCATTCTGAATAATCGCTATCACTTTCGGCAGATATCATTCTGAATTAGCACTATCGGTATCGACAGATTTCATTCTGAATAATCGCTATCGGTATCGGCATATATCATTCTGAATAATCGCTATCGGTATCGGCATATATCATTCTGAATAATCGCTATCAGTATCGGCAGATATCATTCTGAATAATCGCTATCGGTATTGGCATATATCATTCTGAATAATCGCTATCAGTATCGGCAGATATCATTCTGAACAATCGCTATCAGTATCGGCAGATATCATTCTGAATAATCGCTATCAGTATCGGCATATATCATTCTGAATAATCGCTATCGGTATCGGCAGATATCATTCTGAATAATCGCTATCAGTATTGGCAGATATCATTCTGAATAATCGCTATCGGTATCGGCATATATCATTCTGAATAATCGCTATCAGTATCGGCAGATATCATTCTGAATAATCGCTATCAGTATCGGCAGATATCATTCTGAATAATCGCTATCAGTATCGGCAGATATCATTCTGAATAATCGCTATCAGTATTGGCAGATATCATTCTGAATAATCGCTATCGGTATCGGCAGATATCATTCTGAATAATCGCTATCAGTATTGGCAGATATCATTCTGAATAATCGCTATCGGTATCGGCATATATCATTCTGAATAATCGCTATCAGTATCGGCAGATATCATTCTGAATAATCGCTATCAGTATCGGCAGATATCATTCTGAATAATCGCTATCAGTATCGGCAGATATCATTCTGAATAATCGCTATCAGTATTGGCAGATATCATTCTGAATAATCGCTATCAGTATCGGCATATATCATTCTGAATAATCGCTATCAGTATCGGCAGATATCATTCTGAATAATCGCTATCGGTATTGGCAGATATCATTCTGAATAATCGCTATCGGTATCGGCATATATCATTCTGAATAATCGCTATCAGTATTGGCAGATATCATTCTGAATAATCGCTATCAGTATCGGCAGATATCATTCTGAATAATCGCTATCAGTATCGGCAGATATCATTCTGAATAATCGCTATCAGTATCGGCAGATAGTCATTCTGAATAATCGCTATCAGTATCGGCAGATATCATTCTGAATAATCGCTATCAGTATTGGCAGATATCATTCTGAATAATCGCTATCAGTATCGGCAGATATCATTCTGATTAATCGGCTATCGTTATTGGCGAAAAATTTAGTATCGGTGCAGCTCTTGTTTTTACTGTACCTTTTTTACAGTATTTTTCTGTAAAAATGACAAACATTTTTTACAGTGCACTACTACACAAAAATGACATCTTTTATATCTTATGTTTGTATACATTCTGCATTGGATTCACTTCATGCATCAGGACAGATGTTGAGGGTCACAGCAGGACCTCAACTATTACTGAGGAATAATAGTGGAACAGTGATCAGATACTAGTCAATACGTTCATCCACGCTGGTGATGTGATCGATCGAGTTAATGCAGAACAGAGGCCACCTAACCCTTCAGCAATACCGTCATATATTGTTACCAGCAGCTCCTAGAGGACAAACAAACGGTTTCAAAGCTTTCATATCATTAGATTCAACCTTCAAGTAAAACAAAACGACTCAAGAGTCAATACAGTAAAAGTATTGAGCTATAAAATTAATGTGGAGCTGCTCAGATCATTTGATCTTAAGAGAATTTGATAGGAAATATTTTAAAATGTCTGGCTTTTAATGTCTAGGAAAAACGACTGAGATATTAACCCTGTAAAGCCTCACATATGATATATTAGTCAAACAAAAACAAAAATGTTTTGTATCATATTTGATCATTTTATAGCTCATGTGGTGTAATATAGTGAGAATACGGAGGGAAAAGAAGTATTCAGAGGCCCAAACTGAGCAAAATATGCAATTTGGTACAGATGCTGATATTTATATGGACAAATAGTAATATGAAATTCTGATGCTTGTAATGTAAATCAGTGATAACAGTATAGCAGATACTTGCATGAAATGCATATAAATATCTGCCAATAATGTCTTAGTAAGATGATATTTAAATGCTTAGATTTATGGTCAAAACATATGATGCAATGCAATACAATGATGATTGAGAGATGAACAAATAAACCTTCCTCAAAAGCCTGATGATCATATTTGATACTCATGATTTTTCAAATAAATAATGATGGATAATCAAGTAAACCGAAGCTGCTTCAGTGCAGATGAAATATTATTAACAATCTATAAGTTATTCCTACGTTTACTTGATACAAATCCCTCAGATTTGACCGCAGAAAGACACGTGAAGCACGAGCTGAAGGAAGATTTCTGTACAATTACACTAAAAGACTTTTACTTGATAAAAGAGTCTAAACTATCAGTCAGAAGGACTGTCGGAGCTTGTGTGAAGCGGGTCATTTAGAGGCCTTAGAAATGTGTGTATCAAAAATAATACATGGTTAAATAGGGCTAAATAGATTCCTACAGGCTTGGGAAATCCAATGTACCCAAAATCAGGACATTGTTTTCTGTGGTCGCTCTCACTGACCTCGATATAACCTGCAGGAATATTGAGCCTGTCACTAGTAGTTTGGTTCCCATGGTTCACTGAATATGCATTAAAGACTCGATCTACAACTGTCTGACTTTAGTGTCCGTGTAACAGGACTCTCACGGTGTCAGGTTTGAAAGAGTTAGAAAAGGGGCGTGTCCTCAGGTGTCTGATTGACAGCACGTGTCACACCTGTCCCCGCCCTCTTTTGAGTCTTGTTTTGTTTTTTTGACGGCCATCTCTTCAGTTGGATATAGTGCATGTTGTGAATGCGACTGCATGGCATTGCTGGAGAAACTGAGCGTGTCGTTTCACGATGGGACCAACTCTTGTTTTCCGCAGGCTGTCGGGATGTTCCTGAGGAAGAAGAAGAAGAAGAGGAGGCTGGAGATCTCCACGCCCAAGAACTTCGAGCACAGGGTGCACACGTCCTTCGACTCGGCTCGGGGATGTTTCGTCGGTCTGCCGCCTCAATGGCAGAGCATCATCGAAACACTGAAGAGACCCAAACCTGTGGTGGACCCGTCCAGAATCACACAGATCTATCTCAAACCCAAGAGGGTAAAGTGAAGCGTTCAGAACAAGACAATATGTGCTTCTGTATCAGACCTATTTTATTATATGTTTTTGACATTTATACATATAATTAACATTTTTTATTTATATAGATAAACTATACAGTAGCTTGAATTATACATACAGCAATTATATATATATATATATATATATATATAAATTATATATAATTGCTGTATGTATAATTCAAACTACTGTATAGTTTATATATACAACTATATACTATATACTGTATAGAAACTATATACTGTATAGTTTATAGTTAAAAAATATACATTTGATATTACAGCGCTGCATAGATATTTTTTTATTTTTTACATTATTATGCAATTATTATAAATAGTTACTAGGTAGGTGAATATCCCAAAATATTACAGAATATCACGTATGTGTGTTTGTGTTACATATACTATATATGTATATATCACGTTTGTGTGTGTAATCCAAAATTGATGCTTGAATATATATATATATACACATGTAATTAATTAATGGTTAAATTACATTCTATATATTTTTGCATTATTTGCAAAACTTTGATATTTTTACCTAATTGTCATAAAAATTTACTGTCAAAAAAATATACATTTGATATTACAGCACTGCATGGATATTTTCATTTTTAACATTATGCAATTATTATAAATAGTTACTAGGTAGGGGAGTATCCCAAAATATTACAGAATATCACATATGTATGTGTGTGTGTGTGTTACATATATTATATATGTATAAATCACGTTTGTGTGTGTAATCCAAAATTGATGCTTGAATTTTTTTTCATTAATTATTTGAAAAACTTAGTGACATTATTTTTATGACAATTAGGCAAAAATATCAGCCAAGAAATTATGTAGTTGATATTATTTTGCAAAACATTTCACTGCATAGATATTTCATTAATACCGTTATATTTGTAACATTATTATGCAGTTATTATATACAGTTGATTCTCATGCCCAGATCACATTTCACTCCAAAATCAAAAGAAAAAAAAATCAATTATTGCATAAAGAAAATTATAGCATTATTTGCAAAACTTACCGACAATATTTTAAGTCAATTAAGAAAAAAGATCAGGCAAAATATATAATGTCTCTTGATTTTGCTGTGAAATTATACTGAGACACATTCTTTACAGCATCTACTGTAATTTCTTTCAAATCTTCCCACAAAGTGTTTTTCCCTGAGGAAGTTTGTTTGACGTTAATGTTTGCGGCTCCAGTTAATAATCACATGTCTGTTAAACAGGTTCTGTCGCATGTTTATATCTAAACCATCGTCTCCGTTACATTTCCCCAGAGTTCTCACGTATCCGCTGCTCCATTCAAACGTTTTAAGAATGTGACATTAAGCCTTTTTATTCGCTAATGTTGACCTGATAAACCTGCTCCACGCTGGCGTTATATAATCATCTGCTCTAGGAATCCACCAAATGACTTAGAGCGAATGTCTGAGATCCAGTCAAATTCTGCTTAGAGATGCAAATGAGATGCAAATAGCCCTGAATATTGTTCTTGTTGTGAAAATATCTGCTATCTCCTGGTTAATATGAGATTTTGGTGTATGTGTATGTCAGTTAGAATGGAGTGAATATCAAATAATTTCACAGCATAATTTTTTGAGGAGAAAAACTGAGAATTCTAAAATACTTTTAAAATATAGCCTTAATGTAGACAATTCTGGAGTTTATAGAATATAATTCTTTAAAATGATCCCTAAAAATTAAGAATTGCATGTATATAAAGATCTAACAACTGTAATCTTCAAATGCATGACGTTTTTATGGGATTTTATGGTACTTATATTTCTGCAGTAGTTATAATCCATTTACTGACTTTTTGAGCATAGACCTGAAAATTAAATTTCCAACTTAAAGTAACACCAGGTAGCTTTTCAACCTTCATAATATATTTCCAAGTCTCTTGTGATGGTACATCGACTTACAATAGGTTGAATGACACGTCTGCCATAGCCTGACGGGGTCTGTAGCGTTTTTAATCGTACTTTTAAACTTCGGGTTTCGGGTAGTAACCGGCGAACAAAGAGAACTACAAAACTCGACTGCTTTACGGCATATACGTCACTTCCACCACCACCCCCACTTCCTTAAAATCGCAGGGCTGTCAAGTGTCACGCATTGAGCGTGACAGTCACTCATTTCGGTCTTTTGTCACGCTCTCCCGCCACGCATTGTATTTCTCACGCTGAAAAACTATTTGTAATATATTTAATATGCCGCAGCGCCCAAAACTCTGGCCGCGCCGCTCTCACTGTGGAACAGGCATGAATTCAAGCGCGTCTCCTCTGGTGTTGTTCATCTGGTGTTGTTAGCCAATCAGAAAATAGCACTATTGTATCTGGGCAACATTTAACGCAACAACCAATGACACCCCGTAGTCTGGGGTGTTTTTTTGTCTGCCTGACTATGTTACGGAAGCTATCTTATCCTCCGTTTATCTTCATGAATCAGGTAATGATTATTTGTCTTGCCTCAAGCTATAATGCAAATCGATTTGTAAAATTTGCAGATTTATTTATGGTAGCTTGATATTATAATATTGACGATATATGGTTATTATCTACCACTCAAACATTGCATTGAAGTATCATATAGATTCAGTAAAACGGTAACCAATAGACTAGGCTACTATAATGACACTGGCTTGTAAACGTGATCATCGCGATCATTTGTCGTTAGAAAAAAAATAAAACCCATGAAATTATATTCATATGACATGCTGAAATATATGCCACTGTACCTGGGATGAAGACATTTCACACGCGACGCAAGCAGAACACCTGCATGTGACCTCCTCCTACAGTGTTCAGGGCTATCATGGTTGTCAACAAATGCACGATGACAGAGTTTACGACAGTAGTAGAGGACAATACTGTTTCCCAACTGTAGGGGGACCCCGAGAGCAAAAGTTACCTGGTGTTACTTTAAACTGCCGTAAATCTTGAAAGTTTGGTCCCTTTTTAAAGACGACACTTGGCAAGTTATTGCTGAAGTGAAATAAGTTTTAAAAAGTGAACTTAAAAAAGTTATAGAATTTTACATTTATTGCTGTGAAAAAAATACTATTTTCAGTTTTTATATTAAATGTATATTTTCCAAAACACATTTTACTCTAAAACTGTGAGAAATATTAAAGCTATGAATCTAAAAACGTTGTGGTCCAAATTTGAGGTTGATATCTAAAAAAAATGAGCTTTCGGTCAGATTAAGGAGCACAAGTTTGGCTCTTTATTTCAGGACCATTGAACCTTTTTGAATGAATTATGAAACAAATTTGATTCAGCTCAATTCAGTTCAGTGTTGATTCAGTTCAATAACCGTCAACATTACAAAGTTCATGAATTACGAAGCAAATTTGATTCAGCTCAATTCAGTTCAATGTTGATTCAGTTCAATAAGTGTCAACATTTCAAAGTTCATGAATTGCGAAACAAATTTGATTCAGCTCAATTCAGTTCAGTGTTGATTCAATTCAGTTCAATAAGTGTCAACACTGCAAAGTTCATGAATTAAGATTAGGATTAAATCAGATTAAGGAGCACAAGTTTGACTCTTTATTTCAGGACCATTGAACCTTTTTGAATGAATTATGAAACAAATTTGATTCAGCTCAATTCAGTTCAATGTTGATTCAGTTCAATAACCGTCAACATTACAAAGTTCATGAATTACGAAGCAAATTTGATTCAGCTCAATTCAGTTCAATGTTGATTCAGTTCAATAAGTGTCAACACTACAAAGTTCATGAATTACAAAACAAATTTGATTCAGCTCAGTTCAATAACCGTCAACACTGCAAAGTTTATGAATTACGAAACAAATTTGATTCAGCTCAATTCAGTTCAGTGTTGATTCAATTCAGTTCAATAAGTGTCAACACTGCAAAGTTCATGAATTACAAAACAAATTTGATTCAGCTCAGTTCAATAACCGTCAACACTGCAAAGTTTATGAATTACGAAACAAATTTGATTCAGCTCAATTCAGTTCAGTGTTGATTCAATTCAGTTCAATAAGGGTCAACATTGCAAAGTTCATGAATTATGAAACAAATTTGATTCAGCTCAATTCAGTTCAATGTTGATTCAGTTCAGTTCGACAGCAGTGCAAAGTTCAATTATCAAACGAATTCGATTCCGCTGTAAAGCAGCTAAAAAAAGACAATAGTGTCGTTATTATTCAGATCAAGTCAAATCTTTTAGAGTCAGTTTTGATGTGGTGTTGAACTCTCTTGCAGAGCATCGTGCGTGGCAGTTTCATCGGACACGAGGACTACATTTCTGCGGCGATCGCCGAGATGAGTCGACTCTCGGTCACCAGCTCAAACTCCTTACGGAGAACCAGCCCGTCTTTGCGGAAGCGAGCTCAGTCTCTGGGTCGTCTGGGAGAGGTAGTGGAGGGAGAGACGTACGAGTATCAGGAACTGAACGAGGAGAATCTGAGAAACGGCCAGTCGGTCTTGGACTGGCGCTCCAGATCTCCACAGGTCCACAGTGAGAGTGGAAGTCCTCAGCCTGACCACAAGAAGAGCTTCACTGTAAACCCAAACGACTCACGGACAAGATCCAAATCAATCCACGCGGCGACGATGTTCACGGAGCAACCGATGCTCATGCCTCGGGACATTTTACTTTCGCCTAGAACTGTTCCTGAACGGCTCGGCATCGCTAAATCCAGCCAGAGACCCGTGTCGTGTCTCTACAGCACATACAGAGAAAACGATGGAGCTAAACTGATCTCAGAACAGCCGAAGATGGACGCGCAGAAGAGGCCACAGTCCAGCTACAACTTTAAGGTGTGTAAAGTCACAGTTATTTATATATAACGCTTATATAATACAGACTGTTTCATAACATCTTCACAGTGATAAACAGGGAATTAGTGTTAATATTGCAAAATGCATCATTTATGAAACAAATAAAATTTCACCTGTAAAGCAGCTCTAAAAAGATTATAGACTCATTCTTCAGCTCAATTCAGTTCTATGTTGATTCAGATTAGTTCAATAACAGTGTGAATGTTGTAAAAGTTCGTTAGTTATGAAGTGAACTCAATTCAACTAAAGTAGCTCTAAAAAGACAATAGAGTTATTATTCAGCTCAATTCAGTTCATTGTTGATTCAGTTTAGTTCAATAACAGTGCAGAGTTCATCATTTTGCAATGAACTTGATTCAGCTTAAAGCAGCTCTTCAGAATTCATTATGCAGCTCAGTTCTGATTCAATTCTGATTCAGTTCAATTCAAAAGCAGTGCAAAGTTCATTTATGAAATGAATTAGATTATTCAGCTCTATTCAGTTCAATAACAGTGCGAAGTTCACCAGTTACAAAATGAATTCAATTCAGCTGTAAAGCTCTAGAAAAGACTATAGAATCATTATTCAGCTCAATTTAGTTCAAGTTTTCAAGTTTTGTTCTCATCTGATAGTGTCAGTGCAGTTAAATATATAATATTACTGAACATTTAGTGTCTTTTAAACCCAAACTTAGCAAACCAAAGGCGAGTACTCAGTCTGGGAAACTTGTTTGGGTGTTATTTCATATTGCAATATTTACAATAGTGATGATGTCACTTTTTTGTAATGTGTTCGTAGCTTAGAGTGTGATTGGGTTTGATGCAGAACAGGTCCAACAGATTGCTCTGGGTCAAATACAAGTTGAGCCTTGCATGCTGCAAAAATTATTTTAAGTCGGCTCTTAGTTTGTTTTACCGAGCATAAGTGTCCTTTACAGCGATGCACTTACAACTGAAGTCAATGAGCATTGCACGTTTCTGTCGCTCGTAGAGTAGAGCATGGTGTTAACTACACCAACGTCATGGGTTTGATTCCCAGAATGCATAAACCGATCAAATGTACCTTGAAAGCAAAATACTGTTAAGTTTCTTGGGATAAAAATGTCTGTCTAATGCATTCATGTAAAATAAGTACAGCCACAAGATTTACAAATTATTAGTGTTTACATGAAGCTAGTGTGATAGAATTGTTCACTAAAATTCCCTGTGCAAAGTTTGTATTTTGTTTTAATTATATAGATTTTTTGTGTGCTGTTTTGACCATTTAAATGTGCTAACTCTGATAAGCACAGTAGACCAGAAATGCACTGTTTACATGAAGAAAAATCCCATCACTAAAATGCAGATTTTGATGCTTTACAGCTCATATAACTGAATAATTAGAGCACCACTGTAACATAATTATGCAGTTCACATTTCATCTCTCCGCTACTCTCGCTCTATAGACTTCCAGAACTGTAAACGTGATTATTGCTTGCTCATCTAGATCACACAGGCTGATCGGTCCTTAACTCACGTCATTCTGTATAGGGCACAGCTGATTGGTTCCTGCTGTATCAGTAGCCAATGAGCTCGCTGCTCAACCTTCAAATACTTTTTTTTTTGCAAGTTTTCTGCAGCTGTCTTTCAGAGACCCTCCACCCTCCCCAGCTCCACCTGTATAGATCTGCTACGGGTAATTCATGTATGCTATATTGTACAGAAGCAGCATGTCATGTATTGGCAGTAGCAAGTCCTTTACCAGCATCACCAGCAACAGAATAGCAGATTAACATATCAACATTATCTACGTTTTAGGGATGCTCATATTGACCGTTTAACCGTTAACCGAAAGTAAAAAAAAATTAACCGATTAATACTACCAGTTAAACGGTTTAAAAGTTAAAAGTGTTTTTTTTTTAGTTTGCTGCATGGTTAAAAAAATACTTTATAGCCTATATTTGTTAACTGACTCACGGGGCGTGTCGACACGCACGACCACACGTGTCTACAGACATATTTCGCTGAGCAAGCAAAATGAAGCGAGAGCGAAAAGAAGTAGCTACTGTGTGGGACCATTTCGGCAGAAAGGGGGACGAAGTTACTTGCAAAATATGCTATGCGGTATTAAATACAGCAGTAGTGCAAGCACAATGCAATATCACTGGCGAAGCAAACATCCACGAGCAAATGAAAGGCGCTTCCCGAAGCTGGCCACTCCAGCGAGACGTTATCTCTGTATTCCCGGGACATCTGTGCCATCGGCAGAGGCGGACAGAGTACACAGCTTCGTTACTTGAGTAAAAGTACAGATACCCCTTGCTAAATTTTACTCAAGTACAAGTAAAAGTACTACAGTCAGATGTCTACTTAAGTAAAAGTACTGAAGTACTTGTTTTTAAAAGTACTTGAGTATCAAGAGTACAGGAGTAAATTTTCTAAATATTGCATTACTACTGCCACAGTGTCAAGTCAAGTCATCTTCATTTATATAGCGCTTTTAACAATGTAGATTGTTTCAAAGCGGCTTTTCAGAGATAAACATATAATTTAAGGTAACAGAGATTGGTTTGGTTTTATAGCGGTTCTTGAATAATGTTTTTTTCCAGCTAAAGTTAGTTTTGATTGATTCACTTCCGTCGAAATGATCATTTGTTATTAAATTAGGGGCCGCTAAGATGACACCGTTCTCTCTAAACAGACTTTAAACTGAACCTGTGATAGACACTGATGGCGTTCACATGCGCATTAAGAATTGATTCTATAGTTATGTGTGTTCGAATATATGTGTGCAGGTTTGTAATTCCCTACAAACCATGCCTAAACAAACTACTTGTCTTTGCCTATAAATTTGATACAGAATTTTATTTTATCACTTCGGGGTAGGTACGCGAACCGTGCTTACATTTATGTACAGAAACGTCCTACATGGAGTTATGAAAAATGTTAATGTTAATACCTTTGATAATCTAAAAGTAATTGAAAGTTAATTCAAGTCATTTTCATCTTTTTACCATGTTGCTTTATTTAACATTTCTCACTTGCCCACAAGGCAATGCACAATGGCAACGCTCTGACAAACCTCTGCTAGAGTTTTAATGGATTTTTTGCACCCACATTTGAACCCACATAAATCTGACCATGGAGTTTACTTTGGCGTCAGTTCAGAGCTGAAGGTGAAGGTGATTTGCTGATAGGCTGTCCCAATCAGTGGCGGCTGCACAATCCAATCACGTTTGAGAGGGAAACAACAAATTGAGGGTTTCCGAGATTTTTTTTTTCCCTTTTTTTTTTTTTAGAAGTAACAGGTACTCACGGTTATG
This sequence comes from Gila robusta, assembly GCA_030770095.1. Classification (NCBI taxonomy): domain Eukaryota; kingdom Metazoa; phylum Chordata; class Actinopteri; order Cypriniformes; family Leuciscidae; genus Gila; species Gila robusta. Next base: position 160,758 of record JAVALU010001626.1, read on the forward strand.
GATAGAAATGTAGTGGAGTAAAGAGTACAATATTTGCCTCTCAAATGTACTTGAGTAAAGTCATGAGTAATCCCCAAAAATGATACTCGAGTAAAGTACAGATCCCTCAAAATTGTACTCAAGTACTGTACTCAAGTAAATGTACTCCGTTACTGTCCGGCTCTGGCCATCGGAGAGTGTTTTCTGCCGCGGCTCTAACTGCGCTACAGACTATGTAGACATGGTACTTTTTTTTAAAATAAAAACTAGACAAGCTGTGGATTGAGGTAGGCCTGCTATTTTTATTTGACAAAAAAACTTCGTCTGACAGAAAACAAACTGCCGGTTTTTCAAAGCTTCAAACGGATTCAGTGTTTTCTTTTTGTCATCTTAATTTGTGGATTATTTAAGTTAAAAATATATATTTAGTGTAGGCCTATTTTATGTTTTCCTCTGTTGTCACTGTCAGGAATGCTGCAGGGGAGTGAACATGTGATGTGAATCAGGTTCTGTTGTTGATCTGTTCTGTGTGCTGCTGTTTGCACGTTAATATAAACCCGCATTTTTAACGGGTCACAGTCACAGATACTCGTCAATTTTATTTTTATTTAATGCCAATTCAACATTATAATCTTATCAGTTAACGGTTAATAATCGGATAACGAGCGGCGGTTCAACCTTTTGGTTCAATCAGAATGAAATCAATACGATTGATGAATCCGAACACGGTGTTTACATGAACGATGAATTGATTTTTTGACATGCGCACACTGCAGGAATACTGCCGCTGTTCACACATAACTATTCTCCTCTATTGGTTCTTTATTCGTTTTAAACAGCAGACTTAATATTTATCCGTCTCTGGTCATGATTTGGAGACGATGAGCATATGAACCGTTGTGCCGCTGCTTTATTGATCACGCAGTAAAACCCCGCGCCCAAAACCAGTCGTGTGTGTGTGAGAGTCTGAAACAAGGACGCTGAGTGAAATGAGAATTTTAGAGTAACGGGACACTAATTTATACAACACTTTATTCAACAGGAAGGACGGCTCGTTCCGTGCGTCATACGTCATTACGCTATTTCAACGTCATTGGACATGCGCAATCCTTTCAGTTTCGGTTTTCAATCCGATCAAGTGTTTACATGTTCTCTCGATCAGATTACAAAAGGAATAAACCGCGCCTTTCAATTTGATCGAAATTCCAATCGGATCGAGCTCAATCGGACCGATTAAGTCGTGAAGGTGTTTTTTTTTTTTTTCACAAATATCTTTATTGAATTTTAAACGTTTTTCAGACATACAAAAGAAAAGATGTACAAAGAAACATAAAAAAAAGAAAAGACAAAGCCTCCCCACCCTAGAACCCCATGCTCACTCCATCAGCAAAAAATATAGTTTACATGTCACAGGCTTTTACAAGGCGCAAGAAAGGCAACCACATATCTTTAAAATCCTCAAGTTTTCATCTCGCAATGTAGGTCAGTTTCTCCAGTGTCAGGTTGCTAGACATTAGTTTAATCCACTGGTTTATCTTTGGTCTTTCTGTGTCCTTCCAGTTCAGAGCGATTACATGTTTAGCCTGCAATAAGCAGAAACTAACAAGATTCCTCTTTTTTGTAGTCCCTTTAGGAAAAATGTGCAGTAAGCAGAGTTTACCGTCCATTGGCATGTTACATTCAATCAAACGGGAAATAAATGTAGTAACCTCCCTCCAAAAAGTCTGAAGTTCCGGACACTGCCACATACAATGAAGAAGAGTGCCCTTGTCTACACCACATTTTACACAGACATCAGGAATATTAGAATTAAAATGGTGAAGTTTTACAGGAGTAATATTGGTTCTAAATAACGATTTGTACTACAGCAATCTAAACCTGGTGTTAATAGTTTGCGTCTGTGCCAACAGGCAAGAATTGTTCCACTCATCATTTGAAATTTTTGTTTGTAAATCAGTTTTCCATGCTTGTAAATACGAAAGATGACTTTCTTTTGAGGAAAGTAGTAAAATGTTGTAAAATTTGGAGAGCAGGCCTCTACTCTGATGATGGTTAACGGCTATGTTCTCTATAGTGGAGAGTGGGGGTTTCACAGTAGACTTTAGTTGGGTAGTAATGAAACTTCTAACCTGTAAGTTAAAAAAGTGTTTTTTGGGCAAACCATATTCATATTTATTTACCAATTGCTCAAAAGACATCAATACTCCTTCACTATATAGGTCCCCAATTGTATTCAAGCCATTATTCAGCCAAATTCTAAACCCCGTCTGCTCTTCCTGGTTTAAATCTATCATTTCCCCAAATTGGCGACAAACATGAGAGCTTAGATGCCTCCGACAAGGCAGAATGAGATTGGTGCCAGATTGATATTGTATTTTTGAGAAAAGGATTTTTCGTGTCTTTTAATAATTGTTTGATTTCGGCTGCATAAAGATAAGATGTCAAAGGTAGCTTCAATGTATTGTTCTCAATGTGTATCCAAGATGGTGTATCAGTGGTAGAAAAATAATAAGTAGCAGCACAAAGTTGAGCTGCCCAATAGTACAACTTAACATTAGGCAATCTAAGCCCCCCCCCCCGGTCATAGGGCAGATATAGAAGGGAGAGCCGCAGCCTGGGGCGTTTACTATTCCATATACATTTGGTAAAGGTTTTATTCTTTACCTACCAAGGTAAAGAATAAAATCTACCAAGTGTGTCTCTTATAAGAAACACACTGTAATTTTCATTTGTTTAATTCTGCCCAGCACCTGTTTAAGCTTGACAATTTTGTTCAGACCTCTTACATTCCAACTAGACACATACTAGGTATCAAACATAAATTATGTAATTGAAAATATCTCAGGCCATGTAAAGTCATCAAACACAAAAAAATATGGAGTGAGCCCCTTATCACAAAACCCCACACATTTCCCCAAACGAAATGTGATGCTAAACCCTTCTTCAGTTTCTTCAGAGTTAATGGAATAATGAGCTGTGTTTATTACAGTCCTGAGAGGACTACAGACACTCGATTTTTATCATTTCTTTTCCAGAGTACTTACATTTTAATTATGCATTGATATATAAAGACAGTTTAAACAAATTTGGAAAAAAGTATTTTTGGGGATTTCTACCTACCCTGCCTTTAAAGATAGTTTCAAGGGATTTAACAGCCAGCCTCATGCACATGCAGTCTCCCACTAAGACGCAATAACCGGAAGCCTTCATGAAGGTTTTTTAGTCCGATTGAGCCGTCAATCCGATTATAAGGGTCCATGTAAATGCAGCTATTGTCATATCCATTACTACGCCAAACACTCCAAGAGTTGTCATGAAAGAAATAGTTTGTTACCTATAACCATAGGCGTAACTCTCGGTAAGGGTACGCGGTTGCTTACGGGCCCGGGCCAATCAGGGGCTGGTAGATATTGATTGACAGCCGGGGCCCCCTATCGCATTTTCCTACTTTAAATCTGATCGCATTTTACTTTATCGCGAATTTATTTGAATAAATAATGACAACAACATATTTTACTGATCATTGAATACATGTGTGAAACGAACAATGATGGATTTTGGTGTAATTTGTTTGGAATTGGGACTGGGGAATCCCCGGGTCGGGAAGTGAATATGCATATTCTCACAGAGGAAAGCCCGGGAAATGCAGCTAGTGCTATAATGTAAGTAAGCGTCTTTTTTATGTATTTGGACCTAGGCCTATGTGTGTGTAGTCATAGCAGTGAGTAACAATGTGTTATGGTGCGCCGTCACCAGTGTTTTTTTGTTTTTTTGTTGTGGTGCGCGTAGGCTACTCCTGGTTTTGTCAGTCATCTCATCTCTTATATGCTGTGTCTCTATGATCATATCCTGTCCTCTTCATGGTATCCTACATTAAAGCAGCAGTTCGTAACTTTTTTTGTGTTCAAAATTTATATAATGAGCGAGTACATCATGAATCCATTTTCCACACCGTGTTTTTGTCTTATCCTGAGTCACTATGGTACACCTGTAATAAGTGTTTATATTGGGACTATTTTACACTGGTTCGGGTCGCACCGCTGCGGAGTAACCCAGTGACTCGTCATAGACCTAATGACCCAATCCTCACACTGATTAATAAAGCCTCACAAATAACATGCAAGTATTGAGGTGACAGACACCAGTCATTTTGTAATAGCCTATATTAATTATTTTTATTAATTCCTACACACCAGTTTGAATACTGATATTTTTGTTATTGCATTTTAAATAGGGCTAATTAATAGGCTACTCCTAGGCTAACGTTTTTAAATTAGAAAACGGCCTACTGATGTTTTTGTTATAGTATTTTCAATATTATACGCTATTATTTGTGCATAAACATATCTGGTTATAGTAATAAACATACTGTTTGTTTGTTTTGTCATCCTTGCTGCAAGCTTACAAGAGCGACAATATCATTTAATGTGAAGGGGGCCCTAAAATATTTTCTTGGGAAAAAGGGGTTCTCAGACCAAAGAAGTTTGGGATCCACTGCGGTAGAGGCCCGGTGTTGGCTCGTTACGCCACTGACTATAACAACACTGCCCAGATGCTGATAAAGCTTGTTTTAAACAAAAAAATATTCCTTATTGTTCCAGTGTAATAAGCTGCTTCCTACTTTTGTCTGACAAACTAAACAAACGTCATATTTATCCCTGAACACAGGTGAATTCCCCGACCTACGCGGCCATTTCCAAACCCAACGGCACCAGTAGTCCAAAACCAGGGCATGGATTAATCCCCACCCAAACCACACGCCGTTCCTCCAATGACATCGTGGACGGCATTTCCCCCAACGAAAGCTCGGGTGCGACCCATCCCAGACCTGCGCCCACAGGCTCGTCGGAGAGTCCCGGTCCCAGGCGTTCCCAGACGCCCGCCAGCGCCCCGGAGCCGAAGGTCTCGCACCAGCAGTTCAGAGCCGCCCTGCAGGAGGTCGTGGACCGCGGGGATCCGCGCTCGTATCTGGAAAGCTTCGTGAAGATCGGAGAAGGATCCACGGGTGTGGTTTGCATCGCGCGGGAGAAGCTCAGCGGGCGGCAGGTCGCGGTGAAGATGATGGACCTGAGGAAGCAGCAGAGGAGAGAACTGCTCTTCAATGAAGTACGAGCACTCGCGTTACTCATTTAAAGTCCGCTTTTTGAGTAAAACAAAACTTTTAATGAGAAGTTAAACAATGAAAACTTTTGTTTTGCTAACTTAAAGGGATCAAGCTAATTTTTTCGGAAATGATGACTTGCTTAAAGATCCGCATCAGTGTTGTTTTATGAATAGATTATATTATATTATATAAGGATTAGTTATTAAAAGGCATGACATCTTTGCGCTTGGCAAAGATGTTCAGATAGCCATTGTTTTTTTACAACCATGACAAACGACTAAACTCCTGCTTTCTCATCTTACTAAGGCTGTAACGATAGACCAAACCTACAATTCGGTTCGTATCATGATTTTTTATTTTAGATTTAAAAAAAAAAAAAAAAATCATGTTTTCGGTGCTGATCAGTGGTGACGCGTTCATGTAACAAGGGTGACCGTGGCGCTCCCAATAAAGTATCTTAAAGCTGCCACAAAGAACCGGCAAAAGTAATGATTATGAATATGTCAAATATAGCAAGGAGAGATTTTAATTGTTTATTAATAAACAAGGTTTTTCTGTGTCAGTGTGTCGGCTTCAAGATGAAGTTGACGATGCTGACTCGCGATCTTCACAGTACCGCGCCAGAGAGAAATGCAGATTTCATACGGATTACATAAGCAGAGAGCAGTCTGTTTTTCGTTTTTAAATGTTCTGTTTAAAAGTAGACATCAAGCTTTTTATATATTTCTCAAGTCTGTGAGGCAAGTACATTATACGCTGAGTTTCGGTTCATTTATGAGACGAGAGTCCAGTTCACGCGCCGGCGACTCCGTGTCATGATGATCTATTTTCTACTATATTTACTTCTTATTTATTAAATCCAGGCAATTGGTTGATGAAACATTAATTAAAATTAAGATACAATTAATAAAAAACGAAATTTACTTTAAAGAAAGGCTTTGTGCTTTCTGAAGTCGCTTTCAGAGCGGTCATGTCCGTAACGGAGAACTGTCACGTCCGTAACATTGTTTTTTTCCTCATAAATGCGAACACGAAAAATAAAATAAAAAATAATATTTAATGTTCTGTGGAGGCCGACCCTTCTTCATCCGGTTATTAGCCTACTTTTGTTTTGCGCAGTGTAGCCTAATTCGTAGAATTATTAAAAAATATTTTGCCACCTAAAAGTTAAAGATTTGTTGTGTCACGTCACATGTGTATTTCGCTCATATAAAACGCATGTGTAGACTGATATTCTTCTAATGTCTTGACTCCTTTATTAAGGGGGTATGGATATATAAACAGACGTTTCAGTATTAAATGCATTTTCTGATAATTTATATTTCAAGTTTTGACTGCAAATGTCACGTCCATAACGATTTTAAAGAATTTATCCTCAACTAGTTTTTTGGTGTAGGTCTGCGTATTTTATTATGTTAACTTCAAATAATTCTAATAGTAATTTAAAAATGTGGTAGCTCTACGTCTAACACATCACACTCCACTGTTATGGTGGCAATTTCAGTAGATTTACTCACTAACATTGTTGTGGAAACCCAATAAGAAACTAAAATATGGTAGTATCGTACAGCGCACATTCTATCAGCTGCAGTTCTGGCGCCTCAGTCCCAATACACTCAACGTACATTCATATCACATGTTAATGCCGCGGTAGAGTTACACTCACAGGACACTGCACTTATTCGCAATCACAAAAGTTCATTATTTGCTCGTGCTTTAAAGCTATGCCGGGTAAACATTTAATTGGCGTTCTGTACATGATGCACTTTTTCTGAGCGCGTACTGAAGTGCGCGCGCACTGTCAGGCAGCGCCAAACTGGATTTTTGTTGGGTCAGACCCATCTGATAGCGATGGGGGACCGAGACCGAGAGAGCTACATAAAGCTACATGGAAAAAATATGCACCAAACAAGCCACTTTGAAATGTTGCTGTTTTCATGAATACAAAAGTTGAATGACCCTCCCCTCAACAAGGAATAAAAAAACATGACCCTCCCCTATTTTCCTCCGGTGGCTCTTTCCATAAATACCGAACGGTCCCTAATGATATATTAAAAAATGTATGTATGTACTTTATACTTTATAACATAGGGGTGTCCTGACTTATGCAACCTGTATTTTAAGGAAGAACATTTATTTATTTACGATACATTATTCATTCACAAAGAAAACTGGTGTCCTTAAAGATTGGATTTTTCCTCAATTTCAATTTCCAAAAGATGATTTTTTTATTCCTCTTTTTAGTCAACTTTAGCATGGGTGTGTTCACTTATGCTAGGCACTGTATATACATGATATAAAAATATATACTAATAGATTATATATATATAATTTATTTATAAAAAACAATGATATGTTAAAAATCACAGTCTTGCCTTAAAAGAACCACATTAGAATTTTTGTATAAATGTAAAAATAATATTATATAAAAATTATATGAACAAAAATTATTTTATATATATATATATATATATATATATATATATATATATATACACACACACAAAATGTTTAATATATCATTGTTTAGATATGTGAAAATTATTATGTGTGTATGTATATATAAATAATTTTTACACTTTATATATATATATATATATATATATATATTATATATATATATATACATGTATAATCTTTTCAAATATAACAATAATAAACAAGTTTTAATATATCATTGTTTACGTATATATATTGTGTGTGTATATATATGTATGTGTGTGTGTAATTTTTTTCTATGCAACTATACATGTCATTGCTCACAGGTGGTTATAATGCGAGACTACAGTCATAAGAACGTGGTGGAGATGTACAAGAGTGCGCTGGTGGGAGAAGAGCTGTGGGTCATCATGGAGTACCTGCAGGGCGGCGCTCTCACCAACATCGTCTCCGAAACCAGGTAATCCACCAGTTCAACACTCCTGACAAAGAGTATAGAAGAACAAGAGGCGAAACTCTGATGCTTTTTTGGTAACAGCCACTAGGTGGCGCTTCGGTAGCGCGGCCGCCATTTTGGGGTGAAAATTCCAACTGGATCACTGGACAACAGCACAGATAACAGTTGCTTTATTGAGTATTTACATTTTATGCAACTTTACACATTTACTACTATTATTAGTTACCAACTCCACTAGGGCTGAAATATATTTTGTACGTTTTACCCATACAAAAATGTAATATATGGCCATATATGTACTTATATTTTAAATAGCATGACATATATCTATACATATATTTGACTTATCTGAGAACACAATATATGCCTGCAACATATATGAACATTTATGTGTCCAAACATGTGAAGAAAATATTTGAGTTCATCCATATGATACCATATATCTGCATATATTACAGTATAGTATTGGTTCCTTGCATATATAGACAACATTAAGTATAAATATGTGACATACATATTTGTTTCCCACATATTTAATAAATGTATGTAAAATACATTGAAATAAGTACATGCATATATACATATATGCGTCTTAGGCTACATATATTTAACATTTATGTGCATATATGGGAAAATATATGGCACTTACATGAAAACGGCCATTTTAGCTATATTGTTTCATATATGTCTATGTGTTTTATATATATGAATTTTGCATATATTCTCATATAGGCAGCAGGCATAGGCTACATGGTAGAGATGCGCGGATGGGCTATTATTTCATCCGCAACCGCATCACAAAACTCATCATCCGTCCGCCATCCATCCGCACCAACGTTTTTGACCAATTTTCAAAACCGCACCCGCCCGCAATCCGCTGATTGGGCGATACAAGGCGCTGCTGATGACAGCCGCGCGAGACTAGAAAGCTCTCAGAATATCAGCAGTGAACTCCGTCTCCGATCGGCGCGCAGGGACAAAGATAACAATATTTAACAATGTATATATATTTTTCATTTGATTGGTTCAACCGCCCGCCACCCGCCCGAATTTAATTAAAATATTTTTTTTCGTCACGTCATCCGCGGAGTCCGCGGCTGTAACCGCCAACCGCGCATCACAACTACATGGGCACTGACTGACATTATATATGTAATTTACTTATATTGACATATATTACATTTCTGTATGGGTAATCCCCTGGATTATGCTACAAACATGATCTTATAGAACATGATGGACAGTGGCTGTGTTTTCTTGTTTACATAGTCTTGCTTTGACGGTCATTAATATAAGATAGTAGCTACTGCAAAAAAAAAAAAAAGTTGACTGTAAAGCTATTCTATTGCTGTTATATATAAATATTGTCCAACATTCCCAATTATCTGATATAGCATGTCCTTTACTTTTATATGTTGGTATTAATTCAGTGTTTTGTGGGGGAAAAAGTAGAAAACTTGTCTAAGTCTGTGAAATAAACTGTTAAAAGGGATTTGATGATCACTAGTCTAGTGATTGTACGTTATTGTGTTGTCATCATTCAGTTTGGATTTGATCTTTAATGTAACGTTACTTTAAAAAAAAAATTACAAAGCAGCTGATATTGCCATAGCGACAGCAAAAAGCAAGTGGATAGTGATGGGAAGTCCGGCTCTTTTCAAAGAATCGGCTTTTAGAGCGGCTCGTTCGCGAACGACACATCAACACTAGTGGACTGCCGAGTCGCTTTCACCCCAAAATGGCGGAAGCGTAGCGCTGCTGCTGGCGCTGGTGCTGCAATGGAACGTTCTATTGAGTTTCGCCTCTTGTTCTTCTATACTCTTTGCTCCTGATGATGATTCCTCAGGTCATGTGTGATCAGTCGCAGCGCTTTAACCCCGCTGGAGCAGAAATAATCCACTGATGTCATCGTGATGTCATTCACACAGTCTAGAAATGCTCATCTTACGATCAATCATATTATGTGATGTATGCTTTCTCTTTTGTATGTCCCCGTTCTTTAAAAAAAAAAAGATAAAAGTTGTTACATTTAAAACTGTACATAAATGTTACGCCTGTAAAAGCACTTTCTAATATAGGATAAATTCAAAACTATCGAGAAAAAAATGCTCTTAATTTTTTTTATTACAACACAAACTCTTGTATTCAGGGTTGACTATAATTCTCGTGTCTATGATGGTCACAAAAAAAATCTTTGAAATATAAAAATGACTGTGTTTACCCTATAATAGCCTAAAGCCTGAATGTTTTTGTCTTGCTTTTGGTTTTTATTGTATTGTTGTTGTTTATTTATGTTGCTGTTATTCTATAAGCTGCTTGGTAGGCTATCATTTAAAGTAAGTAGATTTTGTCATAAAAAAAATGATACGATCAATCCATGCAAATCATCCTCTGAGCTCTTCTTAAACGCAGCATCTTAACCCTCTGGGTTCCAAGGTGTTTTTGGGGTCCTTGAGATGTTTTGACATGCCCTGACATTTGTGCTTTTTTCAGTTATTTATAAACATATTAATAGCAAAGGTGTAATTACACTCTATTTAGCACAAACAGGGCTACCATAATATGTGAGCAAAATGTATGTACATGTTTGCATTTTTGAGAGAATATTATTTATGCATGGTTATTGAAAAAACTAAAACTTAAAGTGTCTGAAATAAGGCCACAAAACACATACTAAATATGTGTCCACAAGACTTTTGACTAATGAGCGTTGTAGAGTTTTTGCTTCAAAATGATCTGAAAATCATCCTGCCTAATCATTTACACAAAACAATACATTGATTTAAATTTTATAAGACACCTTTTGTTTGGAAAGGCAATATGCGTGGAGGCGTGTTCACACCTGAGAAGACAAAGGCCGGATAATGAGCCACATACATAATGAGCTGCATATTAATTAGCCCTTTCACACAGGTGTGTCACAGGATCCCAAAGAATGCAAGGACAAAAGAAATGATCTATATATACATATTTTACAATTAGAAATTGTAACCAATTACAAATAGGTTACAATTACAACAACAATTACAATTTTAACAATATTTCAAGTGTATTCTTTCTTTGTAAAAAGTATACATTTTATCATCCGTATTAAAAAAGGTAAGGATTCATTAGTTTGAATATTGGAACAAACACTATGATAACATCTTAGTTGATAATTCAATATACCTACTTTATTTTTGACAAAACATCATACTATAGTATATTTAACATATGAGCAGAAATTGGTGAACAAAAGCTTAACTATTTAATGTGACAGTAGTCTTTTTTTACAGTCAAAACTTTATAATCTATCCAAAACTAATCACAAAATCTTGTCTAAACATTCATATTTAGTCTATAACATATTGTGTATGATATATTAGCATATACATGCTAATTTGCAGTTTGTTGCTTATACAGACATTTTATTTCAACATATTTCAGTCTATTTTTACTCATCTTAGTACGCTATAGCAATATAGTTTGGATGTGTTCATGTAAACATAACGTTTACTAATGTAGGTGCGAGAGTGAATGAACGGCACAGGCACGCACTGTATAACTAGTAAACAAAGCGCGCGCCTGTGCTGTTCATTCATCATTTAGCCTACACACAGACACGCAATTCATATTTAAACAGTCTTTTTGCGGTTTACAGTCAGACACTATTCAATATCGCGATTAGAACAAAGCACTTAAGAATAAATGACTTACTACATCAGCTGGATCCGTTGCTCCTCCAAATGAAACTACCAGCACTTCTGGTACATATTAGATAGTATTATTCCTCACAGGTAGCAAGACGAGGTAAAGTACAAGTTTTTATCAAACATGATGTGTTTTATAATCCAGCTGGTGGGCGTTGGCATGTTTGAATGGCTTGCCTTAGATCATTTGCGTTTGAATACCGCGCGCTGTCCGTGGGCGTGTCACATTAGCAGAATAATGAGCTGAGAGAAAGATAATGAGATCGGCAGACACCTCTCTCTTTTTTTTATAGATTACATAAACAGAGAATATTTATTTTAGTTTTGAATTAGATATTTTAAAAGTACAAACTTAAATGATTATAAAGATATATTGCTCATGCTTGGGTGAATAGTATTCGCTGAGTTTTGTTTAAGTTTAGAGACGTGCTCCAGAAAAAAGGTTAACGGAGATGGAGAGACAGAAAGCACACCCTGTTTATTTTCTTTATTTTACAAAAGCACAATGTTTTATTTCGATTGTAAGTGGACACATAAAAAAATAGACATTCAACAGTTTATTTTTTTAGATTTCTTAAGTCTGAATGACCAAAAATGACAGAGTATTTTAAGTCTATTTTCCTGCTATGTGAAAAAAATCGAGCAAAACGCGCCGGCGCGTTTCTGGACCCCAGAGGGTTAAACACGTCACCACTCTCGCTCACTCCTGCTGTACAGTCACATGACCATGTGGAAACCGTGAACTTTTCAAGCACTGTTGAGTTTCTTTTCACAGTGTTACGCAGAAGCTTTTCCTCACTCTCCCTGGTTCATCTTTATTCTAAATTTAAAACATCAACTATTAAACGCCTGCAGAGAAGAAAGCCCAGATTACATGTTTTTTCAATACTTTATGCAATGCATTAGACAACATTCAATCCTGAAGCGTTAAAAAGCATTCTAATGTTTCAAGTCGATTAGATTTATTAATGTTTTTGAAAGAAGTCTCTTACTCACCAAGGCTGCATTTATTTGATCAAAAATACTGTAAAAATGTGTGAAATATTATTCTACTGTAAATCAACTGTTTTCTATGTGAATATATAGTAAAGTGTAATTTATTCCTGTGATCAAAGCTGAATTTTCAGCATCATTACTCCAGTCTTCAGTGTCACATGATCCTTCAGAAATCAGTATAATATGATGATTTGATGCTCAAGAAACATTTATGATTATTATCAATGTTGAAAACAATGATATTTTTATGAAAACCGTGATACATTTTATTTTTCATGATTCTTTGATGAACAGAACGTTTAAAAGAACAGCATTTATTTGAAATAGAATATTTTGTATCATTATAAATGTCTTTACTGTCACTTTTGAATCAATTTTTTCCATCCTTGCTGAATGAAAGTACTTTTTTTTCTTTTCTTTTTAATCTTACTGATGTCACACCTTTGATCAGTAGTGTACTAAATGTGTATTATACAGAGCCCTTAAAGGCTCATGGTGGTGGAAAAAATATACTTTTGCGTTCAGATATATATATATATATATAAAACTGCTGAATGTCAGGAGTGGAAAGAGGCACAGCCATTGTTTAATGTGTGTGCGTGTGTGTGTGTGTGTGTGTATGTGTTCAGACTCACAGAGGAGCAGATCGCGACGGTGTGTGAGTCCGTCTTGCAGGCGCTCTGTTATCTTCACGCTCAGGGCGTCATTCACAGAGACATCAAGAGTGACTCGATTTTACTGACGCTGGACGGCAGGGTAAGAGTTACTCTAATCTCTCACACAATCATTCTGAATGTTAATCGTGTCAATTGTAAACATTATGGGTAGCACTCTGGCCAGACAGGATTTAAAGGGGTCATGAATGGCATTTTTTAAAAATTACATAATGTTCTCTGAGGTCCACTTATAATGTTATCAAGATTTTTAATGTTCCCCTGTAGTCAATAATTTTACCCCTTAAAACTCATCTTTGATCACCAAAATGATATATTTAAAAGTTTTTTCCTTGAAAATAATTTCTTCATGCCTTAAAATATCTTGAATGTAACTCGACACCCTTGCCTCATTTAGTATACGCGGTTCTATGAATATGCAAATGAGCCCCGCCTCCACTCACTCACTCACTCAGAGATCCACTCGTTGACGATCACACGTTGATCTGATTGGTTACAAGGTAGTTTGTGACGTCAGAAACACCAGCGATTTCAAAGCGTGTTTTTGAGACTGTCTTTGGTTCACTGCAGTTTTAAGGAGAAAATACTCAGCAATGCTGTCGACTTATGAATTTACACATGGTTTGTCTTAAAGCAGATTAAAAACACCACATATAAACAACATTAAAAGCTGGATTTTCACCACAGGGATGAAGTAATGAGCTATTTTCTATCCTGTTTTTGACCCTCTCTTTCAAACACTCAGTTTTTATGGGCGTGTCTCATTCAAGAGTTGAAAGTAAATGCCCACTGCTGTGATTGGCTTACAGTTATGCATATTAAAATAATTTTTAAAAACTTCCAGTGTTGAAAAATATCTTGTTACATAGTTGAAACAAAACATTTATGCGTATTTCATATGCTTTATAAGGCAAATAAAGTTTAAGTACTTTGATTTTCCAGTTATAATTGAGAAAGAATGATTTACGATGTTTCGTGTAAAAATAAGTTTTAATGAATGTACCATTGTTGGTCACACTGTCGTTCTCATAGTTCATCCTGTTCGATAAAGTGAAAAACATATGCATTGCTATTTGCAGTGTCCTGTTTTAAATAAAATTATATGTGTTGTAATGTCTTGCTGATAACAAAACAGAAGATGTCGCTCACTGAAGCTTTTATTCAGGATTACAGCGAATGACTTCGATCAAAAGCAGCGTTTTCTATGTGCTTTCTTCCACATCCGATAATAAACCAATGCATTAACCCCATAAATGCAGAAGAAAAGGAAAGAACACACTATTCAGTTTGACTGTGAGAGTAAAAAATACTCAGTACGTATCAAGCGATCTTAAAAATGTTGATGTTCGGATCACGAGGTTGGCAAAGTGTTTTCCCACAACTTGCACTTTAAAACGCGTCTCAGTGGTTTTGTTGCTGGAGTAAACCTGTATTTGCGTGTCTCTCGTATTTACTACTACATGACATGTGTGAATCAGTGGGCGGAGCTAAAGAGGTGATGATGTAGAAGTGGGCGTCGATCTTCTGCGGAGGCGGTCTTTCGTCACATTCTAACATCATAACGTGAAAAAATAATTATGTAATAATTATGTTATTACTAATGTAAGCACTTGCAAACTTATTGTAAAGTTTTACCGAAATTGTTTTAATTTACTGAAATAAAAATGAAATATAGATATGTATATATATATATATATATATATATATATATATATATATATATTAGATGAAACACTTAAACTTAAAATGTTGTCTTGGCAACTAACTGAATACTGAAATATGTAAAATAAATAAATAAATAAAAGATTAAAAATAAATAATTTTTAAATTATTTAAAATTTTAAATAAAATTAAATAAATAAAAAATACTGAAAAAATCAATTTAAGCTAAATATAAAAAAAGTAAATGTTAAAAGCACATAAAAATGGCAAAATTTTAATTAAAATGCTAACTAATATTCATGTGTGAATCAGTGGGCGGAGCTAAAGAGGTGATGATGTAGAAGTGGGCGTCGATCTTCTACAGAGGCGGTCTTTCGTCGCACTATGACATCATAACGTGAAAAAAATAATTTTCTGAGCTTGGTTTCAATAAAAGCTGTTTTTGGGCTAATGAGGAAGTTTTGAGTTCTGAAACTGTCAGGATATTTTTATAATATAAATGACATAATATATGTAAAAAGATCAAGAAAAAATTTCGATTTATCATTTCATGACCCCTTGATACCAGGTCTCAGAAATTGCCCAAATAATAACAAAGAAACGGCAAGTGACGCATTGAATTAAATGTGAAGTTTAGAAAGACTGCATTTTCTTGTAAAACGTACTCCAGTAATGTGTGGAAAATCATTTACAGGTCAAACTGTCCGACTTTGGATTCTGCGCTCAGATCAGCAAAGACATTCCCAAGAGGAAGTCGTTAGTGGGAACTCCTTATTGGATGGCTCCGGAAGTGGTTTCCAAGACGCCGTACGGCACTGAGGTCAACACACTCAATCGTTCATGAAAGAAGTACCTGCAATATACCGTAAATGTAGCTTTTCATTGAATCAGATCACATGATGAAGCTAAGAGATGGTTTGTGACACTTTACAATAAGGTCTCAATTAGATAATGCATTAACTCTTTAAGTGTCACCCCCCCCCCCCCTTTTTTTTTCTTTTTGAATAGTCATGAAAATGCACATTCACAACTTAAATGGTTATAATTCAAGAATGCATTGGAATATAGATGTAAGATTGGTCTTTTTTTTAAAAAGACATTTTTGTAGATATTTGTAGAAGTGAAATAAATTAAGAAAGTGAAACAGAAAAAAAGTTATAGAAGTTTGAGTTTATGAAAATGTACAATGTAAAAATTTAATTAATCATATTTTATATAAAATATATTTTTTAAAACCAGGTGGACTCTAAAACTGCTAGAAAATCAAAAATCTGAACAAGTTGTTTCAAATTTGAGGTTGATATCTCAAAAACTGAGCTTTCAGTGAGAGTGTGAGTGTGAGTGTGTGTGTGTGTGTGTGTGAGTGTGTGTGTGTGTGCGCAGTAACACACTCTTCCACTAGGTGAACACCAGACTCATTACTGCACATATAAGGGCCTCCATTTCCGTATGTGTTTGGAGTGATCTGAACCATTATTTCAACAATTTTCATACAATTTATGAAGTAGACATCCTATTCAGAAGTAGTGTTGGAAGTCTGGCAGATTTTGATATGAATTCAACCTCTAATAAACACATAAAAAGAACAGGTATGTGCGTTATAGCTCGCCGCCACATCACAAATGGTGAATCTATTATATTTTTTCTTTATATTTAAAACATTTTCAGACCTTTTTTTCTAAAAAAAAATTGAATGGATGTTATCTTTTGAACTCTTGGCATGAAAACAAACTTAAGTTTCTATGATGATTTTTCATGTTCATTACTATTTCAAAATAAAGGTCTGAACACGCCTTAGGAGTATGAAAATATTCTTGCAAATTGATAAATTATGGCTCCTCTGTAATTTATTTTGAAAATATGGTGAAAATATAATATATTTTTGAAAATTTATTTTCACCAAATATGGAAAATAGAGATTGTTAGCTTTCAAATGATATATATTTTGTCAAGATTAGTTCAGGTTTAGTATAGGATATTACTGTTTTAAATATGTAATGGCTAAGGGCCCACAGGGGCTGGTGACACTTAAAGAACAATATAAACCATTTAATAATCTATGTTAACATAAATACAACTTTGGATTTTTAAATAGATATTTGTAATGAAATGTTGAAATAAACATTAACTGAGATTAAAAAATGCTGTAAGTGTTAATTATTATGCTGTTCATGATAATTATTATGTAATCCTGTTCAATGAAAGCTTATTGTGAAGTGTGAGTTGGTGTTTGTGAGCAGATTCGGGAGTTAGGATGTGATGTGACTCTGCTGGTGTGATACGGATGTGATGTGACTCTGCTGGTGTGATACGGATGTGATGTGACTCTGCTGGCGTGATACGGATGTGATGTGACTCTGCTGGTGTGATACGGATGTGATGTGACTCTGCTGGTGTGATACGGATGTGATGTGACTCTGCTGGTGTGATACGGATGTGATGTGACTCTGCTGGTGTGATACGGATGTGATGTGACTCTGCTGGTGTGATACGGATGTGATGTGACTCTGCTGGTGTGATACGGATGTGATGTGACTCTGCTGGTGTGATACGGATGTGATGTGACTGCTGCGTGATACGGTCGTGTGTTACGGATGTGATGTGACTCTGCTGGTGTGATACGGATGTGATGTGACTCTGCTGGTGTGATACGGATGTGATGTGACTCTGCTGGTGTGATACGGATGTGATGTGACTCTGCTGGTGTGATACGGATGTGATGTGACTCTACGGATGTGATGTGACCTGCTGGTGTGATACGGATGTGATGTGACTGCTGGTGTGATACGGATGTGATGTGACTCTGCTGGTGTGATACGGATGTGATGTGACTCTGCTGGTGTGATACGGATGTGATGTGACTCTGCTGGTGTGATACGGATGTGATGTGACTCTGCTGGTGTGATACGGATGTGATGTGACTCTGCTGGTGTGATACGGATGTGATGTGACTCTGCTGGTGTGATACGGATGTGATGTGACTGCTGGTGTGATACGGATGTGATGTGACTGCTGGTGTGATACGGATGTGATGTGACTCTGCTGGTGTGATACGGATGTGATGTGACTGCTGGTGTGATACGGATGTGATGTGACTCTGCTGGTGTGATACGGATGTGATGTGACTCTGCTGGTGTGATACGGATGTGATGTGACTGCTGGTGTGATACGGATGTGATGTGACTCTGCTGGTGTGATACGGATGTGATGTGACTCTGCTGGTGTGATACGGATGTGATGTGACTCTGCTGGTGTGATACGGATGTGATGTGACTCTGCTGGTGTGATACGGATGTGATGTGACTGCTGGTGTGATACGGTGTGTTAGGATGTGATGTGACTGCTGGTGTGATACGGATGTGATGTGACTGCTGGTGTGATACGGTGTGTGGATGTGATGTGACTGCTGGTGTGATACGGATGTGATGTGACTGCTGGTGTGATACGGATGTGATGTGACTGCTGGTGTGATACGGATGTGATGTGACTCTGCTGGTGTGATACGGATGTGATGTGACTCTGCTGGTGTGATACGGATGTGATGTGACTCTGCTGGTGTGATACGGATGTGATGTGACTCTGCTGGTGTGATACGGATGTGATGTGACTCTGCTGGTGTGATACGGATGTGATGTGACTGCTGGTGTGATACGGATGTGATGTGACTGCTGGTGTGATACGGATGTGATGTGACTCTGCTGGTGTGATACGGATGTGATGTGACTCTGCTGGTGTGATACGGATGTGATGTGACTGCTGGTGTGATACGGATGTGATGTGACTGCTGGTGTGATACGGATGTGATGTGACTCTGCTGGTGTGATACGGATGTGATGTGACTCTGCTGGTGTGATACGGATGTGATGTGACTCTGCTGGTGTGATACGGATGTGATGTGACTCTGCTGGTGTGATACGGTGTGATGTGATGTGACTGCTGGTGTGATACGGATGTGATGTGACCTGCTGGTGTGATACGGATGTGATGTGACTCTGCTGGTGTGATACGGATGTGATGTGACTCTGCTGGTGTGATACGGATGTGATGTGACTCTGCTGGTGTGATACGTGTGTGTAGATGTGATGTGACTGCTGGTGTGATACGGATGTGATGTGACTGCTGGTGTGATACGGTGTGTGTTAGGATGTGATGTGACTCTGCTGGTGTGATACGGATGTGATGTGACTGCTGGTGTGATACGGATGTGATGTGACTCTGCTGGTGTGATACGGATGTGATGTGACCTGCTGGTGTGATACGGATGTGATGTGACTCTGCTGGTGTGATACGGATGTGATGTGACCTGCTGGTGTGATACGGATGTGATGTGACTCTGCTGGTGTGATACGGATGTGATGTGACTGCTGGTGTGATACGGATGTGATGTGACTGCTGGTGTGATACGGTGTGTTAGGATGTGATGTGACTCTGCTGGTGTGATACGGATGTGATGTGACCTGCTGGTGTGATACGGATGTGATGTGACTCTGCTGGTGTGATACGGATGTGATGTGACTCTGCTGGTGTGATACGGATGTGATGTGACTGCTGGTGTGATACGGATGTGATGTGACTCTGCTGGTGTGATACGGATGTGATGTGACTGCTGGTGTGATACGGTCGTGTGTTAGGATGTGATGTGACTCTGCTGGTGTGATACGGATGTGATGTGACTGCTGGTGTGATACGGATGTGATGTGACTCTGCTGGTGTGATACGGATGTGATGTGACTCTGCTGGTGTGATACGGATGTGATGTGACTCTGCTGGTGTGATACGGATGTGATGTGACTGCTGGTGTGATACGGATGTGATGTGACTCTGCTGGTGTGATACGGATGTGATGTGACTCTGCTGGTGTGATACGGATGTGATGTGACCTGCTGGTGTGATACGGATGTGATGTGACTGCTGGTGTGATACGGATGTGATGTGACTCTGCTGGTGTGATACGGATGTGATGTGACTCTGCTGGTGTGATACGGATGTGATGTGACTCTGCTGGTGTGATACGGATGTGATGTGACCTGCTGGTGTGATACGGATGTGATGTGACTCTGCTGGTGTGATACGGATGTGATGTGACTCTGCTGGTGTGATACGGATGTGATGTGACTGCTGGTGTGATACGGATGTGATGTGACTGCTGGTGTGATACGGATGTGATGTGACTGCTGGTGTGATACGGATGTGATGTGACTCTGCTGGTGTGATACGGATGTGATGTGACTCTGCTGGTGTGATACGGATGTGATGTGACTGCTGGTGTGATACGGATGTGATGTGACTCTGCTGGTGTGATACGGATGTGATGTGACTGCTGGTGTGATACGGTGTGTAGGATGTGATGTGACTCTGCTGGTGTGATACGGATGTGATGTGACTCTGCTGGTGTGATACGGATGTGATGTGACTCTGCTGGTGTGATACGGATGTGATGTGACTGCTGGTGTGATACGGATGTGATGTGACTCTGCTGGTGTGATACGGATGTGATGTGACTGCTGGTGTGATACGTCGTGATGTTGGATGTGATCTGACTGCTGGTGTGATACGGATGTGATGTGACTCTGCTGGTGTGATACGGATGTGATGTGACTCTGCTGGTGTGATACGGATGTGATGTGACTCTGCTGGTGTGATACGGATGTGATGTGACTCTGCTGGTGTGATACGGATGTGATGTGACTGCTGGTGTGATACGGTCGTGTGTTAGGATGTGATGTGACTCTGCTGGTGTGATACGGATGTGATGTGACTGCTGGTGTGATACGGATGTGATGTGACTCTGCTGGTGTGATACGGATGTGATGTGACTCTGCTGGTGTGATACGGATGTGATGTGACCTGCTGGTGTGATACGGATGTGATGTGACTCTGCTGGTGTGATACGGATGTGATGTGACTGCTGGTGTGATAGTCGTGTGTTAGGATGTGATGTGACTCTGCTGGTGTGATACGGATGTGATGTGACTCTGCTGGTGTGATACGGATGTGATGTGACTGCTGGTGTGATACGGTCGTGTGTTAGGATGTGATGTGACTGCTGGTGTGATACGGATGTGATGTGACTGCTGGTGTGATACGGATGTGATGTGACTGCTGGTGATACGGTGTGTTGTAGGATGTGATGTGACTGCTGCGTGATACGGATGTGATGTGACTGCTGGTGTGATACGGATGTGATGTGACTGCTGGTGTGATACGGTCGTGTTGTTAGGATGTGATGTGACTCTGCTGGCGTGATACGGATGTGATGTGACTCTGCTGGTGTGATACGGATGTGATGTGACTGCTGGTGTGATACGGATGTGATGTGACTCTGCTGGTGTGATACGGATGTGATGTGACTCTGCTGGTGTGATACGGATGTGATGTGACTGCTGGTGTGATACGGTCGTGTTGTTAGGATGTGATGTGACTCTGCTGGTGTGATACGGATGTGATGTGATGTGACTCTGCTGGTGTGATACGGATGTGATGTGACTGCTGGTGTGATACGGATGTGATGTAACTCTGCTAGTGTGATACGGATGTGATGTAACTCTGCTGGTGTGATACGGATGTGATGTGACTGCTGGTGTGATACGGCTGTGATGTGACTGCTGGTGTGATACGGTCGTGTTGTTAGGATGTGATGTGACTCTGCTGGCGTGATACGGATGTGATGTGACTGCTGGTGTGATACGGTCGTGTTGTTAGGATGTGATGTGACTGCTGGTGTGATACGGATGTGATGTGACTGCTGGTGTGATACGGCTGTGATGTGACTGCTGGTGTGATACGGTCGTGTTGTTAGGATGTGATGTGACTCTGCTGGCGTGATACGGATGTGATGTGACTGCTGGTGTGATACGGTCGTGTTGTTAGGATGTGATGTGACTGCTGGTGTGATACGGATGTGATGTGACTGCTGGTGTGATACGGTCGTGTTGTTAGGATGTGATGTGACTCTGCTGGTGTGATACGGATGTGATGTGACTGCTGGTGTGATACGGTCGTGTTGTTAGGATGTGATGTGACTGCTGGCGTGATACGGATGTGATGTTACTCTGCTGACGTGATACGGTCGTGTTGTTAGGATGTGATGTGACTGCTGGTGTGATACGGATGTGATGTGACTGCTGGTGTGATACGGTTGTGTTGTTAGGATGTGATGTGACTCTGCTGGTGTGATACGGATGTGATGTGACTGCTGACGTGATACGGTCGTGTTGTTAGGATGTGATGTGACTGCTGGTGTGATACGGATGTGATGTGACTGCTGGTGTGATACGGCTGTGATGTGACTGCTGGTGTGATACGGTCGTGTTGTTAGGATGTGATGTGACTCTGCTGGCGTGATACGGATGTGATGTGACTCTGCTGGTGCGATACGGTCGTGTTGTTAGGATGTGATGTGACTGCTGACGTGATACGGTCGTGTTGTTAGGATGTGATGTGACTGCTGGTGTGATACGGATGTGATGTGACTGCTGGTGTGATACGGATGTGATGTGACTCTGCTGGTGTGATACGGATGTGATGTGACTGCTGGTGTGATACGGATGTGATGTGACTGCTGGTGTGATACGGATGTGATGTGACTGCTGGTGTGATACGGTCGTGTTGTTAGGATGTGATGTGACTCTGCTGGTGTGATACGGATGTGATGTGACTCTGCTGGTGTGATACGGATGTGATGTGACTGCTGGTGTGATACGGATGTGATGTGACTGCTGGTGTGATACGGATGTGATGTGACTGCTGGTGTGATACGGTCGTGTTGTTAGGATGTGATGTGACTCTGCTGGTGTGATACGGATGTGATGTGACTGCTGACGTGATACGGTCGTGTTGTTAGGATGTGATGTGACTGCTGGTGTGATACGGATGTGATGTGACTCTGCTGGTGTGATACGGATGTGATGTGACTCTGCTGACGTGATACGGATGTGATGTGACTCTGCTGGTGTGATACGGATGTGATGTGACTCTGCTGACGTGATACGGATGTGATGTGACTCTGCTGGTGTGATACGGATGTGATGTGACTGCTGGTGTGATACGGTCGTGTTGTTAGGATGTGATGTGACTCTGCTGGTGTGATACGGATGTGATGTGACTGCTGACGTGATACGGTCGTGTTGTTAGGATGTGATGTGACTGCTGGTGTGATACGGATGTGATGTGACTCTGCTGGTGTGATACGGATGTGATGTGACTCTGCTGGTGTGATACGGATGTGATGTGACTCTGCTGGTGTGATACGGATGTGATGTGACTGCTGGTGTGATACGGATGTGATGTGACTCTGCTGGTGTGATACGGATGTGATGTGACTGCTGGTGTGATACGGTCGTGTTATTAGGATGTGATGTGACTCTGCTGGTGTGATACGGATGTGATGTGACTCTGCTGGTGTGATACGGATGTGATGTGACTGCTGGTGTGATACGGATGTGATGTGACTCTGCTGGTGTGATACGGATGTGATGTGACTGCTGGTGTGATACGGTCGTGTTGTTAGGATGTGATGTGACTCTGCTGACGTGATACGGATGTGATGTGACTCTGCTGGTGTGATACGGATGTGATGTGACTCTGCTGGTGTGATACGGATGTGATGTGACTCTGCTGGTGTGATACGGATGTGATGTGACTGCTGGTGTGATACGGTCGTGTTGTTAGGATGTGATGTGACTCTGCTGGTGTGATACGGATGTGATGTGACTGCTGGTGTGATACGGATGTGATGTGACTCTGCTGGCGTGATACGGATGTGATGTGACTCTGCTGGTGTGATACGGATGTGATGTGACTGCTGGTGTGATACGGTCGTGTTGTTAGGATGTGATGTGACTCTGCTGACATGATACGGATGTGATGTGACTGCTGGTGTGATACGGTCGTGTTGTTAGGATGTGATGTGACTCTGCTGACGTGATACGGATGTGATGTGACTCTGCTGGTGTGATACGGATGTGATGTGACTGCTGGTGTGATACGGTCGTGTTGTTAGGATGTGATGTGACTGCTGGTGTGATACGGATGTGATGTGACTGCTGGTGTGATACGGATGTGATGTGACTGCTGACGTGATACGGATGTGATGTGACTGCTGGTGTGATACGGATGTGATGTGACTGCTGGTGTGATACGGTCGTGTTGTTAGGATGTGATGTGACTCTGCTGGCGTGATACGGATGTGATGTGACTCTGCTGGTGTGATACGGATGTGATGTGACTCTGCTGGTGTGATACGGATGTGATGTGACTGCTGACGTGATACGGTCGTGTTGTTAGGATGTGATGTGACTCTGCTGGTGTGATACGGATGTGATGTGACTCTGCTGGTGTGATACGGATGTGATGTGACTGCTGGTGTGATACGGTCGTGTTGTTAGGATGTGATGTGACTGCTGGTGTGATACGGATGTGATGTGACTGCTGGTGTGATACGGTCGTGTTGTTAGGATGTGATGTGACTCTGCTGGCGTGATACGGATGTGATGTGACTGCTGGTGTGATACGGTCGTGTTGTTAGGATGTGATGTGACTGCTGGTGTGATACGGATGTGATGTGACTGCTGGTGTGATACGGATGTGATGTGACTGCTGGTGTGATACGGTCGTGTTGTTAGGATGTGATGTGACTCTGCTGGTGTGATACGGATGTGATGTGACTGCTGGTGTGATACGGTCGTGTTGTTAGGATGTGATGTGACTCTGCTGGCGTGATACGGATGTGATGTTACTCTGCTGACGTGATACGGTCGTGTTGTTAGGATGTGATGTGACTGCTGGTGTGATACGGATGTGATGTGACTGCTGGTGTGATACGGTCGTGTTGTTAGGATGTGATGTGACTCTGCTGGTGTGATACGGATGTGATGTGACTGCTGGTGTGATACGGATGTGATGTGACTCTGCTGGTGTGATACGGATGTGATGTGACTGCTGGTGTGATACGGATGTGATGTGACTCTGCTGGTGTGATACGGATGTGATGTGACTGCTGACGTGATACGGTCGTGTTGTTAGGATGTGATGTGACTCTGCTGGTGTGATACGGATGTGATGTGACTGCTGGTGTGATACGGATGTGATGTGACTGCTGGTGTGATACGGTCGTGTTGTTAGGATGTGATGTGACTCTGCTGGTGTGATACGGATGTGATGTGACTGCTGACGTGATACGGTCGTGTTGTTAGGATGTGATGTGACTGCTGGTGTGATACGGATGTGATGTGACTGCTGGTGTGATACGGATGTGATGTGACTCTGCTGACGTGATACGGATGTGATGTGACTCTGCTGGTGTGATACGGATGTGATGTGACTCTGCTGGTGTGATACGGATGTGATGTGACTCTGCTGACGTGATACGGATGTGATGTGACTCTGCTGGTGTGATACGGATGTGATGTGACTGCTGGTGTGATACGGTCGTGTTGTTAGGATGTGATGTGACTCTGCTGGTGTGATACGGATGTGATGTGACTGCTGACGTGATACGGTCGTGTTGTTAGGATGTGATGTGACTGCTGGTGTGATACGGATGTGATGTGACTCTGCTGGTGTGATACGGATGTGATGTGACTCTGCTGGTGTGATACGGATGTGATGTGACTGCTGGTGTGATACGGATGTGATGTGACTCTGCTGGTGTGATACGGATGTGATGTGACTGCTGGTGTGATACGGATGTGTTGTTAGGATGTGATGTGACTCTGCTGGTGTGATACGGATGTGATGTGACTGCTGGTGTGATACGGATGTGATGTGACTCTGCTGACGTGATACGGATGTGATGTGACTCTGCTGGTGTGATACGGATGTGATGTGACTGCTGGTGTGATACGGATGTGATGTGACTCTGCTGGTGTGATACGGATGTGATGTGACTCTGCTGACGTGATACGGATGTGATGTGACTCTGCTGGTGTGATACGGATGTGATGTGACTGCTGGTGTGATACGGTCGTGTTGTTAGGATGTGATGTGACTCTGCTGGTGTGATACGGATGTGATGTGACTGCTGACGTGATACGGTCGTGTTGTTAGGATGTGATGTGACTCTGCTGGTGTGATACGGATGTGATGTGACTGCTGGTGTGATACGGTCGTGTTGTTAGGATGTGATGTGACTGCTGGTGTGATACGGATGTGATGTGACTCTGCTGGTGTGATACGGATGTGATGTGACTCTGCTGGTGTGATACGGATGTGATGTGACTGCTGGTGTGATACGGATGTGATGTGACTGCTGGTGTGATACGGATGTGATGTGACTCTGCTGGTGTGATACGGATGTGATGTGACTCTGCTGGTGTGATACGGATGTGATGTGACTCTGCTGGTGTGATACGGATGTGATGTGACTCTGCTGGTGTGATACGGATGTGATGTGACTGCTGGTGTGATACGGTCGTGTTGTTAGGATGTGATGTGACTCTGCTGGTGTGATACGGATGTGATGTGACTGCTGGTGTGATACGGATGTGTTGTTAGGATGTGATGTGACTCTGCTGGTGTGATACGGATGTGATGTGACTGCTGACGTGATACGGTCGTGTTGTTAGGATGTGATGTGACTCTGCTGACGTGAGGTCGTGTTGTCTGCTGTTTGTAGGTGGACGTGTGGTCTCTGGGGATCATGGTGGTGGAGATGGTTGATGGAGAACCTCCATATTTCAGCGAGACGCCGATAGCAGCGATGAAGAGACTTCGGGACGAGCCAGCGCCTTCCGCCAGGAACACCAGCAAGGTCAAACAACACGCCGTCAACACAGAACATGCGGTTATTGTACAGTTTGGCTAAAAGTGTTCACAATTGTGGTACCATTACAATAAGGTCTCATAACGCATCATCTAACATCAAGCAATACATTCGTTACAGTGTTTATTAATGTTTATTAAATCATTAATTTATTAATAATTATTATCATTTAATCTTAATGTTAGTTTATGTTCGCTCGGGTCCATTAAATAATATGAACAGATGCATATATATAACTAAGATTAATAAATGCTTTAGCAGTATTTTTCGTTGTTTGTTCATGTTAACTAAACACTTGCAAACTTATTGTAAAGTTTTACCGAAATTGTTTTCGTTTACTGAAATAAAAATGAAATATAGTGTGTATATATATATTAGATGAAACACTTAAACTTAAAATGTTGTCTTGGCAACTAACTGAATACTGAAATATGTGTTTAAAAATAAATAAATTAATTAATTAATTAAAAAAATACTGAAAATAAATTTAAGCAAAATATTAAAAATTTTTTTTAAATGTTAAAAGCACATAAAAATAGCAAAATTTTAATTAAAATGCTAACTAAAATTCAAAATATTAATAAATAAAAAGTATATGAATAATACTAAAACTGACTTCATGCAGTAATTAATTGAAATTAAATCACTAAATTGTATCATAAACCCCATAAAGTCCCCAAAAAATCTGCTGAATGAGATTTAAAATCAAAGTTTGCATATAGAAAATGAAGCCTATTTTATATTTTTGTCATTGTAATGTTTGGCATTATGGTAACACTTTACAATAAGGTTTCATTAGTTAACTATTTAGTTAACATGAACTAAGAATCAACAATACTTCTACAGCATTTAAATAAATACTGCAACAAATATATTGCTCATTAGTTCATGTTAGTTAATGCATGAGCTAATGTAAATAAATAAGACCTTATTGTAAAGTGTTACCATAATGTCAAACATTACAATTCCAAAAATATAAAATAGGCTTCATTTTCTATATGCAGACGTTGATTTTAAAGGCCCTATCATACACACATACACAGTGTTTTATGCTAGTTTCAGTCCGACGCATTTTTCATTTTCACGTCCTGCGACACGTTGTTTAAATAGCGAATGCATTTGCTCCATCTGTGTCCATGAGCTGCTGGTCTGAGAATGAGTGTGTGTTCAGGAGCATTGATGAACGTTGCAGGTTTGAGGAACTGAAATACACTGAGCTGTTGACCGACTGAACCCTGGGATAAAGTTAATGCGCAATATTTATTTTATTATTTAAAGAGTGCGTTAGTAATGTGTGTCTATAGGCAGGTCCACAACACACACACTCTGCTTATTACACACACACACACACACACACACACACACACACACACACACACACACTCTGCTTATTACACACACACACACTCTGCTTATTACACACACACTCTGCTTATTACACACACAGGGACACGCAGCAGCACACAAACATACCAGATATAAAAAAAAAGGATTACAATGTAAAAGAATATTATTGTGTACATAAAGACATGGTGAATCCGGCTCGTCCCGTAGATGGTCTGCTTGTGCTTTAAACACACACACATACACACACGCACAGATCCGTTTCCTCTCTGGAGAAGCGTTCAGTCTTTCCACTTTCCAATTCCTCCATGTAAATAGCGAATCCGCCGCGACGTGAGCGCAACTGGCTGTTAAAGGGAATAGGAGTAGGAGGAATAGGAGACGAGACTCTGATTGGTTTATTGCATGTTACGCCCAAAACACACCCATTACTCATTAAGAGAATAGAGACAAAACACACCCATTACTCATTAAGAGAATAGAGACAAAACACACCCATTACTCATTAAGAGAATAGAGACAAAACACACCCATTACTCATTAAGAGAATAGAGACGACACTTTTAGACCAGCGCCGGGAGCGCCGACCATTTGTCCCGTCGTTAAACTAGCAACAGTGGATTTGGACTAAGTGCACATGCGCGTGCGCTTTAGACCATACGCTCAGATCGTTAAAATAGGGCCCTAAATCTCATTAAGCAGATTTTTGGGGACTTTATGGCGTTTATGGTCATGATACAATTTAGTGATTTTTATGTGAATTCATTCCTGCATGAAATCAGTGTTTTAGTATTATTTACATACCGTTTATTTACATATGTTGTATACATAATGCAACCGACATTATTGTCCTTATTCTCATGTGTGGTAATCTTGGGATGTTCCTGTATGCAGATCTCTCCCGTTCTGAGGGACTTTCTGGACTCGATGTTGACCCGTGACCCGCTGCAGAGAGCCAGCGCTGGGGATCTCCTGCAACACCTCTTCATGCTGCAGTGCTCGTCTCCTCGCTGTCTGGTGCCGCTGGTGGAGCAGTACCGCAAGCGCATGTCCCGATGCTGAACTCGAACCCAGCAGAACCGTTACCACGGTTACGTGCATCCCACGATCCCGTACCGACCTGGGCTGTGTTTCCCGAAAGCATCGGTAGCCAACTATGGTCGCACGTTCTGTCGTTATCAGCAGTTCATCGAGTCGGTGTTTCCCGAAACCATCGTTCCAACGAACATTCGCAAACAGCATCGCAGAGTTGTGTGACAGATCTCAACCTGTGGTTAGAAGCAGAGTTTCTTGTTTGCATAACACGTGGACTCTTTAACTTGAGCAAAATAAGCAAGCTGACATTCAGTGCAAACTGTATCTTTTATTTAGAATACATGCAAATGTAATTTACGTCTTTTAGTTTGTTGAGAGATTTAAAGTGTAGTTTTTGAAGAGTGCGCATGTGTGAACGAGCTCTAGTGTAAGAACGAGCCTATGATTGAATCTGGAAATAAAGCTAAATAACTGAGAAAAATTAGAAATATTCCTCAGATGCATGTCCGTAATTTATAACAAAACATCTAGCGTTAATTAGATCTCAAACAGATTCATTAAAAGTAGTTATCACTCCAACACCTGCGTGACATCTTAAAGCAACGAGGTTCAACGACCAATTTGCGTCAATATAGTTTCGGGAAACAGTCGTGACTAGCTAGCTGATTTCTTCAACGATGTATCGTACTATAGTAATGAAGCAGCGAGTTACAGCGCTGTACGGGAAACACACACCAGAACCGAAACCAGCGCTTTGTGTTTCCAATCCACTGAAACAAGGACCAGAACTGTTTACATTCCCAGTGGAAACCATCAGAACATTCAGCCAGCATTTATTTATCTTCATTACAAACTACTTCATTTTATTGCAACGGACCTTAGTCAAGTTAGACGCCATTTAATTAAATGTGGATAGACTTAAAGCCCAGGTATACTTCAAGTGAACTGCTGTGACGTCATTAGCCGGGTTTCCACTGTCGGACCGAAAGTGGGTTTGCTAGTGCGTGTCTGGGCCTCGTCTGGGCCTCGTCTGGGCCTCGCCTGGTCCTCGTCTGGGCCTCGTCTGGGCCTCATCTGGGCCTCGCCTGGGCCTCGCCTGGTCCTCGTCTGGGCCTCGCCTGGGCCTCGTCTGGGCCTCGTCTGGGTCTCGGCTGGGCCTCGCCTGGGCCTCGTCTGGGCCTCGCCTGGGCCTCGCCTGGTCCTCGTCTGGTCCTCATCTGGTCCTCGTCTGGTCCTCGTCTGGTCCTCGTCTGGTCCTCGTCTGGTCCTCGTCTGGTCCTCGTCTGGGCCTCGCCTGGGCCTCGTCTGGGCCTCGTCTGGTCCTCGTCTGGGCCTCGCCTGGTCCTCGCCTGGGCCTCGCCTGGGCCTCGCCTGGGCCTCGTCTGGGTCTCGGCTGGGCCTCGCCTGGGCCTCGTCTGGGCCTCGCCTGGGCCTCGCCTGGTCCTCGTCTGGTCCTCATCTGGTCCTCGTCTGGTCCTCGTCTGGGCCTCGTCTGGGCCTCGCCTGGTCCTCGTCTGGGCCTCGTCTGGGCCTCATCTGGGCCTCGCCTGGGCCTCGCCTGGTCCTCGCCTGGGCCTCGCCTGGGCCTCGCCTGGGCCTCGTCTGGGTCTCGGCTGGGCCTCGCCTGGGCCTCGTCTGGGCCTCGCCTGGGCCTCGCCTGGTCCTCGTCTGGTCCTCATCTGGTCCTCGTCTGGTCCTCGTCTGGTCCTCGTCTGGTCCTCGTCTGGTCCTCGTCTGGGCCTCGTCTGGGCCTCGCCTGGGCCTCGTCTGGGCCTCGTCTGGTCCTCGTCTGGGCCTCGCCTGGGCCTCGTCTGGTCCTCGTCTGGTCCTCGTCTAGGCCTCGATGACCAGCGCCGGATGATTCTATAGCTATACCTGCTAACATTAGCATTACAGACTTTTAACATCATTTTAGCTCTGAACTCACTTTCATGTTTGTGATCCGATGTGGATTCTGATCACCGTATAAGGCAGAAATATTTATACATTATGCGAAAGACTATGCGAGCTAACCATTACCATAGTAAACATGGTAAATATGACCGCTTGAAGAAATCTGACAATTCATATAGGCTAATCACAATCATGTTTTTATTTTATCTGTCAGTACATCTCGTCTCTATTTAGCTCCCATATTTAGCTCTGCATGAGTCATAGAATGAAGCAAGTCAAATAAACAGAAATAGACGCGACTGAAGAAGTACGTCCTCTTTCTTTTGTGAAATAAATGTGACGAATGTGCAATCTTGACACAAGTTAATTCATTATGATCAATGTATCACTTTTTATTGTAAACCTGTGGTAAAACATCAGCGCTTGGGTTTTAAACAACAAAAATGCCAGCAAACGATCCCTTTTATCATGTTTGTTTTGTGATCTCGCTAGTTTCCAGTGATTTCTTTCGGATTAGTTTTCTGATAAATCTTCCATTTGGTGGTGAAATGATGTGTGTGTGTGCCGTTGTTCCAGAGAGGTGTGTTACGGGTGTGTTTTAGTGAAGCGCTGTGGACCTTCAGGCCCGACGGTGGTCTATTTAGAACAAAATCAGGCCTAAACAAAGTTAATTTCAGGAGTTTGAAACAGCTTGCCAAAGTGAAGAAAAATTCGCTCCGGCTGGTAAACACCTTTGAACTGCCATTGGTCTGTCTGTGGTGATGATGTAATAAGTGGGTGTGGCTATGAAGCTCCGCCTTCAAAAATGTGGAGTTTTTTTGTGATTGTTGCGGCAAAAATCCTTGATTATGCGGCACGTTTTGTTAAAAAATGCGATGGAATATGCGGGATATTTATGCAATTTTATGCAATGAAATTGTGGGAACTTGCAAAAACTGCAGTTT
This sequence comes from Gila robusta, assembly GCA_030770095.1. Classification (NCBI taxonomy): domain Eukaryota; kingdom Metazoa; phylum Chordata; class Actinopteri; order Cypriniformes; family Leuciscidae; genus Gila; species Gila robusta. Next base: position 192,735 of record JAVALU010001626.1, read on the forward strand.
GAAGAAAAAGAGAAAAAAAAGTGATCCCCCAACACCCTGTTCTCACTAGGCCACTGCCTTAATGTCATTTCTTATTACTTCCTATGATAAGCAAGCATAACACATCACAGAAAGTGCTGGAATATTTAAGATCTTTTTTTATTTCAGACCTTAATAAACACACGGCTCAAACTTACAAAACATTGATGAGTCAAAACAAGTTCTGTAGCTTTACAAAAGGAATATGCTATAACTCCTGTAAAAATGAATAAATAAAATATAAAAAAATAAAATGTGTGCTTCCTGTTTTACAGCTTCTCACGTAATTACGTCACTTCATAACGTTCCCATGGCAACAGGGAAAGATATATGTGACTTTTTTGCAACGAAAATGCGGGGATTATGAAATCATGCAAGACCCGCATATTTTGCACGGATATCGGCAATTTATGCGGCGAAAGTGCGGCGTATTTGAAAAAATGCGGCCCCGCATAAATATGCGGACTTTGGCTGATTATGCATTGAATTATGCGATCGCATAATCGCGTTTTTCTGGAGGGACACCAAACACTGGAGAACCCCTTTATAGTAGAAATTGAAGTGTAATTCTAATTGAAAGCAACACTGTTCATGTTTAAAATGGTAAAGCTGCTTGCTTTTAAGCAATCTTTCTAAAAAGTGCTATATATAAATAAACGTGACTTGATCTGAGCTGTAAACATCCACATCACTATGATCAGATGCTTTCTGAACTGCTGTTTTCTCACCGCTGTCATTTTTGTTGTGTGTTTATTGTGTTATTGAGAGGAAAGCGCGCAGCACATATTTACATATTCATTTAAACGCCGCTTTTAACGCGTTTCTTTTTGCCCCTGATGAACGAAAAAGAGCTTCGCCTATTGGGGCCTTGCAGTCGTAACAATGTCAAGCACTGTATAAAGGTCTTCGATCATGTCATTTTCACAACTCAACACAGCTTGTATAGTAAATCTTTTTACAATCTCGCAGCCTCGTTTTCTTCCTCTCTAAACTTAAACATGCGCTTCCCTGATTAAGGTCTATTGCTCAATTTTGAATCTTTTCTAGTCACAAAACGTGCATATGCTGCATGGTTATTAAATGCATGTGATGAATTGTTCACAATGAGATCAGAAACATGCAATTATGAGGTCATTCATGTTGATTTTGATTTTAAAATGTAACTTTTTATTGCTGTACAGTAAGATAAATGTGCCATTGTATTTGTGAAACTAAACCCCTACTTTCAGACACTGAATGATGTTTTTTGTCTTCCAAGATGTAAAAGGACAATAAATGATTTTTATAATACAGCACTTCTTGAAAAACATTTCCTTAATTGCATGCATGCCAAAAGTAATTTTTAGGTTTTCACTTACGAAATGCATTTTATTGTATTGAATTGCATGGTTTAAACATGGCGTGTGAACCACAGTACAGCTACAGGAAGATGTTAAACATGTCTGATGATTGATATCTGTTTAATAAGAGCGTTGTTTCATAATTATAATACTTTAGATCAAGCTCAGATTAGGAGCTGTTCATGCTGATCATTTGAAACGCTCCAATAACTCTCACAAATGTAGTCGTCTTCCAGCTGTTATTCTTCTGTAATGCGTGGCCAGTCGTTCTGACCACACACTGATTGTGTAGCATGAACATGTAAGGGTGAAGTGTGTGAGCATACACACTTAGGTGGCGGTATGTCAGCTAATCTATCACCTGATAAGCTTGTTATTTACTTATGTAGCACTTACATTCTTGAAGCTCGCTACTGGGGCTTCATGAGAGGACATGTCTGTAAATGCTTGTCATGCAAAGCAAAAACACTGATAAAAATTATTATGTGGTGACATAAATTCTACTGAAAAAACAAATGTGATTTCTACATGAAAACTGTAGTTCAGGCAAGAATAAAAATCAAAACAAAGTAAATCATTTATTAGTATTCAGTTCAAGATTGTAGAAATTAAAGCGTAAATCTCAACGATATAAAATTAAGTAAAACCTACTCAACTTTTCTAATACTGGTGTTCCCATCATGCACTGGGGCAAATTAATAAGGTTGATTTTTCACTGTTTTCCAGCTGTATTTACACTGTTTTACCATTGCTTTTGTTGTTAGGTTTAGTAACTTGGCATTTTGTGACATCTGGATTAATTTTCTACTCAAAATGACACATTCATACTCATAAACGCTCTATCGCATGTTACCGTCATTGTGTATTGTGTACCAAGTATTGATGTGTCTTTGTTACAATATCTATTGTGTTATTTACTTATATGTTTCTAAGTAAAGCATACACTTAAAAAGTGTGGTTAAATCTGGTATATAATACAGCATTATAATGTGTAAGTAAAAAGTTAATTAAAAAAAAAAACAATTCTATATGTGAAATTAAATATAATTAAGTAATATTTACTTGATTACTTCAATTAAATGTCAAATGAATGTTAAGTTCAATAGTGTTAAGTTAAATCCAGTGTTATAATGTGTAAGTAAAAAGTATATATATATATTTTTAAATTTAATTAACTTAGTTAAGTAGATGTTACTTAATTCTATATGTGAAATTAAATATAATTAAGTAATATTAACTAAACATTCGTTTCACATTTAATTGAAGTAATTCAATAGTAAGCATAATAACAGGATAATAACAGGTAAGTTGTACAGAGCAGTAGCAGTAAAATGTACTTAAAATATGTTTGTGCAAATTGTTACAAGGATTTTATCAAGAAAATCCTACAAGTTATTATTTTCAGTGAATGCTGTATAGTAAAATCTTACACCATTTTATTAGGAGCACTGGCCTTCATTCATGAAATAAGTGTGTAAGTCATTCATAAAACAGTTTTTGAATTGAATGGAGGAATTTAAGTTACAGATGAGTTGCACTGTTTTGTTTCTTGCTTCATAAGTGAGGCTCAGTGAAGGCAGATAATAGAAGAGGAACAGACTTCTTTTCATTCTTGCGTTCTATTTCAAGGGTGTTTTTGAGTGGAGATGAGTCGAGACGTCCTTCATGCCGAGGTGTCTGCAGCTCTATCACAGGACCTTCGATAAAGCCAAACACAGATAAAAGCAGATTCCTGACTTTCAACTCCCATTAAAGCACAGCAGCTCTGTCTTACTTTAACATTACATGATCTGTTTTTTGATTACCATTGCATACACAATATTTTCTTATATTATTATTGCATATATGTGATGTGATGTGGTGTGTGTGGGTGGGGGTGGGAGGGTAATATTTTATGTTTTTGAAAGAAGTCACTTCTCACTAAGGCTGCATTTATTTAATGAAAAATACAGTAAAAATAGTGAAATATTATTATAATGTAAAACAGCTGTTTTGTGTGTGATTATATAGTAACATGTAATTTATTTCCTGTGATCAAAGCTGAATTTTCAGCATCATTACTCCAGTCTTCAGTGTCACATGATCCTTTAGAAATCATTTTAATATGCTGATTTGCTGCTCAAGTAATATTTTATCAATTTTGAAAAACAGCTGTGCTGCTTCATATTTTTTGTAGAATTTGTGATACATTTTATTTTCCAGGATTCTTTGTAGAATGGAATTTTAAATGTCTTAATGCATTCTTGCTGAATACTAGTTTTACTTTCTTTCAAAGAAAAACAAATCTTGCATGAACGAAAACACAATGGGGTTCAAAAACCGGAGACCAGAAAAGAACATATTAAATATTTCTATTTTGCATATTTTTATTACAAATGATATGACAATTTGACAACAACAAAAAAAAAGCAAGATTGATCTCAGACTTTGGAGCCCACTGCGTTAAAGAAATAATAATTCACATAACAATGCTAATTTGTTACATAGAAACATCAAAAAAGTAACCACATTAATTACAAGCAAAATTTGAGGATCATGCCTAATGTTAGAGGTATGTCCGATATATTTATAGGATGGAAACGACCAAGGTGGTGTTAGTTTTCTATATAAGGATATCAACAACTAAAGGTTGTGTTGCTGACCCCACACTTCTTTTAACTCTTGATAATCCCTGTCCTTGTGTTCTTTCCTTTCACATCCTTATTTGGATCTCTGTTAGCCTCTATAAAAACCAAGCACTAGTGGTTTGTGACTCTAAAGTTTCCTCAGCCGAGGAGTGTTCATCAACTCTCACAGTACCTGGAAATATCAAGCAGACACTATGGGTGATGCTCTGATGGCACAGTTCGGAAAGGCTGCTCCCTTCCTGAGGAAGTCGGACAAAGAGCGTCTCGAAGCTCAGACAAGAGCCTTTGACATCAAGACCGAATGCTTTGTTGTGGATGAAAAGGTGGAGTTTATGAAGGGGAAAATTGTGAGCAAGGAAGGAGGGAAGGCTACTGTTAACACTGAAGATGGGAGAACAGTGACCGTCAAGGATGGAGACGTCCATCCCCAGAACCCGCCGAAATTCGATAAAATCGAAGACATGGCGATGCTCACTTTCCTTCACGAGCCTGCAGTGCTGTTCAACCTCAAAGAGCGTTACGCAGCCTGGATGATCTACACCTACTCAGGGCTGTTCTGTGTCACGGTCAACCCTTACAAGTGGTTACCTGTGTACGACTCAGAAGTAGTCGCTGCCTACAGAGGTAAGAAAAGAACAGAGGCCCCACCTCACATCTTTTCTATCTCGGATAATGCTTATCAATACATGTTAACCGATCGGGAGAACCAATCTGTACTCATCACTGGAGAATCCGGTGCTGGGAAGACTGTCAACACCAAGAGGGTCATCCAGTATTTTGCAAGCATTGCTGCCGCTGGTGGAGCGACTGGAAAGAAAGACTCTGGCAAGGGAACCCTGGAAGATCAGATTATTCAGGCTAATCCTGCACTGGAGGCTTTTGGCAATGCTAAAACACTCAGAAATGACAACTCATCTCGCTTTGGGAAATTCATCCGCATTCATTTTGGGACGAGCGGTAAACTCGCTTCAGCTGATATCGAAACATACCTGCTGGAGAAGTCTCGAGTGACCTTTCAGCTGAAGTCTGAGAGGAACTACCATATTTTCTTCCAAATACTGTCCAATGAAAAGCCTGAATTGCTGGACATGCTGTTGATAACTAATAATCCATATGACTACTCTTTCATCTCCCAAGGAGAAGTAACCGTCGCATCCATCAATGACAACGAGGAGCTGATTGGTACTGACCAGGCATTTGATGTACTTGGCTTCACATCTGAAGAGAAGATGGGAGTCTACAAGCTGACAGGTGCTATCATGCACTACGGCAATATGAAATTCAAGCAGAAACAGCGTGAAGAGCAGGCAGAGCCTGACGGCACTGAAGATGCAGATAAGGCAGCTTATCTAATGGGGCTGAACTCTGCTGACCTTCTCAAAGGACTCTGCCATCCAAGGGTCAAGGTGGGCAATGAGTACGTTACAAAAGGACAGAGCGTGGACCAAGTGTATTACTCTGTTGGTGCACTGGCCAAGTCAGTGTATGAGAAAATGTTCAACTGGATGGTGGTAAGAATTAACCATTCCCTTGACACCAAGCAACATCGCCAGCATTTCATTGGTGTGCTAGACATAGCAGGCTTTGAGATCTTTGATTTCAACACATTTGAACAACTCTGCATCAATTTTACAAACGAAAAGCTGCAACAGTTTTTCAATCACCACATGTTCGTCCTCGAACAAGAGGAATATAAAAAAGAGGGAATTGATTGGGAGTTTATTGACTTCGGGATGGATCTGCAAGCCTGCATCGAATTGATTGAGAAACCCCTAGGGATCATGTCCATTCTGGAGGAAGAGTGCATGTTTCCAAAGGCCAGCGATCAGACTTTCAAAGCAAAGCTGTATGACAACCACCTGGGCAAGACAAACATTTTCCAGAAGCCACGAGTTGTGAAGGGAAAGGCAGAGGCACACTTTGCCTTAGCCCATTATGCAGGTACTGTTGACTATAATATTACCGGCTGGCTGGTGAAAAACAGAGACCCACTGAATGAAACAGTAGTTGGGCTCTATCAGAAGTCTTCTTTGAAGTTGCTGAGTCTTCTATTCTCAAGTTATGCAGGAGATGCATCTGAAAAGTCAGGTGGGAAAGGGGCCAAGAAGAAGGGGTCATCTTTTCAGACAGTGTCTGCCCTGCACAGAGAAAACCTCAACAAATTAATGACCAATCTGAAAACCACACACCCACACTTTGTTCGCTGTTTGATTCCAAATGAGAGCAAGATTCCTGGAATCATGGATAACTGCCTGGTCATGCACCAGCTTCGCTGCAATGGTGTACTAGAGGGTATTAGGATTTGCAGAAAAGGATTCCCAAACAGAATCCTCTATGGGGATTTCAAACAGAGGTACAGAATCCTAAATGCATCTGCCATCCCAGAAGGCCAGTTCCTTGAGAACAAGAAGAGTGCCGAGAAGCTATTGGGGTCACTAGACATTGACCACACGCAATACAAATTTGGCCACACAAAAGTATTTTTTAAAGCTGGCCTGCTCGGTACGTTAGAGGAGATGCGAGATGACCAACTCGCTCGTATCCTCACCGGGATCCAAGCTTACACTCGTGGATTACTGATGAGAGTCGAGTACCAGAAACTGGTGGAGCGCAGAGATGCCCTCATGGTCATTCAGTGGAATCTTCGTTCCTTCCTTGGTGTGAAAAACTGGCCGTGGATGAAATTATTCTTTAAGATAAAACCCTTGCTGAAGAGTGCTGAGTCTGAAAAGGAGATGGCAAACATGAAAGACGAGTTCAATAAGTTAAAGGAAGCTTTGGAGAAATCTGAGGCCAGGAGGAAAGAGTTAGAAGAGAAAATGGTCAGTCTGCTTCAAGAGAAGAATGACGTGTTCCTTCAGCTGCAATCTGAGCAAGACACCCTAACTGATGCTGAGGAACGATGTGAACAGCTCATAAAAAGCAAGATCCAGCTAGAAGCCAAAGTCAAAGAGCTGTCAGAACGTATAGAGGACGAGGAAGAGATAAATGCAGACCTCACAGCTAAGAAACGCAAGTTGGAGGATGAGTGTTCAGAGCTCAAGAGAGATATAGATGACCTGGAGCTGACACTGGCCAAGGTGGAAAAGGAAAAACATGCCACTGAGAACAAAGTAAAGAATCTGACTGAGGAAATGGCATCCCTTGATGAAAACATAATGAAACTCACCAAAGAGAAAAAAGCTCTACAAGAGGCTCACCAGCAAACACTGGATGACCTTCAAAGTGAGGAGGACAAAGTCAATGCATTGACAAAAGCTAAAGCTAAGCTTGAACAACAGGTCGATGACCTTGAGGGCTCATTGGAACAGGAAAAAAAAGTTAGGATGGACTTGGAGCGCAGCAAGAGAAAACTAGAAGGAGATGTAAAACTGACTCAGGAGAATGTTATGGATTTGGAGAATGATAAACAGCAGCTAGAGGAAAAACTTAAAAAGAAAGACTTTGAAATGAATCAGCTGAATGGAAAGATTGAAGATGAGCAAACGGCTTCAGTGCAGTTGCAGAAAAAATTAAAAGAAAATCAAGCTCGAATCGAAGAACTGGAGGAGGAGCTGGATGCAGAACGTGCGGCTCGTGCAAAGGTGGAGAAACAGCGATCTGATATTTCCCGAGAACTGGAAGACATCAGCGAGCGCCTGGAGGAGGCAGGTGGGGCAACATCTGTTCAGGTCGAACTCAGTAAAAAAAGGGAGGCTGAGTTTCAGAGGTTACGGCGGGACCTAGAGGAATCCACCCTTCAGCATGAGAGCACTACCGCCTCTCTTCGGAAGAAGCATGCAGACAGTGTTGCTGAACTAGGGGAACAGATTGACAATTTGCAAAGGGTAAAACAAAAGTTAGAGAAAGACAAAGTTGAATTGAAGCTGGAATTGGATGACCTTTCCTCAAACATGGAGAGCGTTGTAAAGGCCAAGGTAAATCTTGAAAAGATGTGCCGTTCACTGGAAGATCAGATGAATGAGCATAGGTCGAAATGTGAAGAAGCCCAGAGAGCTCTTAATGATTTGTCCACCCAGAAAGCCAAGTTGCTAACTGAAAACGGGGAACTTGGACGACAAATGGAGGAGAAGGAATGTCTGATTTCCCAACTCACTAGAGGAAAGACTTCCTACACACAGCAACTTGAAGATCTGAGGAGGCAACTTGAGGAAGAGGTGAAAGCAAAAAATGCTCTTGCTCACGCTGTACAGTCAGCCCGTCATGATTGTGACTTACTAAGAGAGCAATTCGAAGAGGAACAAGAAGCAAAGGCTGAGCTCCAACGAGCCTTATCAAAGGCCAATACAGAGGTAGCAACATGGAGGGCGAGGTATGAGACTGACGGAATTCAGAAGACTGAGGAACTGGAGGAAGCCAAAAAGAAACTTGTTCAAAAATTGCAAGAAGCAGAGGACGCAGTGGAAGCAGTGAATGCAAAGTGTTCTTCTCTTGAGAAAACAAAACATAGGCTACAAAATGAGATTGAAGATCTGATGCTAGACCTCGAACGGTCAAATGCAGCGTCTGCCGCCCTGGACAAAAAACAGAGATCATTCGACAAAGTAATCGCCGAGTGTAAACAAAAGTATGAAGAGTCACAATGTGAGCTCGAGGGAGCGCAAAAGGAAGCGCGCAGCTTGAGTACTGAGCTCTTTAAGCTAAAGAATTCCTATGAAGAAGCTCTAGATCATCTAGAGACCATCAAGAGGGAAAACAAGAATCTACAGGAGGAAATCTCTGACTTGACAGATCAAGTGGGGGAAGGACGAAAGAGTGTTCATGAGTTAGAAAAACTGAGGAAACAGTTGGAACAGGAGAAAGCCGAGTTGCAGTCCGCGCTAGAAGAAGCTGATGCTTCAGTTGAGCACGAAGAGGGTAAGATCCTACGAGCTCAGCTGGAGTTCAACCAGATGAAGGCAGATGTTGAGCGTAAGATGGCTGAGAAGGATGAGGAAATGGAACAAGCTAAAAGAAACTACCAACGCATGGTTGAGTCCTTGCAGGCTTCTCTTGAGGCAGAGACAAGAAGCCGTAATGAAGCCTTGAGAGTAAAAAAGAAGATGGAGGGAGACCTTAATGAAATGGAAATTCAATTAAGCCAGGCCAACAGACAGGCATCTGATGCCCAGAAGCATCTGAAGACAATCCAGTCTTGCCTAAAAGACACTCAACTCCAGATGGACGATACACTTCACATTAATGATGATCTCAAAGAAAACACTGCCCTGTTGGAGCGGAGGAACAACCTGATTCAAGCAGAACTAGAAGAACTGAGAGCCGTGCTGGAACAGACCGAGAGGGTTCGCAAACTAGCAGAGCAAGAACTTACTGAAGCAACTGAGAGAATGCAACTCTTGCACTCCCAAAACACTAGCCTCATCAACCAAAAGAAGAAGCAAGAATCAGATCTGCTTCAGTTGCAAAATGAAATGGAGGAGCTGGTGCAAGAGAACCGCAATGCAGATGAAAAGGCGAAAAAAGCCATCACTGATGCCGCTATGATGGCGGAGGAGTTGAAGAAAGAACAAGACACTAGTGCACACCTTGAAAGGATGAAAAAGAACATGGAACAGACCATTAAGGACCTACAGCACCGTCTTGATGAAGCCGAGCAAGTCGCTATGAAAGGAGGGAAAAAGCAGCTACAGAAAATGGAGGCACGTATCCGTGACCTTGAGAATGAGTTGGACGCGGAGCAAAAGCGAGGCTCTGAGGCCATCAAAGGTGTGAGAAAGTATGATCGACGCATTAAGGAGCTGACTTATCAGACAGACGAGGATCGCAAAAACTTGGCAAGGCTGCAGGACCTGGTGGACAAGCTACAACTGAAAGTAAAATCCTACAAACGCTCTGCCGAGGAAGCCGAGGAACAGGCAAATGCTAACTTGGCTAAATTACGAAAACTGCAGCACGAGCTAGAAGAGGCAGAAGAGCGTGCAGACATCGCAGAATCTCAAGTAAACAAACTGCGTGCGAAAACAAGAGATGGAGTGCCTGGAAAAAAGTCCCTGGATGAGTAATGTTCAGTCTTGAGTAGTTGTGCAATCACACCTAGATTTGTTTGTTCACTAGTTTTAAGATTAGCAGCACATCTACAAGTACACCTTATTTTACAATTGTGCCTGGAAACCTCTAAAGCTTTAAACATTAGTCAAACCATAAATGGCCACCCATTTTGGTGTCTGCATCAAATTAAATTTACTAAAGTGATTTTGTATAAATAAAAAATAAATAAATAAATATATTAAATGCAAGTGTCTACTTTCATGTTTCAAATAACTTTCATGAAAAAATGTCCAAAGTGTAAAATTGTCATTCAGCGTTAATGGTCTGGACTTTGATTTTACCATTACTTCTTTAAATAAACATAAAATGCCAATATTTGTTTTCTTGGCATTTTCAAATAAGTGTTGGCTGTGTTATAAAACAAGGACTATGTCTTGCTATTTTTTTTTAAATATTGAAATAACCAGGGGACTTTTGTCCTGAATATGCAGTTAGAGGTCATTCAGTGTAAAAGTGATAGTCGTTCGTCAGTCTGTGACATCATTATCATTTATTGCTCTTAAATATTTGATTATTTCATCTTTTTATGGTGTGGTACGAAAACACATGCTGTCATTCAGTGAACTGCTAAAACACACTTGTATTGTTAGATTATTTGAAAAATAGATAAATGTTGTGAATAATTGTGGAATCCACATGTACCAGATGTGGGCCGGATCTGGGCCGACACTCTGTTACTGTCTGGGTTAGCACTGACAAATATGTGTAAACCTTAATAAATTTACTATTTCAATGCATTTTTGTATTGTTTTATTTATCTGATTGATTTGTTTTAGATGCCCACAAACAGAGAGAGTTATTAGGCACTATAAAAAGCCAAAAAGCTAAAAAGTAAAAGAAGATCCAGTAGCTTGAGCGGCACTAACAAGGAAAAGAGAAAGGTATTGAGGACACACTGGCCAGAATAAAAGCTTACCATCATTTGAACATACTGAACAGAGATTCACAAGTTTAAGAGAGGCCATAGAGGGGATTCTCCACCCAAAATACCCATCCTGACAATGTCATTTATGTTGGCACACAGAAGGTATTCATAAATATAGCTACAAGTCAGTAACAAAGTGAAAAGCTAAGCAAGCATGGCAGGGAGCATCAGAACAGTCAAATAAAATGCTTATAATTTTTTAACATCTGCTTCTGCCATTTACTCAGGAATATTATTAAAAGTAATTTAATGATACAGACTTATACTAAAAACATTGCAATTATGGGAACAATGACAATATTCTCTATTTTTGGCAAACGTCATTCAGAGTAACATATATATTTATGTAAAATATACAGAATATATACTTATTCTTACCTGTACTTATTAAAATATAGAAAAGAATATGTGATCATATTAAATTACTATATTTTAAAATGATTTTCATTTCCTTACACAAACTTCTTGCTGACAAATGGGTAAAACCTAGTGGTTTGAAGGACAGCGTTAAAAAGTATGAAGATTTAAAGTCCCCCTGTGGTGAAAATCCAGTTTTTTATGTTGTTTATATGTCTATGTGGTGTTTTTAATACGCTTTAAGACAAACCGTGTGTAAATTCATAAGTCGACAGCATTGCATCAAAAATTGAGTATTTTCTCCTTAAAACTGCAGTGAACCAAAGACAGTCTCAAAAACACGCTTTGAAATCGCTGGTGTTTCTGACGTCACAAACTACCTTGTAACCAATCAGATCAACGTGTGATCGTCAACGAGTGGATCTCTGAGTGAGTGAGTGGAGGCGGGGCTCATTTGCATATTCATAGAACCGTGAATACTAAATGAGGCAAGGGTGTCGAGTTACATTCAAGATATTTTAAGGCATGAAGAAATTTTGATTCTTGAAAAACCCTTTTTGTCTTTGACCCAAAATGTGATTGAACAATAACATAAAACCAACACTCAAGATTAAAATGTTTGCTTAGAATTTGAAATGCATTTACATGTTAAAATCAAAATAAAAGAAAACACTTTTAAATCACAAATCTTATTCTTGTTCATCACACTACAAGATATGGCAACAAATTATATATGAAGACAAAAAAAAAAGACAAGACACATCAGTTATCCCATTTATTTTCACATTTTATTTTAGCTGACCAAAAGCAATTTAAAAATAGTTTCAGGCCAACCACATTTCAAATGGGAGCAGCATTTCATACAAAAATAGGACAAACGTTTGACCATCTCTTCAGTAACGACAAACTGGAAAAAGAAAAATCTAAAACTATTCGAATTAAAATCATTTCAACACTTCTGCAACTCAGTAAAATACAAGTTATTTACATTTCTCACAGAAGATATCACATATTTTGTTTTCAAAGCATCTCTCTAAACTTCCCTTTTTATCGAATACAACATATTTACATTTGATACAATCCATAACCATTACAAAAAGAGCAGCATTTCTTTAAAAGCCTTTGCAATTCCATTCTATACGCTTCTTTTCCAATTGCATGTTTTAGTCTGACATGATCAACTGCATTTACACATCTTTCAATATGCAGAGAAAATTAAAACCTCGGTATAATATATATATACACAAACATAAAATATATATTGATTTACAGTATAAATCAGAGACAACCGACATGCTTCCGTCAATCAAAAGACGTGATTTAAACAGCATTTCGTTTTTCATTTTATTAGCAGTAAAGATAGTTACACTGGGCCAGATATCCCAACAATTTAATAAGTTACAGAAAACATGCAAATATTGCATTCCTTTTGTAGATCATACATCACAAACTATGGGCAGGAGACGCATGGACGAGGAAAGCACTTGCATTGAGGTGGACAGTTTATATTTGAGGACAAAATATTTTCTGTCTTTTTTTCTTCTTTTAAAAAAAAACCAAATTAGGTTTTATTTAAGCTAATACAATTCAAGTAGACAACAGTAACTTTTGGGAAGATTAGCAAACATAACTGGGTGTCTGTCTACCATATTCATTGCACAAGATGAGATCAGTTTAACACTGGGCCGAGACATCGCATTCACAACCTTTCAGGCCATTTCACCAGCAGCGAAAACTACAAACAGGTTTAGAGTAAAAGAATAAAAAACATAATAATTAACAAACACTAAATTCCCCAGTGCCAAAAGCACATTTGTCTATGTCTAGGTGGGGTTGAGAGTACAATGAGATGAAAGTCAACCAAAAAAAAAAAAGAAACACATCTCTGTAAAACACAAAATGACCCATTACACGTTGACCTATGACATTACAGTCTTGCTTTCATTCACATGGATTTAAAAATGCGGTCCGACCAGACTAAAGTTACCGAAGAGGAATCTGTTTAGACACTCGTTTCTCTTCAACGCAGCAAAAAAACAAAACAAAATTCTAGTTCTGCCAAGTAAAAACCAAAGGTGCCAACAGTAACAGCTGGTGATAATATCAAGACGCCAATTCTTACTTTCAGCTGTTCTCGTAAGGCAGACACAGGGAACGATTATTAAATATATAAAAAAATATATTTACAAATGCAGATCTCAAGTCATTTTACAGGGTTGTGCGATTGCATTTCCAGTGGACAGACGTGCTCAACTGTTTGATTAGTAACAGCCATGATTCAAGAAGTGCTATACTTCAAAACTAAGTCAAAGATGAGTTACTCACAGAAGTTACTCACAGAAGTTACTCACAGACTGGACGGCTGCGTTTGCGTTTGCGTTTGCATCGGCGCGTGATGAGGAGCCGTTTCGCAATCTTTAGGAGCTTCGTCCGCGCGTACGTACAGAAGGAAGAGGGTGACCGTGGCGAACGTCGCAGCGTTGACCGGAAAAGCCCGGAGGAGAGTGGAAGTCAGTCCACGAGTAAAAACTCTCCAACCTTCCCGCTGGATGCTCTTCCGCGTGCAGTCCATAATGCTGCTGTACTGGTACTTCCCACCAACTCCGTCGGCCTGGAGTCGGGATTTTATCACATCCACGGGATACGTGGAGAGCCAAGACGCGATTCCCGACATCCCGCCAGCGAACAGGAGTTTGGGAATCATATACGGATCCTCCGGTTCGCAACCGAGCGAGCGCGTCAGGAGATCGTATGCTAGGAAGTAAACGCCGAATCCTGGCGTCTCCCGGATTAGAGTCGTGACCATTCCTCTGTTGACGCCGCGTATTCCCTCGCGCTGGTAGATGCGAGCCAAGCAATCCAACGAGTTTTTATACACTTTCCGTGAGGATGACTTCTTCTCGCCCGTTCCTTGCATCTGCATCCGGGTTTTGGCCAGCTCCATCGGGCAGCAGATCACGCACTGGATGGTGCCGGCCGCCGCTCCCGCCAGGAACTGGTTCAGGGGCGTGTCCTCGCCCAGCCGGCGCATGGTGTTTCCCTGCACGCCGAAGACGATGGCGTTGATGAAGGTCAGACCCATCATGGGCGAACCGATGCCTTTATAAAGGCCAGACATCTGCGGGAAAGGGGGAGCAAATGATTGAACTGAACTCATTTATACAGCGCTTTAACAATATACATCGTTTCTAAGCAGCTTTACAGTGATAACAGGAGATTACAGTAACAGAGATTGTTTTGGCCTTACAGCAGCTCTAGAATAAAGTTATTGTCCAGCTAAAGTTAGTTTTGATTGATTCACTTCTGTTGCAAAGATCATCACCGCCTAGCAACCACCCAGAATACCCTAGCTAGCAACCACCCAGAACACCCTAGCAACCGCCTAGCAACACCCTAGCAACCACCCAAAAAACCCTAGCAACACCATAGCAACCACCAAGAACACCCTAGCAACGCCCTAGCAACCACCTGAACAACATGAATAAGCCATATCTCAGCACCAGAACATCGTACAGTCATGTTTGTTGGCTCGTATGCAATCATGTACCACACCCTAGCAACCAAGTGGCGAATTTTGCCACTGCAAGCACCACTCACATTTTCTTCTGGAAATGTACATTCTAGTTATTAACTTACAGTCCAGTCATTTTAAGCCAAAATGGGAGTCAACCTAGAACAAATTGCAACAGAAGCAAGCTCAACTGATTTTGTATCCTCAATATGTACTGAGTAAGGAAAAAAAAGCCAGAAGAATAACAATAATCCCATAACAAGATTCAACAAGACATTTTCATCTGGCTACACCCAATGTTTAGATCTGTTGTGTTATTTATGCAAATTAGCACATACGTAATTAGATTATGCACCGTTTGCCCAAGTTAACAAACAATTTAAAAAAACTTGTAATTTTTACCCTATTCACGTGAGAAAGAGAATGAATAGGCTATATTTCTTCTGGGCTTTTTCCTTACTCAGGGAATATTGAAGATACAAAATCAGTTGAGTTTGCTTCTGTTGCAATTTGTTCTACTTTTTTTCGTAAAATGACTGGACTATTAGGGGCCGCTAACACGACACCGTTCTAACAGAAAACACGCTAACACAACACCGTTCTAACAGAAAACACGCTAACACGACACCGTTCTAACAGAAAACACGCTAACACGACACCGTTCTAACACGCTAACACGACACCGTTCTAACAGAAAACACGCTAACACGACACCGTTCTAACAGAAAACACGCTAACACGACACCGTTCTAACACGCTAACACGACACCGTTCTAACAGAAAACACGCTAACACGACACCGTTCTAACACGCTAACACGACACCGTTCTAACAGAAAACACGCTAACACGACACCGTTCTAACAGAAAACACCCTAACACGACACCGTTCTAACACGCTAACACGACACCGTTCTAACAGAAAACACCCTAACACGACACCGTTCTAACAGAAAACACGCTAACACGACACCGTTCTAACAGAAAACACGCTAACACGACACCGTTCTAACAGAAAACACCCTAACACGACACCGTTCTAACACGCTAACACGACACCGTTCTAACAGAAAACACGCTAACACGACACCGTTCTAACAGAAAACACCCTAACACGACACCGTTCTAACAGAAAACACCCTAACACGACACCGTTCTAACAGAAAACACGCTAACACGACACCGTTCTAACAGAAAACACCCTAACACGACACCGTTCTAACACGCTAACACGACACCGTTCTAACAGAAAACACCCTAACACGACACCGTTCTAACACGCTAACACGACACCGTTCTAACAGAAAACACCCTAACACGACACCGTTCTAACAGAAAACACCCTAACACGACACCGTTCTAACAGAAAACACCCTAACACGACACCGTTCTAACAGAAAACACCCTAACACGACACCGTTCTAACAGAAAACACGCTAACACGACACCGTTCTAACAGAAAACACCCTAACACGACACCGTTCTAACAGAAAACACCCTAACACGACACCGTTCTAACAGAAAACACCCTAACACGACACCGTTCTAACAGAAAACACCCTAACACGACACCGTTCTAACACGCTAACACGACACCGTTCTAACAGAAAACACCCTAACACGACACCGTTCTAACAGAAAACACCCTAACACGACACCGTTCTAACAGAAAACACCCTAACACGACACCGTTCTAACAGAAAACACGCTAACACGACACCGTTCTAACAGAAAACACGCTAACACGACACCGTTCTAACAGAAAACACCCTAACACGACACCGTTCTAACAGAAAACACCCTAACACGACACCGTTCTAACAGAAAACACGCTAACACGACACCGTTCTAACAGAAAACACGCTAACACGACACCGTTCTAACAGAAAACACCCTAACACGACACCGTTCTAACAGAAAACACCCTAACACGACACCGTTCTAACAGAAAACACCCTAACACGACACCGTTCTAACAGAAAACACCCTAACACGACACCGTTCTAACAGAAAACACCCTAACACGACACCGTTCTAACACGCTAACACGACACCGTTCTAACAGAAAACACCCTAACACGACACCGTTCTAACAGAAAACACTCAACGCTGAATTTAATCATATTTCCCTGAATCAAATTGAATCACAAAATACACTGTAAAAACATGTTTTTCGATGTTAAAACAAGAAGGGGTACGTTTTACAAAAAAATACTATTTTACCGTTATACTTTAAAATTTCACATTTAATTGTGTTACTTGTAGACCTGCACGATTCATCGTCAAAAGATCATGATCTCAATTCAAACACCCATGTGATCTCAATGCTAAATGACAATGATTCACCTGTGTCTATTAGCAGTATTAACATAGTAATTTTGTGCTTCATATATCATTAGTTATTAACTTATGGGCCGCTAACACGACACCGTTCTAACAGAAAACCCTGAACGCGCTCCGGCCGCTCACTCGCACAACAGCGTTTGATGCTAGAAAACGCAAACCTTGAATAAAAAGGTTATCTCTGCGCAAACTTGTGGAAACGCTGGCGGCGTGCACATGCGTATTACGTGTCTAGTCTATAGATATGCGCGTTTGATTATATATTTGTGCAAGCGTGTAGTCTTTCTTTACAAATTGGCCTCAACAAATTACTTGTTTGGCCTTAAAAATGGATAATACAGAATTATTTATCGCTTCCGCGTAGCCATGTGAACTGAATCATTTTGACAACGTTTTATCAGTAAAGCAGTTTTTCCTGGGTCAAAAAATGGTCTTCGGTGAATCAACATCGAGTCCAGCTGAAAAACAACACTATTATAGAGGAGCCGAATCGAACTTCACACGCAACTCTGCTCAGACACAGGATTTTCCTACAGATACTGTAAAATAAACATTTCTTGACTAGGATTGAAGGACTACAATCAGAGATCTCATTTATCAAACAATATCTTTCTTTATTATCTTGTAAATTCTAAAACTAAAAATAAACTAATAAAACAAAATGGTACATAATAAAGTGCAGCACATGCAATGACTGTGGAAACTTTAACCATTGAAAGGACACTATGACAAAGATATCAAACTGATTTATTTCCATGAATATATGATTGAGCTGAAGAATGAAAGCTGTATCATATACTCGGATATTTATATGAGCAATATCACACTCACAGCCGTGTGAAATGCCTCTATATCTATATCAGACAGACTGCAGCGATAATTTTTTTGTAAAAAGATTGTTTCATCAATAACATTTTAAATAAATTTCCAATATATTGTCTTTCAATAATTCAAGCACTTTTCAAGTACTTCTTCATAAATATGTCTTCATAAAAGGGTTTTCCAGGACTTCAATTTCAAGTCAAATTCAAGTACTTCAAGCACCTTGTATGAACTCTGCGGACAGCAAAATAGTGTCGGCCCAGATCCGGCCCACATCCGCCCTGCATTTACTAGAAGAGTAAAATGCCATAAGATATTATGTCTTGTTTTCTGGGGGGAAAAAAATCTAAATGAGTTTTTTTCTTAAAACAAGCAAAATGATCTGACAATGGGGTCAAAAAAATAATATTGTTTCCGTTTCAAATGAGATAATTTTTCTAACCCCATTGGCAGATCATTTTTGCTTGTTTTAAGAAAAAACTCACTTCATTTTGATTTTTTCCCCCAGGAAAAACAAGTGGAAACAAGACAGAAATGCGGAGTAAGAAAAGCATTTTCTGCAGTGAGGTACACGTTGAATCCACATGTATCGGATGTGGGCCGGATCTGGGCCGACACTACGCTGTCTGGGGAGCTCAATAATGACACTATTGTCTTTTTAGAGCTGCTTTACAGCAGAATTTTAATAACTCTCATATAGTCTTGTGAAGTTTGATTCACTGATTCTGTTATTTCCCTGTTAATTACTGTGAAGCTGCTCTGAGACCAGTTTGACTGTATGAAGCGCTGTAGAAATAAAGGCTTCCACCGCAGATAAATGTGACCTAGATTTGAAGATTTTCTCACATACGTGACACAGATTTGGGTTTTGGTGTCAGAGTGAACAGAGGGGAAAAACTTAGTAATATGGAGCTTCTTATTTTACTCATATATACTGTATAATTCCTCAAAAAATTAACTAAGTAATATAATAATACATTTAATTTATATATACACTACTGTTCAAAAGTGTGTTTTTAAAAGAGTCTCTTACTCAGCAAGGCTGCTTTAATTTGATCAAAAATACAATAAAATTGTCAAAATATGAAATATTATTCCAATGTAAATCAGCTGTTTTCTATGTGAATATATAGTAAAGTGTAATTTATTCCTGTGATCAAAGCTGAATTTTCAGCATCATTACTCCAGTCTTCAGTGTCACATGATCCTTCAGAAATCACTATAATATGATGATTTAATGCTCAAGAAACATTTATGATTATAATCAATGTTGAAAACAGTTTCTGTTTGCTTCAAATGTTTTTTGTGGGAACATTGATACATTTTACTGTCACTTTTGACAGTAATGGATACTTTTTGAATAAAAATATAAATTTCTTAAAAAAATATATATTTTCTGACCCCAAGCTTTTTTGTGATATATATATATATATATATATAGATATATAGATAGATAGATAGTGAAAAAACACAAGCAGCTTTACAGAAAATCATAAAGTAAATGTGTATAATATCTTAATATACACTACCGTTCAAAAGTTTGGGGTCAATACGTTTTTTTTAAAGAAATTAATACTTTTCTTCAGAAAGGACACATTAAATTGATCAAAAGTGACAGTAAAGACATTTATAATAATTCTAAATATTTATTTTTTTAATTAAATGCTTTTCACTTGAACTTTCAAAGAATCCTGAAAAAAAAAAAATCACGTTTGCACAAAAATATGAGTCAGCACAACTGTTTTCAACATTGATAATAATCATAAATGTTTCTTGAGCATCAAATCATCATATTATAGTGATTTCTGAAGGATCATGTGACACTGAAGACTGGAGTAATGATGCTGAAAATTCAGCTTTGATCACAGGAATAAATTACACTTTACTATATATTCACAAAGAAAACAGCTGATTTACATTATAATAATATCTCACAATATTACTGGGTTTGTTTTGTATTTTTAATCAAATAAATGCAGCCTTGGTGAGCAGAAGAGACTTCTTTTAAAAACATTAAAAATCTTACCGACCCCAAACTTTTGAACAGCAGTGTGTACGCCTTATGGTCACATTTAGTGCATATTTAGTACTTTATACAGTAAAAATTGTTTCAAAGCAGCTTCACAGTAATAAACAGGAAAGTAACAGGATTAATGATGCAAACTGCATTAAATATGAGACTGATTCTGTAGAAAGATCCTTGTGTCATAATTCAGCTTAGTGTTACACACATAAACATGCATTAAAGAGAAGAATATAAAAGTGTGGACTCACGGACTCTTGCCGTATGATGGACTGGAAGCAGTGAACGGTTCCTCGATAAAGAGGTTTATCCACACTCTGAACCTGCAGTCGAACCTACAGGACACACACACAACACACACAACACACACAACACACCTGTAGTGTTTATTTAACTACGACAACACATCAGACACATATCATTCAAAAAAACACGGCTGGTTGTAGGAAAAGCTGTAG
The DNA here is from genome assembly GCA_030770095.1 of Gila robusta. Taxonomy (NCBI): domain Eukaryota; kingdom Metazoa; phylum Chordata; class Actinopteri; order Cypriniformes; family Leuciscidae; genus Gila; species Gila robusta. Next base: position 213,206 of record JAVALU010001626.1, read on the forward strand.
TTTTAAACTTTGTAAGAAGAAATCCTACAACTAACTTACTGTCACTGGATAAAAATGAATATAAACATGTATAAACCTGTAAAAAAGGTTATACGCTATACATTACGACCTATTAAATAACAATGTAATTGTTCACTTATTATCTGAAGTTCTGCCATGAAGGTTCCCTTTCAAGGGAACTCGAGCTGCGTTTGAGACGCGATGGGAACGCTCTGCGTGATTACGTCGTGAAGCACGTGTAAAATCAGTCCAATGGAAGCCCACTACGACATAGGTGACGTCATAGACCAGGAAACTATAAAGCAGCCCTGAAATCAGACCGCGACAGCTTCTGTACCTTCAGCAAGCGCTCTCTGTATATCTGTCCTTGTCTATTTATTGTTGTCTGTCAAGCCCAATATATCTATCATTATTATAGCGAGCAAGCAAGATTATAGACGGTGTGTTGTTCCCTGCCCTCGTTATATTACGGGTGGGGACACACATCAGCTTTGTGTTGCTTGTTTGGGAGTGGAGCATGCCCAGTCAGTCCTCGAGGGGGCTGATTGTGAGCATTGTATGAGTCTATCTATAAAGACGCTCCACTCTCGCCGATCGTTCTTTGAGGAGGACGGTTCGGTTCGCGCTCCCCGCGCGGGTCCCGCTGTTGCCTAGACACGGCGGCGACTCGCATTTTGGGGTTCGCAAACGGATCTGACAGCGTGGGTTGGGACGGGCCCCGCCCTATCTCAGCTTTCACCTGCCAGATCCAGTGTGCTGCGATTTCCAGTTCCGAGGAATTGGTATCGTTAGTGTTTTGTTAAGAAAAAGTGAACAAAACAAATAAAAATATTAAGAAAAAGGCAGATGTTTGATTTTTCAATAAATAGGCAGCTCATAACTCTGTTGAATAAAGAGGAGCTTTTAAAAGGAGGTTTTTCTAATGCTGTTGCTAGTTAAATATTTACTGGACAGCTGAACATTATGAGAGTGAAAATAAAAAGAGTTTATTAGATGAAATATATCTAAAAAAACAGGAAAACTCTGTATCTCAGCCTCCTCGTCGGGGACTACTGGTTTTTCCCTATCTCCACACTGAGGTGTCGAGATCGTGGAATAAACCGGTTTCTATTTTATGTGTAACTTAATACCCAAACGTCTAACTAGAGTAATGTTATGGGTATTAAGTATCATGGTATGACAGTGCCTTGGATTATAGAGACGCTTGCGAGCTTTCTCTCTCCCGAGTCGGCGTCATCATTTTTAACCCCGACGTTACCCACCAGCCATCTTTAATAATAAATAAATTTTATTAGGCAGTACTGGTGGGTAAAGTATTTAAGGACATGGATGAATGTGAGGATGTCAGCATTGACTCTATTCGAGAATATATTCGAGAATATATATATATATATATATATATATATGTTTATATGTATACGTTTTTCTGATATAAAAATAAAGAAAAAGAAAGATAAAAATGTCTGTTCTTCTGGACGCTCCGCTTTCAAGAAAACTAAACCTTTCAGCGGCGTTCCAGAGGGTTCTTCCTCACCAATCTATGTTCCTGAAACTGGCATAGAGTGCAAAGAAGAAGACCTGATGCCGAGGCTATCAGGCTTCTAAGGGTGGTCCCCTCCGGGGTAGGGACGGTTTTGAGAAATCGTTTCTCCTCGGCGCCCTGTGGGGTGCGACTCTCTGAGGAGGGTCGCAGCGCTGCCAGTTCGGTTGTTCCCTGCCGGTTCGCCGTTCAGGGCACCGAGGTGTCAGCGTCCCCATACGATCCTCCGAGGAGGGTCGTAGAGCAGTCAGTTCGGTCTCCCTGCCGGTTCGCCGTTTCAGGGTGCCGAGGTGCCTGCTTTTTCCTACGATCCTCCGAGGAGGGTCGTAGGAACTAAGCTAGTTAGAGGTAGGCAAGATCTGAGGACTGTCGTCATCTCTAATAAAGCTTAGACAAGAAGTCCTGTCGAATGAACAAAAAAAAAAAAGAGGGACGGTTTTGAGAAATCGTTTCTCCTCGGCGCCCTCTGGGGTGCGACTCTCTGAGGAGGGACTCTCTGAGGAGGGTCGCAGCGCTGCCAGTTCGGTTGTTCCCTGCCGGTTCGCCGCTTTAGGGCGCCGAGGTGTCAGCGTCCCCGTGCAATCCTCTGAGGAGGGTTGTAGAACGGTCAGTTTGGTTGTTCCCTGCCGGTTCGCCGCTTCAGGGCACCGAAATGATTGTTCAATCAAATCCAGAGGCCAGTCTCGAGAGACTGGTTCCCTTATCGGAATTTCTGGCAGCGTGGAAACTTCTGCCAAATATCTCTCTATGGGTCCTGCACATAATAGAAAAGGGTTACAGAATTCAGCTCGGTTCTTGTCCGCCCAGATTTCAGGGGGTCCTCCCTACGGTAGTGGACTCACAGCAGGCTCTGGTTATGGAGCAGGAAGTACTGACACTTCTTCAAAAAGGAGCTATAGAAAGGGTTTCTCCTCCCAGCAGAGAGTCAGGGTTTTACAGCCGTTACTTCATTGTTCCAAAGAAGGATGGAGGGTTGCGTCCTATTCTAGATCTGCGCCATTTAAACAGCAGAGTTCAGAAACTCAAGTTCAGAATGCTTACACCCAAACAGATTGTATCACAGATTCAGTCCGAGGACTGGTTTGTCACAATAGACTTGAAGGACGCGTACTTCCAAGTATCTATCCATCCTCATCACAGGAAGTTCCTGAGGTTCGCTTTAAAAATGGGGGCGAAGCATACCAGTATCGGGTTCTTCCATTTGGCCTAGGTTTATCACCCCGCACCTTTACAAAATGCGTGGATGCAGCTCTGGCTCCTTTGAGTCTCCAGGGCATTCGCGTATTATATTATATCGACGATTGGTTGATCCTAGCTCAATTTGAGCATATGGCAGTTCGGCATCGAGATGTCGTTCTGTCTCATTTAAAGATGTTGGGGTTGCCACTCAACGCCAAGAAGAGTGTGATCCTCCCAGCTCGGAGGACCACTTTTCTAGGTGTAATATGGGTTTATCTAGGCCAGTCACTCACTGTGAAACAGTTTCAGACTGTGGGTCTCATGGCAGCTGCGTCCAACGTAATTACTTTTGGCCTTCTGTACATGAGACCCCTGCAGTGGTGGCTCAGGACCAAGGGGTTTTCTCCGAGGGGAAATCCGTTTTCGCATGATCAAGGTCACGCGGCTATGCCTTCGTGCCTCGGTCATGTGGAAGAACCTTGGTTCCTCGCCCAGGCCCAGTGTTGGGGGTTTCTTGTCGACGCATAATGCTATCGACGGATGCTTCCCTCACAAGTCGGGAGTGATCATGAGTGGTCGCTCGGCGGAGGGTCTGGACAACACACTGACGATCTCGTATATCAGAGCAGATATCCTGTTGAGGCAGGGGCTGAGGCCCGGGGAATGGAGACTTCACCCCGAGGTGGTGGAGCTCCTATGGGAGATCTTTGGTCAAGCTCAGGTCGATCTTTTCGCATCATACGATACAACCCATTGTCCGCTATGGTTTTCCCTCACATATCCAGCTCCTCTCGGACTGGACGCTATGGTGCAGGTGTGGCCGAGGCTGCACCTGTACACATCCCCCCCGATATCAATGCTCCCGGCTGCTGGGGTGCGACTCTCTGAGGAGGGTCGCAGCGCTGCCAGTTCGGTTGTTCCCTGCCGGTTCGCCGCTTCAGGGCACCGAAATGATTGTTCAATTAAATCCAGAGGCCAGTCTCGAGAGACTGGTTCCCTTATCGGAATTTCTGGCAGCGTGGAAACTTCTGCCAAATATTTCTCTATGGGTCCTGCACATAATAGAAAAGGGTTAAACGGAGTTGTGGAAACGGTGGGCTTTGCCTCTGAGGGGGCCCAGCTCATAGAATCCAGAGTGGGAGAGATCCTCTTATTATTTGTTTTCTCCGTGGTACATTGAGGCTCAGGCCTGCACTGCAATCTAGAGCACCGGCTTGGGATTTGGCCATTGTACTTGAGGGTCTGGCCTTGGCTCCCTTCGAGCCCATCGAGGAGGTTTCAGAAAAATTCCTCACTCTAAAGACTATATTTCTCCTTGCTATTTCGTCTATCAAGAGAATTGGTGATTTACATGCTCTCTCGGTTGCTCCTTCATGTCTGGAATTTGCACCTGGTATGGTGAAAGCATTCCTCTACCCTAGACCGGGTTATATTCCTAAGGTCCCACTAAATGTTGGGGGCCCAATAGTGCGGCAGGCCTTTTATCCTCCACCCTTTAATACCCCAGATCAGGAACAGCTTAACCTGTTATGTCCAGTCCGGGCTTTAGATGCCTACGTTCACAGAGCTGCTCTGTGGCGTAAATCTGAGCAATTATTTGTTTGTTTTGGGTCACTCAAGAGAGGATGCCCTGCATCTAAACAGGTGATGAGTAAATGGATAGTCGAGGCTATTTCATTGGCTTATGAAGCGGCCGGACAGCCTTCACCTATGGCTGTGCGGGCCCATTCTACTCGGAGTATGGCGGCCTCTATGGCCTTAATTTCGCGAGTTTCCCTTCTTGACGTGTGTAATGCGGCAGGATGGTCCTCTCCGCATACATTTGTCAGGTTTTATGACCTTGGCCTCTCCACTCCTGGGGCGAGGTTGCTTGCTTCTTAGTGTGCGCAGGACTTCACACAGAACGGGCATTTGTCACTATGGCGTAGTGGGTATGGGGTTCCCATCGCGTCTCAAACGCAGCTCGAGTTCCCTTGAAAGGGAACGTCTCAGGTTACGTATGTAACCCTGGTTCCCTGATAGGGAACGAGACGCTGCGTTTATCTGCCATACTTCCTGCATGCCCTGATCGACTTGCTTCAGGTTTTTCAGAAGCTGTCGCGGTCTGATTTCAGGGCTGCTTTATAGTTTCCTGGTCTATGACGTCACCTATGTCGTAGTGGGCTTCCATTGGACTGATTTTACACGTGCTTCACGACGTAATCACGCAGAGCGTTCCCATCGCGTCTCAAACGCAGCGTCTCGTTCCCTATCAGGGAACCAGGGTTACATACGTAACCTGAGACGTTTTCACAGTGCGGCCTGAATATTCAAGACAAGTAAAAGACTGTAAAAAAAATAAGAAAGAAGCATCAAAACAAATAATACATAAACAATTAAAACAAACATACAAATGAAGCAGAGAGTGTTTTACTTTTTTTTTTAAAAACATGTATTTGCATTAGATATAATGCTTTAAAATGAACAGTTGAACCAAAAGATTTTTAAAATTATATAATAATTTATAATATTGAATAATAATAATAATAATAAAAAAAAAAAAATAAAAAAAAAAAAAATATATATATATATATATATATATATATATATAAATAAATAAATATACACACTAGTGTTACCAACTAAAAATGCTAACTTACTGTATATATATATATATATATATATATATATATATATATATAAAATATTTTATTATTCAATATTATAACATTTTAAAAATCTTTTAGGAAAATTTAAAAATTTCTAGAAAATGTGCTCGATATATTAAAGCCAATAAATAATGAATGAAAAAAGGAAAAACATGTGCAGCGCAAGTCTGTCATATCGGCTTCATAAAAGTATATTGAGAACATTATAATTGTGTTTGAGACATGGTGAGACTTTTGTTTTTATAAAGCTCTCAATAATTATATAAAAATTAAATAAAAAAATCATATAACTAATGTTCATTTGTACAAATGTATATACATTTATACGAATATAAAATACGAATATATATATTTTTTATTATTACACATATAAATGAGGCAACTCACATTTCAAAACATATCCTCCCTAAGTTAGCAGCATCACTATTTTTAGTTAGTAGCACTAGTATTAACTGTGAGCACACAGCTGGTATCATGTGCTTTCACAAAATGATTTATTTAGCGTCAGAAGACTCAGAGTTCAGCATGACACGGATATGATCGAGTGTCCCGACAGACAACAACCTCGCTCCGTTACACATCAGCCAGAAATAGCAGCGATAACAGTTTGCTCTGTGTTTCAGAGAGATCAACAGCGGGTCAGCTGACGCACTCGTGTTGAAGATGACGTACCTTCACCGTGTCGAACGGGTGTCCGACGAGAACGCCAGCAGCTCCTGAACACAAACACACAAGATTTATGACAAAAACACTGAATACTGACTCACTGAAGATTTATGACAAAAACACTGAATACTGACTCACTGAAGATTTATGACAAAAACACTGAATACTGACTCACTGAAGATTTATGACAAACAGTTTTATGAAACAATTAGCGCTGGGCAACGACTAATCGCATCCAAAATGAAAGTTTGTGTTTACATAATATATGTGTGTGTACTTTATATCTATAAATACACTCATATACATGTATATATTTAAGAAAAATTTGTTATTTATATATAAAATATTTAGGATATAAATGATGTATAAATATACATGCAAATATTTCTTAAAAATATACATGTATATGTGTGTATTTATATACACAAAATAATTATACACAGTACAAACACATTTATATATTATATAAACACAAACTTTTATTTTTAGATGTGATTAATCATTGCCCAGCGCTAGAAACAATACAATCTCACGGTCACAAGCTCAGCTACACATGGACAAGAGTCGGTTCTGTGATTTATTTTAACACTTGATGGACTGGAAATCTCACATGAGGTTTCAGTTACTCAGACGATCTCAGCGTTTCACACTTTAGATATGAGTGGTTACACACTGAAGCATGAGGACCAGTGATAATCCACTCGACCCAACACGTTCACAGACACACGTCACATGATCGAGACCAAAGCCCTGACCAATCAGCACGCAGCATTCACCACACACCCACGTCGTCAGGGTTACTGTATGATGATGGGGATGCTACGTAAAATCTAAAAATATAAGCAAAAAGCCGTGCTGAGCGATTTACAGAATATATATTCACTATAGATTTGCTGCTGCTATGAAAATTAAAACATAATCGGAAATGTGAATCATTCCGTTTAACCAAATCAATTTGCGTCATCACTTAAAAATGTTCACGAAAGTCTCTGTGTGCATGGAATATTTTATGTTAAAAATATATTTAAACATTTGCAGGTAAATAGCTGTTTAGTATTGCATATTGTTATATTGGTGCACATAAAAAAAGATTGAATATAGCATTAAATTGAGTAAAAAACTGTGGAAAACGTGCTCTGTTTTTTAAAATAGATCTTATTGTATTATATGTGTGTTTATGCATTTATATATAAATAAAATTATTCAATTATTTCTCATATATATGTATATATTAACTTGTATGTTTTTTATGCATTTATATACATACAATTATATATATTTTTTTATTTATAATATATATATGAGAAATATAATATAATGTATTTATATATATCAATGCATAAAAACATACAAATTATATATATTAAAATCTTTGCTAACCTGCACATTATGTTTATGTAATTATGTAACCAGCCACAGAATACGGCTGGAAAGTGATATGGATATCTAAATTATGGCTGAATTCCTGTTAAGGCAGTATTTTAGTATAAACACTGGTCATAATCAAACCAAAACAAGGACAACACTCGTATTCACTGTATGTCTATCTATAATTTCTTCATTCGGCCAAAAACAACAACAACACGTACTACAGTAAACAGTACAGTAAAACATCCACCCGAACCGGTTTACCGTGACTCGTGACTACTGTAATACTGTACGACTGTAATACTGTAATACTGTACGACTGTACTACTGCAATACTGTACGACTGTAATACTGTACTACTGTAATACTGTACTACTGTAATACTGCACTGCTGTACGACTGTAATACTGTACGACTGTAATACTGTACGACTGTACTACTGCACTACTGTACGACTGTAATACTGTGCGACTGTAATACTGTACGACTGTAATACTGTACGACTGTAATACTGCACTACTGTACGACTGTAATACTGTACGACTGTAATACTGTACGACTGTAATACTGCACTACTGTACGACTGTGATACTGTACGACTGTAATACTGTACGACTGTACTACTGCACTACTGTACGACTGTAATACTGTACTACTGTAATACTGTACGACTGTAATACTGCACTACTGTACGACTGTAATACTGTACGACTGTAATACTGTACGACTGTACTACTGCACTACTGTAACACTGCACTACTGTAATACTGCACTACTGTACTACTGTAACACCACACTACTGTAATACTGTACCACTGTACGACTGTACTACTGTAATACTGTACTACTGTAATACTGTACTGCCGTACTACTGTAGTACTGTACTACTGTAATATTGTACTACTGTACTACTGTAATACTGTACTACTGTACGACTGTACTACTGCACGACTGTACTGCTGTAATACTGTACTACTGTACGACTGTACTACTGCACGACTGTACTGCTGTAATACTGTGCTACTGTAATACTGTACTACTGTAATACCGTACTACTGTAATACTGTACTACTGTAATACTGTACTACTGTAATACCGTACTACTGTAATACCGTACGACTGTAATACTGTACTACTGTACCGCTGTAATACTGTGCTACTGTACTACTGTAATACTGTACTACTGTACTGCTGTAATACTGTGCTACTGTAATACTGTACTACTGTAATACCGTACTACTGTAATACTGTACTACTGTAATACTGTACTACTGTAATACTGTAATACCGTACTACTGTAATACTGTACTACTGTAATACTGTACTACTGTACGACTGTACTACTGCACGACTGTACTGCTGTAATACTGTACTACTGTACGACTGTACTACTGCACGACTGTACTGCTGTAATACTGTGCTACTGTAATACTGTACTACTGTAATACCGTACTACTGTAATACTGTACTACTGTAATACTGTACTACTGTAATACCGTACTACTGTAATACCGTACGACTGTAATACTGTGCTACTGTACCGCTGTAATACTGTGCTACTGTACTACTGTAATACTGTACTACTGTACTGCTGTAATACTGTGCCACTGTACTACTGTAATACTGTACTACTGTAATACTGTGCTACTGTACGACTGTACTACTGTAACACTGTACTACTGTACTACTGTACGACTGTAATACTGTACGACTGTACTACTGTAATACTGTACTGCTGTAATACTGTGCTACTGTAATACTGTACTACTGTAATACCGTACGACTGTAATACTGTACGACTGTAATACTGTACGACTGTACTACTGCACTACTGTACGACTGTAATACTGTACTACTGTAATACTGTACGACTGTAATACTGCACTACTGTACGACTGTAATACTGTACGACTGTAATACTGTACGACTGTACTACTGCACTACTGTACGACTGTAATACTGTACTACTGTAATACTGTACGACTGTAATACTGCACTACTGTACGACTGTAATACTGTACGACTGTACTACTGCACTACTGTAACACTGCACTACTGTACTACTGTAACACCACACTACTGTAATACTGTACCACTGTACGACTGTACTACTGTAATACTGTACTACTGTAATACTGTACTGCCGTACTACTGTAGTACTGTACTACTGTAATATTGTACTACTGTACTACTGTAATACTGTACTACTGTACGACTGTACTACTGCACGACTGTACTGCTGTAATACTGTGCTACTGTAATACTGTACTACTGTAATACCGTACTACTGTAATACTGTACTACTGTAATACCGTACTACTGTAATACCGTACTACTGTAACACCGTACGACTGTAATACTGTACTACTGTAATACTGTGCTACTGTACCGCTGTAATACTGTGCTACTGTACTACTGTAATACTGTACTACTGTACTGCTGTAATACTGTGCCACTGTACTACTGTAATACTGTACTACTGTAATACTGTGCTACTGTACGACTGTACTACTGTAACACTGTACTACTGTACTACTGTAATACTGTACGACTGTAATACTGTACGACTGTACTACTGTAATACTGTACTGCTGTAATACTGTACTACTGTAATACCGTACGACTGTAATACTGTACGACTGTAATGCTGTGATACTGTAATACTGTACTGCTGTAATACTGTGCTACTGTACTACTGTAATACTGTACTGCTGTAATACTGTGCTACTGTACTACCGTAATACTGTGCTACTGTACTACTGTAATACTGTACTGCTGTAATACTGTGCTACTGTACTACTGTAATACTGTACTACCGTAATACTGTGCTACTGTACTGCTGTAATACTGTGCTACTGTACTACTGTAATACTGTGCTACTGTACTACTGTAATACTGTGCTACTGTACTGCTGTAATACTGTTGCTGTCACAGTCTCTTTATAATGATAGGTCTAATGCATTGGTCAAACATTCCCGCTTGCTATTTGTGGAATGAACCGAAGGCTACGATAGGTCGAACTCTTCTTGTTTCGCTGTTGCTTGATTTGAGCACTGCGCGTTCACAGAGGTTTCAGCGTAGTTTGTTTAGAGTGACACATCGCACATGCGTTGGCAGATCTGCACATCATTTATAAACATAGGAAAACATAACCGGTGTGGCTGATCCACCATCATGTGTTCCAACATTTATGAGGCACTTAATCTTCACGTCTGTAAAATGAAACACAAGCCGATATAAAGGCGCAGCCCCCGTCCCGGCGTTGGATTGGCTCGCGCAGGGGTGTGTGTGTGTGTGTGCCTGGAGTTTTACGGGACATGGACAGGCGTGGGGAGGGGGTTATTCTGGGATCTTCCGGGAAACACATTTCACAGCACTTCAAGCATGTCTGTGATTTGCACAAGAGAATAGAAGGACTTCAAGGAGGCTTGTAGGTTACATATTCATTTAAAAATCAATCATAAGCTTTCACTTTGACTATGCCCTATTCAGACAATCAGTCTGTGCGAATCTGAATGTGTTTTTATGACCCTGAAGGCCCAGACCACCATAACCCAATATCCAGATTTGTGTCTGATCAAAGGGATCTTTCCAGTTAAACGCTTTATGATGCATTTGCATTCCAAAAGAATTTATAATGAATGTTGAATAAATAATAAAAGACCAAATCATGAGCAAATGAAACACATTCCTTGAATTTGTGTATATTCGTTCAGATACTCTACATTACAGGTGACGACATCATCTTATAAAAGGTTTTAAATGTAAACAGCCTTTAGAATCTTTACACCTCTCAGAAGAACGTTGACATTGTAACAAAATTTAGAACGTCACAATAAATCAGTCACAATGTAACATTCCATTCCTTCGAATTCCATCACGTGACATCAACTACTTCAACATAAAGTATCGTTCAATACTTAACAACAATATATATAGCCTAGCTAAACAAATATTAAGAAAAATAAAGTAATAGACAGATAGATGATAGATACAAATTACAGAATATTAATTCTTCAAATATATTAGCTCTTTAGCACATTACACAGATCTTAATACTAGGCATTTCAGAAATACAATAAACAAAAACTCCACTGTATCACGTGTCCTGCTTGACGTGGCTTCCTGCTCCACTACAAATAATTCAGCATGTGTGAATGGAATTACATTACATTACTGAAGTTCAAAATAAACTTTATACACATGAATGATTTATGAACATAAACTATATGAACTATTCATGACTTAAACTATATGAATGACCGGATCTGATTACAAGTCTATCTAATTTGATCCATCCACCGGCCACAACCCCTCCATTAACGTTACAGGACCTGGGTTAGGACCTGGGTTAATAGCCCCTCTTAACGAGCTTAACCGAGTCTTAATCTACTGATTCACACAGCAGACATGACATGAATGTACTGTACTCTACTGTATACTGTACTAGTAATGTATCTTACCTCCTAAACAGCCAGCAAGGAAGTCCATCACTGCTTCAAGCCGACAGAAAACCTTCCCTTTAGACGAACTCAAAGATGTTTAAGATGTTTAGGAGTAAGATGTGCTCAGGCCTGTCCTGTGAGGGTTGCAGCAGAAACGCGCAGTCGTGCACGAGCTCTGCGCAAACTCGAAGTCACTAATCAGGTCGTAGTGGAAAATTTCACCTGCTAGCTTGACCACAGCCTGCTGGGTTTCACTGTCTATTTGTGTCCGGGCTTGTGATGGATGCAGGAGGTGTGTGTGTGTGCGCCCAATCGCGAACCGCGGATTTAAAAAAGGATTCCTGTTTCTCTCTTCGGTGACTCTTTACTAGGGCGAAGGCGTGTTGTTAATATTCACAAGTCGATTCTTTTTCTATTGGATGGTTAACAAGTACGTCATCGCTAGGTTTTTAAGATTCAGTGGCCAATCCTTCGCCATAGGAAGTTACCTAATTAATATTCACGAGCTCGCCTTCGCCGTAGTAGCGCTAGCGTTTTGGGAGTCGGTTCGTTCGGATGGTTCATTTCATTGAATTGCTTGACTGAATCGGTTTTTACTCAACAAAATGTTTCCTTTTTTTTAGATTAATAATTATGTGGTATAATCCTGTTGTTGTCGCTATATTTTCTAGATCGTAGTTCGTCTATTAGCTTGCGCACTTCGTGCGAACGCTTTGCGAATCGATTCAACAGAATCTTTCGAAAGGAATCAGGTCAAAAAGATTCATTGGACTCGTAATTTCTCTTCCGCGTTGCATCAGCATGCGTTTATGTCTTCTAAAAGCGAATGGTACAATGCGTGTACGAATAAATTCACTCTGTCTGTAATCAATTCGAAGTAATTAAATAAAGGTTTATTCATCAAATGCGCACCAATGCAACTAATCACCTGTAATGGCAACGAGCTAACATGATAGAAATAACAAAATAACGAGTTGTAAAGTCAAATAAAGTTGAAGGATAAATCAGACATCGCGTATTAAACATGCACCACCGTCAATAAAAAGTAAGTTTCTCAGTATCGCTCTTATATCAGAACATGCTTAAGAAGCTGTGCATCTGTCAAAGGAACCACGTGAGAATGAGGGACTGTTACAAAAGCACTAACGCTAGACTGCGCAGATCCACGACCTTTACAGTTGCATTACACAATTATTTATCAGAACAGAAGCAACAATAATGTCATAGACAGGTAAAGCAGTTTCAACGATGCACTTCGCCGACTTCCTTGCAGGATCAGTAGGAGGTAGGCTATATAGTTTAAACACTGTTGTTTGTCAGTTAATCTGGGCAAATTCTCAGTTAGAAATGATGATTTCAGAGAATATATGTTAAATGCTCTTGGTATCGGTGTTTTGTTTGTGAGACAATGAGAAAATGTACAGGCTTAGGCTATATAACATAAAAACAACTTGATGTTGCATTAAAGCAAGGAATAATAGCCTACATTTGATCAGTAGCCTATATGTTCAATGGGGGAGAGAGAGAGAAAAAATAAAAACAAATTAATTGAAAAAAAATAAATACATAGGAAAAGAGACTAAATAAGAAGACAAAAAATAGCAATGCGTGACAGCAGAGAATTTAAGATCCCAAAGTATTATTGATGAATGAATGAAAATGCACCATTGGAAATGAATATTGGAGAGTTTCATTACACATTAAGTGCCTCAATTTAACCATTTCATGGATGCAGTGTTTACACACAGCAATGCATGAGTTAAAACTAGTGAAACTATTCTCATCTCAATAGTTTGGCTACTCATTTGGCTTTAATGCCTTGGAAATGGGAATCTATTATTACACCATCACTACACGCATGTCTAAAAACTGCCAAATACTATTTTGTTTTCTTCATTTGAGACACAAAAAATGGTTAAAGACTATGTTTAACACAACGCACACTGATATATATATATATATATATATATATATATATACACACTAGTGGTCGACCGATATGGGTTTTTTGATGGCCGATGCCGATATCTTAGAGAGCAGGGTGGCCGATGGCCGATATAAAGCCGATATACACACATATACATAATATATATATATATATATATATATATATATACACACACACATAGGCTACTTTATATTTATATAAATAAATATTTAAAAATCTTTAATATAAACATGCTTAGGCCCTATACTTTAGATGGCAACTTCTTGAATTTGCAATCCTATTATAGAATTTTTCACAAATAAAGTAATTGTTTAAAAATATATGAATATGTGAATAAAAAGGAAGTAAACACTGTAACAGGGCACTCAGTAATCTGGTAATTAATCAGTAATCACTGATAATCATATTTTTTCAAATAAAGACTTTTTTTTACTTTGACTTTTGACAAGGTAACGCTAATTTTACATACAGCACACAGTGAAAACGACATGAATATGACACACTGGATATAGCACAGCATATTTTAAAATGAAGGATTTAAAGTGTTTCGATCGCGTCTCCTGTGAAGCTGATCTTCTGTTCACATTCACTCACTTCACACGGACCGTCACTCGCAGGAACACGTTTATGCAGGCTACAAATGCACACTTCACAAGATATCACAGCTGGATTCGATTAAATCTGCATGGTTTGTGAAATTAAATGTTTATTAGATATTCAGAGATTTGTTTAAATTATGTAGATGCGCATTTGCTGAATGTTGACGGTAAATGAGAAAGTATTTTAGCCTGATTGTTTGCCTTTTCGGTTACAAATAATATAAAAGCAAACGTATTACTTTTTCGCATACCATTTACTTTCTTTGACCAGTTCTGTAGCCACCGGTTCTGTCTAACAAAGTATTAGATCTGACTGACAGAGATCGTAAACTAATGAAGACGGAGAATGTGAGTGAGCACTGTGTGATCAGGCGCTGCCGTTCTCTTCTCAGGTGCTGGTGTTCTCAGCGCCGCCCGTCAAAATAAAAGTCCGCAGCGCCGTCAAAATAAAAGTCCCGCTTCCAACACATCGGCCAATCAGAAAAACTTATCAGCCGATGCCGATATTTAAAAAAAGCCAAATATCGATATATCGGTCGACCACTAATACACGCATCCAAGCGCAACATTTCAATCAGTCACATCTTCATTAAACACAATCATCATTTTGAATAAAGCACAACTTTTATTGGCACAGGAGATCATGTGAACAACACTTAAAGTGCTTGAATAACTTTGTTACACTTTCATTTTTTGAAGTGGTTTATCCACATTGTCCATTTATATTTGGATAGTGCATTTTCACATCGATGCTCAAAAATGACAGTTAAGGGGTTCAAATTGAGTCAAGAACCCATAAAGTTCTATATAGAATTCCATGGAGGGAGTATAGATGTAAACTTAATTTACACCATTATTCACTTATGTATGTATAAAAAATGATTTAAAACAGATGAAGGCATAAATATGATATAATATATTAATGCTTTACGTCAAAATCCTCAATTAGCACTAGTGTTTAGAGACAGAGGTTCCCATCTCTGTTCCTTGAGTCAAATTGTATTAAAGTCCCCCTGTAGTCAATCATTTTAACCCCTTAAAACTCATCTTTGATCACCAAAATTACATATTTAAACGCTTTTTCCATAGCTTGAATGTAACTCGACACCCTTGACTCATTTAGTATTCGCGGTTCTACGTCTCCACTCACTCAGAGATCCACTCGTTGACGATCACATGTTGATCTGATTGGTTACAAGGTAGTTTGTGACGTCAGAAACACCAGCGATTTCAAACCGTGTTTTTGAGACTGTCTTTGGTTCACTGCAGTTTTAAGGAGAAAATACTCAGCAATGCTGTCAACTTGAATTTACACACGGTTTGTGTTAAAGCATATTAAAAACACCACATAGACATTAGGGGTGTAACGATACACAAAACTGACGGTTCGGTTTTCCCACTGTTTTGACGTCTCGGTTCGGTTTGGTTCGGTTTAGAAAGCTAAAAAAAAAATTTAAACAGTGGTTTAATGAAAAAATGGTGTCTTTGTCTTTAAATTAATTCAGTTACAATTAAACGTTTTGCAAGGATTAAAAATCTGCTAATGCTGTAAACTATATAGGGAGCCGCACATTACTATAACATTAAAGGGTAACTAAACCCCTGGTCAGAGCCTGACTCCACTCACTGGCAATATTTGAAAAATGCTGGAAAAGTGGGCGGAGCCCAGCGGAGGGGGGCGTGCACCTGAGACACATCTCTCTGTATGGAACCTGCCTACGTCACCTGCAACCGCTACGTCACCAACCACCCTTACGTCACGAAACATCCAATAGGAAAATTCAACTGCAGTAGCCACCGTTCAACCTGAAGAGGGCAGCACTCAGACTTACTCGCGCTCCGCGCTGCCACTTGAAATGAGGAGCTAGTACAGTGATCTGTCACACCACATCAAAGAGCGCCAAAACGGCATTTATTGTTTGATTTTTGTGATCAAATAGTCAGAATTTGAAGATTACACCTTGCTTATTATCGAAAGTAACAAAACACGGAGCTTGCTATTTGGTGTTAATGGTGGTTAGGCTACAAAACTGAATTCATGTGTACTCATTCCAGGTCCAATGAGCCGGGCTGGGCGGGGCCGGGGTAGCAGGGGGCGGGGCCGGGGTAGCAGGGGGCGGGGCCGGGGTAGCAGGGGGCGGGGCGGGGCGGGGCGTGTTCGGTACGCCATGAGAGTATCGCGAATCGAATCGTGGGTTCTGTATCGCGGTTCTTCGGTTCGGTTCGAATATCGTTACACCCCTAATAGACATATAAACAACATTAAAAGCTGGATTTACACCACAGAGGGACTTTAAACATTTTGGGCATCTTCCTTCTTTAACCCATTCATTTCAAGTCTTATGCCTCTACTAATCTCTCTGATGAGTTGAATCTGGTGTGTTTGTGTATGAAGAGTTTGAACATGTTGAACAGGATTGGGAAACAAAGGTTAAAACTTGTACTTTTCAGCAGCTCCTCCCAAACATACTGAATATTTAGAGCTTCACTTGTTCTGCATGTGAATTATTGGAAACTTAAACATACAAACAACTGATATTGGTATGTGTCGTATTCGAGTGCATGATTATTATTACATAATGCAAGACAAACTGTTCTTCAGAGACGGAACAATCCCGCTTGATTTGCTGTTTTACAGGAGCGTGTGGCGTAGCGGTCGGATATCCACTGGATACTGTCAAAGTAAACTCATTTTACTGTGTTATTAAACATGTTTACCAAGACTCTTAAAGGCACAATATGTAAGATTTCTGGATTAAAATATCCAAAAACCACTAGAAAATGTTATATATTTTGTTGAGTTGTGTATTTACTGTACATTATCCCAAATGTTTCCAACAATCCAGAGAAATTAGCCGTTTTAACGGCCCGTGTCATTGGTCGCCGGTCAGTGATGTCATATCCACGTTAACCTCGATTTCCACTTTTACTTTTGTAGAAACCATGCAAACATCAAAGACACTTTAATATGTTTTATTAGACAGATGAGCAAAACTAATCATTATAGCTCTTATTTTTTTAATCTCTTGTTGTTTATTGATTTACTGCAAAAAGCAAATCAGACACTATTTGTCAAGTGTGTAGCATAATCAGAAAGAGTTTTATTTGTAATACTGCATTTTCTCACCATGCAATGTTTTAAAATGAACTGCATGCCATTTAACAACAGTCATCCAGCTTTTATTAAAACGATATTCTAATATCGATCTAGTTTACTGAAAAGTGCAACAATATAACACAACTTTCAACACACTCACATGCATTTTTAGTGTGATTTTTTTGATCGAGTGAAACAGCGCTGCGTTACCCAACAGTTAAAATTAATAAAGCAAACTGACATGAATTAGTAATTCAGCCTGTTTCATTAGAATAAAAATTAAATAATGTGAATTTAAGTGATCAAACATAACCGTAACAAAGTTCAAGTTCGGGGAAGAAGGAGGTGGACGTTAATCATAACTTTAATCGTAAAATAAACATAAACATTCATTCATTCATTCAAAGCGAAAGGAGCGGCAACTGCAGTATAAAAGAGTAATAAAAACAGCTGCGTTCACAATAACGTTAATAAAACTTTAATACATTTGCTTATTCATGAGTCGTTCTTATTCAAGTCCCATGATTTCACGCTCATTCACGGCATCAAGTTATGCTTTTGTTTTGAAATAGTGGCGAAACTTACAGACTGTGCCTTTAACTCCAGACATGAATAATATGATTTTGCAGTTTTCGCATCTCCTCCAGACTGAGTTTGTTCATCATCTGCACAGGTCCGAATCCAGACTCAGAAACAGTTCACTGGAGTCTGGCAGTGCATCGTAATGACCGGCAAAAAAGAAGGGGTGAGAAATGCTTAACGCACCTTCTTTACATCATGCCTTTCATGCAGGGTTATTAAAGTATCTGAGAGATAATATTCGTTTTTTTATTTAAATTTTGAATTCATTTCATTTGAATTTTAGTAATTTTGTTTTTGTCTATTTATTAGATTTTATAAAAATATGTCTATGTTGTTTTATAAATTTAAAGTAACAATTTTGTGGGTTACACTTTATTTTAAGGTGTCATTGTTACAGTGTAATTATATATTTAAGTCATGAGTAATATTAAGCAACTACATGTGCTTACTATAGGATTAGGATTTGGTTTAGGGTTAATTGCATGTAATTATGCATAATTTACTGTTATTACGATGGTAAGTACATGCAACATATGTAACAAGGACACTGTAAAATAAAGTGTTACCATGTTTTGTTATGGTTTTACTGTAGTTAACTATAATATCCAGTGCTCTGTCGTAACCGATTACATGTAGTCTGGATCATGTAATCAGATTCCAAAAATTTACTACTTATAATTAGATTATATTACATTTTAAAAAGCTCATAATCTGATTATATTTGCTTTTGTATGGATTTCATGCTTGCATATTATTCACACAATGGCAGTAAATTATTCCTAATTTATTGATTCTCTCAAATTCAGTCACAGGGTCCAATTCTCACTTTTAACTATGACTTTTGCCTCAGTAAACTCTTAATTACTGCCTATTAATAGTTAGTTAGGCAGTTTAGGTGTGGGGTGGATTAAGGGATGTATATGATCATGCAGAATAAGGCATTAATATGTGCTTTAAAAGTACTAATAAACAGCAAATTATAAATAGCATGCTAGTAAGCAACTGGTTAAATAATGAGAATTGGACCCTAAGTATTACCCATAATTCTTCTTTTTACCCTTTTAAATGTATTTTCTTTTTTTAATGTATAAATGTGGTACACAATAATCCCATTCAAATCTAAGTCATAAATGAGTTAGGTCAAAAGTGATCAAAAAGTATTCAGAATACATTACCATAACCATCTGGTGCTCTCCGGGCATTTTTGAGTTTTTAAAAAAAAGTTTTTTTTTAGTATTTTTTACTTTATTGTAATGGCACAAAACTTGGTAAAGGTTATGGCACTTGCTTTGTGAACATATACATGAAATATATTTCAAATAAAATCTTTTTTTTATTTTTCATCACAATAAATGTAAAATGTTACAACTTTTTTCACTTCAGCAATAATCTGCTGAGTGTTTCCTTTAAAAAGAGACCAAACTTCAGTCTGTGATCGACAGATTCAAGATTCAGTTTGTTGAAAATTTCATTTTCAGGTAAAAAAGTGAAAGTAACTACTGCATAAGTTTAATTTAGTAACATAAAATCCCCTAAAAATAAAAAATATGAAATAAAAAAACATTATCTAAAAAAATTAACCATACAGTAAAATATATTTTTTTCAATTTCTTTCATTTGTGACCAATACGCGAGCAGTACCAGAGGCTTAAATAAATAATCTAGAAGTTACTAACTACAATTTTTGTCATGTAATCAGTACTTTATTTATATAGCACATTTACCAACAACAGACGTTGCTTTACAACGATGACTACAATTTGCAAGTACTGATGATGATAACCCTGTGAATGCAAAAGTTACTGAATAAAAGTACTGTAATAATAGAGATGTAGATTTTTGGCCTGTATAAATAAATAAATAAATGTCTTACTCAGTATTTTTGTCTTGTTTCCAGTCCAAATATCTAAAAACTCTTAAATCAAGATGCATTTACTAGATGAGTAAAATGACATATGAGTAAAATGACAAATTAGACATATTATGGCCTGTTTTCTAGGGGAATGAATCAAAATTAAGTGATTTGATGCTTAAAAAAAGCAAAATTATCTGCCAATGGGGTGAGAAAAATAATCTTAAAGGTGCAATGTGTAATATTTACATAATAGGATCTATTGACAGAAATGCAATATAAGATCCATAACTATGTTTTCAGTAGTGTATAAAGACCTTGCATAATGACCCGTTATGTTTTTATTACCTTAGAATGAGCAGTTTTACTGAATAATTAAGTAAACATAATTTCTTAATTTATCCTTGTAAAGAAACCTCACTGCTGAACTGGCTACTCTCTGCTCGACATCACTTCCTGTCGGCCACGGTAACTTTTGTTGGTTGCAATTCGTAACCTCACCACTAGATGCCGCTAAAAATCACACACTGCACCTTTAATCCAAACAGAAACAAAATAATTTTTCTTTCCCCATTGGCAGATAACAAATAACAAAAAACTCACTTCATTTTTATTTATTTGCCCATGTCTTATGTCATTTCACTCATCTAGTAAATGCATCTTGATTTAAAGGATTAGTTCACTTTTTAAAAAACTTTTGCTGATAATTTACTCACCCCCATGTCATCCAAGATGTCTATGTCTTTCTTTCTTCAGTCGAAAAGAAATTAAGGTTTTTGATGAAAACATTCCAGGATTTTTCTCCATATAATGGACTTCAATGGGAACCAGACGGTTCAAAGTCCAAATGAGCGTTTCAGTGCAGCTTCAAAGGGCTTTAAACGACACCAGACGATGCATAAGGGTCTTATCTAGCGAAACGATCACTCATTTCAAAAATAAATAAAAAACTTTAAGTTTTATAAGCACAAACGCTCGCCTTGCTCTGTTCTGTGATGCGTGCTAGTGACGTCACGTAATACGCAATTACGTTGAAAAGGTCACGCATCTTGACGTTTGTGGAAGTACCGAGTCAGTGTTTACAAGTTGAACGCGCAAACAAAGTCAAACGCCGTTTACAAAAAAAAGGAAATTGAAAGGTAAAACAACGATGTCGGGCGATTTTGAACTTAGAGGAGAAGATGAGATGCAGTTTTTCACCTTTCTGAACCGGAATACACAGAGGAAAAGCGTGACCTTTTCAACGTAATTGCGTATTACGTGACGTTACAAACGTGCATCACAGAACAGAGCAAGGCGAGCATTTGTGCTTATAAAACTTAAAGTGTTTTATTTATTTTTGAAATGAGTGATCGTTTCGCTAGATAAGACCCTTATGCATCGTCTGGTGTCGTTTAAAGCCCTTTGAAGCTGCACTGAAACGCTCATTTGGACTTTGAACCGTCTGGTTCCCATTGAAGTCCATTATATGGAGAAAAATCCTGGAATGTTTTCATCAAAAACCTTAATTTCTTTTCGACTGAAGAAAGAAAGACATAGACATCTTGGATGACATGGGGGTGAGTAAATTATCAGCAAAAGTTTTTTAAAAAGTGAACTAATCCTTTAAGAAATGTTTGATATTTGGACTGGAAACAGGACAGAAGTAAGAGAAGTATTTTTGGCCTGAATGGTGATGTGATTTGTGTGCTCCAGGTTCACGGCTTCTTCAAGGGAATGGCTTTGCCCGTCAGCACGATATCCATGACCTCGTCGGTGGTGTTCGGCACGTACCGCAACTGTCTTCAGTGTCTCGCTCAGCTCCGCGGGACCGGCGCTCACAACTCCAAACTAGACGTTTTCCTGTCAGGCCTGGCGGGCGGCGTGGCACAGGTGCTTTACCAAATATTTTACGTTTTTTTTTTACTTCATCGGAATGGTACGAAAGTTGGTAAAGGTTGGTAAACACACAAAAAAATCATGGACATGAGTCGAAAAGGTTAAATGGTCCTGGAAAAAATAGTCAGACTTGTGCTCATAGTATGGCAAGCCGTTTTAACTTTCATTTATTTCCAGGATATGAATTCTTGTATCAACAATTCAATTTTCACTAGTTAAAATGATCATTATTGATATCAGGGATTAGATTTCTACTAGTAACAATGGCAATTTTTGATATCAGGAATTACATTTCCACTAGTAACAATGCTAATTTTTGATATCAAGAATTTAATTTCAACTTAAAAACTATAATTCTTGATATCTGTAATTGTATTTTCACTAGTGAAATGTCACCATAGGATGCCATTCAAATTCAATTGTTGATATCAAGAATTGATTTCTTACTAGTTGAAATTCCAATATCACATATCAGAAATACAATTCTCACTAATAAAAACCTTTATTTTTTATATCAATAATTACATTGTTACTAGTAAAAATGCAAATTCCTGATATCAATAATTCAATTGTCACTAGTTGAATTGTTTATTCTTGATATCAACAATTGAATTGCTACTAGTAAAAAAAAATATTTTTGATATCTGAAAATGTATTTCTGTTATCAATATAATTTAAAATCCAAATTGGCTTTCTTACAAGTAACAATCACATTCATGATATCAGAAATTAACATTGTCACTAGTGAAAATCGAATTATTGATATCAAAAATGAACATTGTTACTAGTAGCAATTCAGTTGTTGATATCAAGAATATACATTTGCACTAGTAACTATGTAATTGTTGATGTAAAAAATAAAGCTTTTTATTAGTGAGAATTGTATTTCTGATATGTGATATTGGAATTTCAACTAGTAAGAAATCAATTCTTGATATCAACAATTGAATTTGAATGGCATCCTATGGAGACATTTCACTAGTGAAATTACAATTACAGATTTCAAGAATTATAGTTTTTAGTTGAAATTCAATTGTTGATATCAAGAATTATCATTTTAACTAGTGAAAATTTAATTGTTGATATCAAGAATTCATATCCTGGAAATTAATAAAAGTTAAAACGGCTTGCCATAAACGCTAATTTATTGAGATATCAATATATATTTTGTTACAGTTGCGTATTGGACGATTTTTAAAACTACATTTTTATTGTCTTTGGTATGAACCACTTTTAAAGGGATAGTTCACCCAAAAATGAAAATTTGAGGGAGAGTAATGACTGACAGAATTTTCATTTTTGGGTGAACTATCCCTTTAAGTCATGAAAACCGTGTGTTTTTGCTCAGATCTCTGTGATGTCTCCGGGTGACCTGGTGAAAGTGCGTCTTCAGTGTCAGACGGAGAGCAGGCGCAGGGGAGTGTGTGCCGGGAAACCCCGATACAGCGGGCCGGTCCACTGTTTGCTGAGCATCGCTAAACACGAGGGCGTTTCAGGGCTTTACAGAGGAGCTCTTCCTCTGGCCTTGAGAGACGGGCCTTCGTTCGCCACGTACTTCCTCACCTACAACACCCTGTGTTCCCGACTCACGCCAGCGGGACAGGAGGAGCCCGGTGAGTGCACACACTCCACGCGTTTACACCTTCATCTTTCCCTCACGAGTCAAAATGACCCGAAACCTTAAAATTATACTTCTTTTTTTTTGTCCAGAAAGCTTATTTTATTTCAATTTGAATAAATATTTTTATTTTTAATGCAATTTTTTTTTTACCTTTAAATTACTAGATTTGATCAATGAATAATAAATAAATAGTAATTTAAGCACATTTCCCACATTCTTTCAACTTAAATTTAAAATAACTCACAATTTCATGCATAACCCTTTTAATTCAGCTCTAAATATCTTACATTGGGTGTCTTTGTCGACCTCTTGTGGAAAATAAATGATATTTCATGACTCTAGATGGCCTTATATCTCTATATGGAGCAAATGAGCTGTTCCTCTGGGTCAGCATTCAGATACACATGTAGACATTATTAAATCATTTTTTGGTAAAGTTTTAGCATTTTTATATTTATTTATATAGCACATTTCATACACAATGGTAATTCAAAATGCTTTACATAGAATAAATTAAAATAATAAAAAAAGTTTATAATAAAAAATAACTTAAAATACAGTACAAACAGTCGGACTCGCCGCATTCCTCGCATTCTATTCATTCCTAAAAAGTTGAAAGAGTTGAAAAATTAGTATTTAAAAAAAATTAGTTTCAGGTCAAAATGATCAGAGGGAAGGATGAGGGTTACGAAATTTATTTATTTGTTACCTTTATTTATTCCGTGGAAAACTCTTTTACAGAAATATGAAATATAGTGAGTGTCCTTACAGTCTAGAAAAAAAACCTAAATACTAAATTATTGTCATTATACACTGCCGTTCAAGAGTTTGGGACTGGTAAGATTTTTAATGTTTTTGAAAGAAGTCTCTTCTGCCCACCAAGGCTGCATTCATTTGATCAAAAATACAAGTTAAAATAGTGAAATATTATTCTAATGTAAATCATCTGTTTTCTATGTGAATATATAGTAAAGTGTAATTTATTCCTGTGATCAAAGCTGAATTTTCAGCATCAGTCGCAGGAATGGCCGGCTGGTCTGGTTTAGTCTGGTCTGATCTAGTTTAGTCTGGTTTAGTCTGGTCTGATCTGGTTTAGTCTGGTTTAGTCTGGTTTAGTCTGGTCTGATCTGGTTTAGTCTGGTCTGATCTGGTTTAGTCTGGTTTAGTCTGGTCTGATCTGGTTTAGTCTGGTTTAGTCTGGTCTGATCTGGTTTAGTCTGGTCTGATCTGGTTTAGTCTGGTTTAGTCTGGTCTGATCTGGTTTAGTCTGGTCTGATCTGGTTTAGTCTGGTTTAGTCTGGTCTGATCTGGTTTAGTCTGGTCTGATCTGGTCTCTGTGTTTGTGTCAGAGTGGAGTGTGGTGCTGTTGTCCAGTGGAGTTGCAGGAATGGCCGGCTGGTCTGGTTTAGTTTGATCTGATCTGGTTTAGTCTGGTCTGATCTGGTTTAGTCTGGTTTAGTCTGGTCTGATCTGGTCTCTGTGTTTGTGTTGTCCAGGGTACCCGCGGGTCTTAAAAGCATTGAATTGGGTA
This sequence comes from Gila robusta, assembly GCA_030770095.1. NCBI lineage: Eukaryota > Metazoa > Chordata > Actinopteri > Cypriniformes > Leuciscidae > Gila > Gila robusta. The sequence goes on from JAVALU010001626.1 coordinate 238,160, forward strand.
CAAAGTCTTGGATTTCGTTACAAAGGTCTTATATATTTTTTTGCCTTTCCTAGTCGGCGTACGAGGTAGGACGTAGCGTAGGAACCGTCGTGACGTAGAACGAACTACGTAGTTCGTTCTACGTCACGACGGTTCCTACGCTACGTCCTACCTCGTACGCCGACTTCCATCACCCGTGAACGCGCGTCGATCGTTGCCGGAAGTCAGATATTTTCATTTATAAAGTTTTAAATATGTATATTTTTACGACAAAACCGCACGGATTACCCTCAGAAGGCCTTCGTTTATCCCCCTGGAGTCGGATGGATTACTTTTGTGAAGGATGTATGCACATTTTGGGACTTGAAGGAGGTGGACCCCATTGCTTCACATTATATCCACTGAAGGGTCTAAGACATTTTCTAAAATAACTGAAAATGTGTTCGTCTGAAACAAGATTGACATATGCATCTCGAACGGCTTGAGGGTGAGTAATGCATGGGTTAAATATCATTTTTGGCCGAACTATCCCTTTAACCCGAGTCGGTCTTCACACGAGGAGGCTTCCGCGACAGCACGCACACTACATAGATATAATGCGTACTAACACCTGAGTGAGGACAGCTGTTTCTGCCCAGCAATTAACACAGCAAACGCAAATTACCCGAATAATGGGAGAAATCGAAACTAGCTGTTGGACAGCGCTCACTTAAGTGCTATAAAATTTAAACTGCAATACTATTCAGAGCGGCTGTTATATAAAGTGGAAACGCGTCTAATTAAAATACAAATTTGTGAGAAGGCAAAAAAAGAAAATAACCAGAGAATCGAAAACAACCTTACCTTGTGGTAGATACTACACTGAAACAACAGGAGAACTGGATATTCAGAAAAACGACTTGCGCGCTCTTGTCTTGTTCACGGACTGACCGCTTGTCCTGATCGGCGTCCCGACAGACCAGTCTGATTTAGTCTGGTTTAGTTTGGTCTGATCTGGTTTAGTCTGGTCTGATCTGGTTTAGTCTGGTCTGATCTGGTCTCTGTGTTTCTGTGTTTGTGTCAGAGTGGAGTGTGGTGCTGTTGTCCGGTGGAGTCGCAGGAATGGCCGGCTGGTCTGGTTTAGTCTGGTCTGATCTGGTTTAGTCTGGTCTGATCTGGTTTAGTCTGGTCTGATCTGGTTTAGTCTGGTCTGATCTGGTTTAGTCTGGTCTGATCTGGTTTAGTCTGGTCTGATCTGGTCTCTGTGTTTCCGTGTTTGTGTCAGAGTGGAGTGTGGTGCTGTTGTCCGGTGGAGTCGCAGGAATGGCCGGCTGGTCTGTCGGGACGCCGATGGACGTGATTAAAGCTCGTCTTCAGACGGACAGGAGATATCGAGGACTCGTTCACTGCATTAAAGAGACCCTGAGGAACGAGGGCCCCGGGGTTTTCTTCAGGAGTCTGGGAATAAACTGTTTGCGTGCGTTTCCCGTGAACATGGTGGTCTTCGCCGTGTACGAGGTCAGTGTTCGTGTGCTCAGATCTCCGTCTCTGGACCAGCTCTCATGATCACATTATTTTCGGTTACACTTTATTTTAAGGTGTCGTTGTTACAGTGTAATTATATATTTAAGTACTGAGTAATAATAATTAACTACATGTACTTACTATAGGATTAGGTTAGGATTAGGGTTTGGTTTAGTTGCATGTAATTATGCATAATTTATAGTTATTACTATGGTAGCTACATGTAACATGTAACAATGACAGAAAAATAAAGTGTTACATTATTTTCTTACTGTATTCTAATGTGCATTGAACATCATGCAGAGAACTGAATATTTTTTGCATGAAATTAGGTTTTATTTGGTAACACTATTTTACAGTGTCCTTGTTACATATGTTACATGTATTTACCATAGTAATAACAGTAAAATATGCATAATTACATGCAACTAACTCTCAATCAAACCCTAATCCTACTCTAACCCTATAGTAAGCACATGTAGTTGCTTAATATTACTCAGTACTTAAATATATAATTAAACTGTAACAATGACACCTTAAAATAAAGTGTAACCCTATAGAGTTATGGTTTGGGTTTGGTTTAGGGTAAGTTACTTATAATTATGCATAAATTACTGTTATTGCTATATATGCATGTAGTAACACGTCACCTTAAAATAAAGTGTTACCAATTGTTTTGTTAAATATTTTGCACAATGTATTTAAAAAACAAAACAAGAATTAGTTATATTTTACCTCCAAATCAAAAGGAATTTTCTTTTATTAAGATATTTTGCATGATATAGTATTTTGTAGTGACTCATTTATTAGAATAAGAATAACTGTATTACCATTAATGGAGAGTAATTATGAAGAGGAAATGTCAGAACTCAAGAAGCAATAATAATAATCTCTCAGTGCACCCCAAAATCAAAAGAACAAATATTTTATCTTTAAATAAGATGCATTATTATGTACTGACTTTACATGCTTAAAAACTATTAATATTTATAAAAAAGCTACGAGCAAGAGTGTTTCCCGAACATCAGCACGAGTGTAAATTTGATATTGATTATATATTAAGTTAATATTAGGTGACTTACATTTTAGACTCAGAATATTGTGTTTTGCTCTATTTCCCCAATGAGAATAAATCTAAAGCAACACTGTTGTTTCGTTACTGAATTAATCATGTTTTTGAATGAACATATCGAACATACTCATTGTTTACTTGTTTTGTGTTTTATTGTTAAATGGTTTGTGTTATATGTTGCTGGGATCTGTATATGGTGGATAAATGTATATCTTTGATTTATTTTGCTTCGGTACTGTTGTTGTTTTTGTGGTTTGATACAGTTTTTGGGACGATATACTTGTATATATTTCTTCACTGCTTAGTTTGTTGGATTTTCGGTGCACTTGTAAATAAACATAATCATACTCTGAAGAGTTATTACAGGCTGATCCATTATTTTTGTGTATTTTTCGGAGTTTAACGGAGAAGACTCGATGTGACGTCCACTGCATCACATGCTTAAAGAGATAAAACACTTTTATAAATACACTATTTCAAGTGAAATATGAGATAACATTCTTAAATAAAACCAAAATAATAAAGTAATAGCAGTTGCATTGCATAAAAAGTTTTTCTCTTTTTTTTCATATGGTGGGTTTTGACTGTTTCTTTGAAAGTAAGCATGAACTAACGGAGATACTAATATATAAAACATAAACAAACAATTTGACATCACACTACATACTGATCATTTAGAGATAATAAATGCTGTTCTTTCCATCTTACTATAGGGCTACCTATTAAATATTTATCATCTGCTGGTTAATGGCGCCATCTAGTGGCATCTACAGGTCACACACACACACACACACACACACACACACACACACACACACACACACACACACACACACACACACACACACACACACACACACACACACACACACCTGTCTTGATTACACTGTTTAAGCCGTCACATGAAAAGTTTTGATGGACTTTACTTGTGTTTGTGTCAAAACGGGCATAATTTTTCCACTGGACTAATATCTGATTGTGAAAGTAGCTTTTGTTGAGTTTAGGGGAAGGAAACCGACTGGAATAAAATCTAAATCTCTTGAGCTAAACCATTCAAAATCCCACCCAGTTAATCCCAAGCACATAAAAAAGAAGACAATTAGAGCATTTTGCATTCAGTTAGAGAAATATTACATGTATTTGTGTTCATTGGAAAGATTTATGCATGTAAATAGTTCACAAGACAAACTTTGACATTGGCTTGAAAAAGACTGATCAGAAAGTTTGAATAAGTTTTAAAAGCTTAGATAGATAGATAGATAGACAGATAGATAGATAGATAGACAGATAGATAGATAGATAGATAGACAGATAGATAGATAGATAGACAGATAGATAGACAGATAGATAGATAGATAGATAGATAGATAGATAGACAGATAGACAGATAGATAGATAGATAGATAGATAGATAGATAGATAGACAGATAGACAGATAGATAGATAGATAGATAAATAGACAGATAGACAGATAGATAGATATATAGACATAGATAGACAGACAGATAGATAGACAGACAGACAGATAGATAGACAGATAGATAGACAGACAGATAGATAGACAGATAGATATATAGATAGATAGACAGATAGACAGACAGACAGACAGATAGATAGACAGACAGATAGATAGACAGATAGATATATAGACATAGATAGACAGACAGATAGATAGACAGACAGATAGATAGACAGATAGATAGACAGACAGATAGATAGACAGATAGATATATAGATAGATAGACAGATAGACAGACAGACAGACAGATAGATAGACAGACAGATAGATAGACAGATAGATATATAGACATAGATAGACAGACAGATAGATAGACAGACAGATAGATAGACAGATAGATAGACAGACAGATAGATAGACAGATAGATATATAGATAGATAGACAGACAGACAGATAGATAGACAGACAGACAGACAGACAGATAGATAGACAGATAGATATATAGATAGATAGACAGATAGACAGACAGACAGATAGATAGACAGATAGATAGATAGATAGACAGATAGATATATAGATAGATAGACAGATAGACAGACAGACAGACAGATAGATAGACAGACAGATAGATAGACAGATAGATATATAGATAGATAGACAGACAGACATATATAGATAGACAGACAGACAGATAGACAGATAGATATATAGATAGATAGACAGACAGACATATATAGATAGACAGACAGACAGATAGACAGACAGACAGATAGATAGACAGATAGATAGATAGACAGATAGATAGATAGATAGATAGACTGACAGATAGATAGATAGATAGATGGAAAGACAGACAGACATCTGACATATCTGTCTGTCTGTCTGTCTGTCTGTCTATCTATCAATCTATCTATCTATCTATCTATCTGTCAGTCTATCTATCTATCAATCTATCTATCTATCTATTTATCTATCTGTCTATATATCTATCTGTTTGTCTGTCTATCTATCTGTCTGTTTTAGCATGTTGTTAGCATGTTTTAACGTTACTAGCATTTCTCAAGCCAACAGAATGATAACATTTAAATAAAAATGATTGTAAAGTGCAACCGGAGCACAAAGTAGCCTAATCGAGAACAGTTATGGTGAAAACAGCTGTGAGCAAAAATGTGCAAAAACTGTGACGAATGGAAAGAGGATAAAATCAAAGGAATCAATTTGAGCATCGTCACGATCAGCAGCTCAAAATCACAACCACGTGCAAAAACTCCCGCGTCACTTTTCTTTTTCACAAACACCCGTGAAACATGAGACGCTTGAAAATGTAGTTTTTCTTCCAGGAATTAGTGACATGTTCAGAGTATCAACAATAACACCTCAATGTTTCCTTTGTTCTCTGTTTCTTCTCATAATGAAACTCGGCGTGTCTTTCCTCCTTACGCAGACTGCAATTATGAAACATCTAAAGATCCTGGCCTGAAAAACAAAGAAGCCTGATTTATTCCTGAGATGTTTTCATGTTTAAATCCATAGAAATGCTCCTGGTCAGTCTTGAACATTCCTCTGTAGTTCTGCATTAAGACTAATAATAGATTTAATGGGTCTGTAAATAAAGGCTGTTTAAGAGAGGATTAAAATGATTGCGAATGGTGTAATTAAAATTCAGCGGTGAGGTTTGAACTTGGCAGAACTTCAACTCAAAGCACATTCACACACGTTTTCTTGGGCAAACAGTGAACTCTTGCTTTTGTTTAAGGATCGACTCATTCGGCCTGCAGAATAATGAGAATATAGATGAGGAGATCAAGCACAATTAGTACAGATTCAAACATATATTTACATATAAATTGTACAATTTTCAGGTTTAATCGCTTCACATACTTTATTTTGTGGATGATATAAGACTTTTTCCGTTGTTTTGATTACTATTTGGAACAGAAAGAAATTGTCTGGGTTAAGTATGGTATTTTACGTATGGTATAATTGCGTGGCATCCTTGTTTTTCCGCTGAGGAGCCGGACTTGTGACTCGGCCGTCCAGCAGAAGCTCAGCAACTGTGGCGAGGGGACTCACGTCTCCGTTCCCTCCTCGGGGAACGAGGGTTACCATACGTAACCGAGACGTTCCCCTTCGTCAGCTTCACTATGACGTACGTATAGTATCTGTAAAACCGCATTTTTTCATCTTAAAAATATATCTAAATTACGTCATATGCTCTCAATGACAAATGCAGAACAATCAGTTCATGCGTTCATGACATCAAGGCTAGATTATTGTAATGCTATTATGGGTGGTTGCCCTGCACGCTTAATAAGCAAACTACAGCTGGTCCAAAACGCAGCCGCTAGAGTTCTTACCAGAACCAGGAAGTATGACCATATTAGCCCGGTTCTGTCAACACTGCATTGGCTCCCTATTAAACATTGTATACATTTTAAAATATTGCTGATTACTTACAAAGCACTAAATGGTTTAGCTCCCCTGTACTTGAGCGAGCTCTTAACGCATTATACTCCTTCACGTCTATTGCGATCTCAAAATTCTGGCCAGTTGATAATACCTAGAATATCTAAATCGACTGCTGGCGGTAGATCCTTTTCCTATTTAGCACCAAAACTCTGGAACAATCTTCCTAACATGGTCCGGGAAGCAGACACAGTCTGTCAGTTCAAATCTAGACTAAAAACACATCTCTTTGGCTTAGCATACACATAACACTTTATAGACTTCTATAATTCAATGTTAGGCTGCATAGTTTAGATCAGCCGGAACCGGGAACACTTCCCATAAATCCTGATGTACTTTGTACATCATAAGAAGGATGGCGTCTACGCTAATATTAGTCTCTCTGTTTATCCCGAGGTTTACCGCAGTCCGCCGGATCCAGGCCGTATCCGAATCTGATGAAGGACCAGCGCCTGGACACGACGACAACGCAGTCCTGAAGTGCCAGCCTCATCAACACTGTGAAGGCCTCATGGACACCTCAACACACTCGTCTCCACACCGGCGTGATGACTCCGACCCCAACCAGATGAACTGGATAAATATTGTGAAAGTTCTGATCCAATCTGACCTCTGACCTATAATGCTGCCTGAATCATAATCATACACTGTTCGTTCGTTGGCCAGAGGAGAACTGCCTGCCCCATCACTTGTTCCCTTAACTAAATTATTTGCTTCCCTATCTGACTTGCTTCCTGCAATAATATACAGACAGACTTCAGCAAATGTCTTTTAAATGCTTTAATCACGGCCGGGAGATCTTCCCGAGCAGTTCTCAGAGAATCTCTCTCAAGAAGAAGCAAGGCCGGAGGATCTCAGACAAATTCCACTGAGAATCCCACCAGTAAACACGAATACAACAGTTTTTATAGAATAAGGGTATGGCAAAATGACATGAAACATTACATAATTTGATTGGTTCTTCATAGACAAACTCTCCTGTTACTAGGTAGGAGCAAATTCTGTTTTTGTTGATTACTAACAAGGTTTCAAGTTTAGACATCTGTCTAGTCTCATTTCCCATATTTGTTATTTTTACACTCACACAACCAAAGTCATGAGTTTTCAACTAAAGGGGAAACATACATTTCAAATTCAAAAGCATATGAATATTGTTCCTGCAAGAAAAACGTCGGATGACGACGAATGGGGTTTCGCTTAGAAAGCCTATCAACTTCGAGTATTACAAAACGAGCCAATGGCAAAGAAATGCCATGGGTCTGCGGAATTTGCATAGCGTAACACCGCCCTACCTCGTGGGTATAAAAGGAGGACGCCGGCAACATGCAGATATGTTTCTTCGCTGAGGAGCCGAGACTGAACTCAGGCGATCCCCGCGGTACAGCGGAAAGTGGCAGGCAGACGTAACGTCTCCGTTCCCTACTCAGGGAACGAGGGTTACATACGTAACCGAGACGTTCCCTTTCGTTGTCACTCCGAGTTACGTCGGATGACGACGAATGGGGTTACCAGTCTAATCACGCCACCTTCTCGGCTGTCTTCCAGTGCCCTGCGTAAATCTGAGATCCCTGTCGTGAGACTGGCACGGACGAAGGACTCCTATTTAGCACAGGAATACCAAGGTACACTGGGGAGCATATCCCATAGCTTAGAGGAAATATGCAATTATTGCCAACCCAGAGGGGGGGGGACTTAGAGAATACACATATGACCCGGAGGGATGCATATGGAGAACACTGGGGTGTCCAGCCGCAGGTGGAATATTTCAACCCCAGGGGTGGCAAGGTGGCTTGCCAAGGGAAAGACACATGCTCAGAGAGGCTTACAGTGGAAATACACATGTGGGGGTCGCTCAGGGGAGGGACCATGCACACGGGAGGCACCTAGCCGACGCGCAGGCAATAGACACTGGCGCCGACGTCAGGAGTGCTGGAGGAACTCAGGGCTTTCGGGGAAGCTCACCTGAGGAGAATATCGCACGTATCCAGTCCGTGGAGTGGAATGGCGAGCAAGCGAAGACACCTGAGCGGGTCCAGTACTAGCTGGTTGAAGCGAGTACATGAGAGGACACTGGCTCCACTCGGAGATTGTAGAATCTGGCGAATGTGTTCGGTGTCGCCCAGCCTGCAGCTCTGCAGATGTCTGTTAGCGAGGCGCCATGCGCTAGAGCCCAAGAGGACGCCACACTCCGGGTGGAGTGGGCAGTCACACCAAGGGGGCACGGTCGACCTTGCTGCTGGTATGCCAAAGCAATGGCGTCCACTATCCAGTGAGACAACCTTTGCTTGGAGAGAGCCTTTCCCTTCAGCTTCCCACCATAACAGACAAAGAGCTGGTCTGAGGTCCTGAAACACTGCGTCCTGTCTACATAGGCGCGGAGAGCGCGTACTGGACAGAGCAGTGCCAAGGCTGGGTCTGCCTCCTCCAGGGGCAGCGCTTGCAGGTTCACCACCTGGTCCCGGAAGGGAGTGGTAGGAACCTTGGGCACATATCCAAGCCGGGGTCTCAGGATCACGTGAGAGTAGGCCGGCCCGAATTCCAGGCACGCTTCGTCAACGGAGAATGCGTGCAGGTCCCCTACCCTCTTGATGGAGGCCAATGCAACCAGGAGCGCTGTCTTCATTGACAGGAACTTAAGCTCCACTGATTGCAAAGGCTCAAAGGGAGCACTCTGCAGGGCAGTTAGAACCACTGAGAGGTCCCAAGAGGGAACGAGAGGAGGGCGAGGAGGATTCAGTCTCCTCGCTCCTCTCAGGAACCTGACGATCAGGTCGTGCTTCCCCACAGACTTACCTTCGACTGAGTCATGGTGTGCGGCAATAGCGGCAACATAGACTTTCAGGGTGGAGGGAGACAGCCTTCGCTCCAACCCTTCTTGAAGGAAGGAAAGCACGACACTGATCGAACATCTCCGGGGGTCTTCTCGGTGAGAAGAGCACCAGTTGACGAAGAGGTTCCACTTCAACGCATAGACGTGTCTCGTGGACGACGCTCTAGCGGAAGTGATGGTAGCCACCACCGCTGGTGGTAGGGTACTCAAACCTGCCTCGTCCCGTCCAGGAGCCACACGTGGAGGTTCCAAAGATCGGGACGAGGGTGCCATAGGGTGCCCCGTCCCTGAGAAAGGAGGTCCTTCCTCAGGGAATCGGCCAAGGAGGTGCTGTCGCGAGGAGTACAAGTTCGGAGAACCAGGTCCGGGTGGGCCAGTACGGCGCGACCAGAATGACCTGCTCCTCGTCCTCCCTGACCTTGCGCAGGGTCTGCGCAAGAAGGCTCACTGGGGGAAACGCATATTTGCGGCCCCGCGGCCAGCTGTGCGCCAGTGCATCCGTGCCGAGCGTGCCCTCGGTCAGGGAATAATACGGGCGCAATGGGTCGAGTCGTGAGAGGCAAACAGATCTATCTGTGCGTCCCTGAACTGGTCCCAAATCAGCTGAACCGACTGGGGATGGAGTCGCCAATCTCCCGGGAGGGGCTGAAGCCGTGAGAGCTCGTCGGCTGCACAGTTCAGGGCTCCGGGGATATAAATGGCATGAAGCGACCTCAGATGCTTCTGACTCCATATGAGGAGGTGGCGGGCGAGTTGCGACATACGGCGGGAGCGTAGACCACCTTGACGGTTGATGTACGCTACAGTGGCGGTATTGTCTGATCGGACTAGTACGTGTTGACCCTTGAGCACGGCCCGGAAGCGGCGCAGAGCAAGACGTACAGCCAGCAACTCGAGGCAATTGACGTGCCATAGGCGCTGGGGTCCTGTCCAGGAGCCCGCGGCAGCACGTCCATTGCACATGGCGCCCAGCCCGTGGTAGAGGCATCTGTCGTTACAACAACATGCCGGGAAGCTCGTTCCAGGGGCACTCCGGCCCGTAGAAAACTGAGGTTCGACCACGGGGTGAAGGTCTGACGGCAGGTCGGAGTAACTGGTACTCGGAGGGTGCCGTGTTGCCATGCCCACCTCGGGACTCGGTCGCGAAGCCAAAGCTGAAGCGGTCTCATATGAAGCAATCCGAGCGGCGTTGCCGCGGCTGCAGATGCCATATGCCCCAGGAGCCTCTGAAAAAGTTTCAGTGGAACCGCACTCTTGCCCTCGAACTGTCTCAGGCAAGTCAGCAGTGACTGCGCGCGCTCGCTCGTAAGCTGCGCGGACATGGCGACCGAGTCGATGTCCATACCGAGAAAAGAGATCCTCTGCACGGGGCAAAGTTTGCTCTTTTCCCAGTTGACCCGAAGGCCCAGACGAGCTAGGTGCCGGAGCACTAGGTCCCTGTGTTCGCAAACCTGGTCTCGAGAGTGAGCTAGGATCAGCCAGTCATCGAGATAGTTCAGGATGCGAACCCCGTGTTCCTGTAGGGGAACAAGGGCTGCCTCGACGACCTTCGTGAAGACGCGAGGAGACAGGGCTAGCCCGAATGGGAGAACCGCGTACTGATATGCCTGCCCCTCGAAAGCAAACCGTAGGAACGGTCTGTGTCGAGGGAGAATGGAGACATGGAAGTAGGCGTCCTTCAGGTCGATCGCTGCAAACCAATCCTGGGGCCGCACACATTCGAAAATGCGTTTGAACTCTGTGTGCTCAGGGATGGATGTGTTACTACTTTCTTTAACCACATTAGGGTGCTGCCCACCTGGGGGTGAGCGGCGGGGAGTGGAGAACAAAGGATTCGGGGGAAGGAGTGATCCTGCTACCATCTCCTGAGAAGTAACAATCATCCCTGAGCAGCCCGTCTCAGGAGCGCCGCTTGGCCCGGCATTTAGCGGGGGGCGGGGCTGGAGCGCCTTCTTACGGCTTCCTCCGCGACCGGGCCCGGGTGGAGGCTGCTGCTTGGGCCGGGCGGGAGGGGCGGGAGCCGTAGGAGGGCGCCCTCGGTGGCGAACAGACTGAGTACTCTGCCCGGTCGGCTGGGTGGAGGCAGCAGCGGGCCGTCGGGGCAGAATATGCTTGATCGCCTCAGTCTGTTTCTGGGCGGTCGAGAACTGTTGGGCGAAATCCTCGACCGCACCGCCGAATAGGCCGGCCTGGGACATGGGGGTGTCGAGCAGCTGGGACCGCTCAGCATCCCGCATGTCAGCCAGGTTCAGCCATAGATGTCTCTCCTGGACCACGGCTGTGGACATCAGCAGACGCAGACCCAGGGAGCGTGCGGTACCTTCGTCGCCCGGAGAGCGTGGTCGGTGGCGGTGCGCAGCTCATCGAAGAGCCCTGGGTCTGTCCTACCCTCGTGCATGTCCCTTAGCATCTGGGCCTGGTAGACCTGCAGAGTGGCCATGGCATGCAGAGAAGCAGCTGCCTGTCCCGCCGCTCTGTAGGACCTCGCTACTAACGTAGACGAAAACCTACAGGCTTTGGATGGGTGCTTAGGCTCGCCACGAGAAGAAGCACTCTGAGGACACAGTTGCATCGCAACAGAGCGTTCAACCGGGGGGAGCCCAGTGTACCTACGGGCAGCTGCCCCATCGAGGGGAGGAAAGGCGGATGAAATCAACGAGCGGTCGCGAGAAGACATGGGAGTCTTCCAGGACTTCGAGACTTCATCATGCACGTTCGGGAAGAAAGGTATTGGGGCAGGCTGCGGACGGGAACCAGCAGCTGCACCCAAAAACCAATCGTCCAGCCGCGAGCGCTCGGGACAGGGTGGAGGGGTCTACTCTAAACCGATGCTCGCGGCCGCCCTGGAAAGCATGGCCGTCATCTCTGGATCAGACTGAGCCACAGCCGTATTCACACCCGAAGGTGGCAGCTGTGACGAGTCGTCACTTCCAGATGAATCAGACCCGCCTTGTGATGCTGCGATTGACATCGCATCTTCCTCTGGAGCGCCAAAGGAAACCCGCGGGGCATCCGAAGATGGTCCCGCGGCAATCCCCTGAACACTCGCGGGTTGCAACACTGGAGAGGTTGACGCGGGGCACGGACAGATAGTCGGCGCTTTGTTCCACACAGTCACCCTCAGATCACCCTGGCCACCAGCCGAATTAGAGCCTCTCGTGGAGGCGCTAGATCGGGGTGTGGATGAGGGGGCTCTCACTCTTGCGAGATCATTGAGTCTCGATCGTAGTGTTGCGATGGTCATGTTCCCACAGAGAGAACATGAGTCATCCACGAGCGCTGCCCAATGCCCAAACACACTAGACAGCGCTCGTGCCCATCAGAGTCAGACACAAGTCGACCGCAACCAGAAGTGCACGGGCGAGGCATCTTTAAAAAGACGTGCCGCGTGCAAGCTCTTTTGTGAGAGAAAAACTCGAGTGCTGAAGCGCCCGCGGAGAAACACACTAGCTGGCGAACCATGCACAGATCAGCAGGAAGTGTGCACTCGCCGGGAGATCGCCGTCACACCAACACTGGAGAGTTTGCTCGTCTCGTAAGAAGCTGACAAAATCAGAGATGGCTAAAGGAGTGAAGAATTAAACTTGGCTCCGAAGCGAAAACATATCTGCATGTTGCCGGCGTCCTCCTTTTATACCCACGAGGGCGGTGTTACGCTATGCAAATTCCGCAGACCCATGGCATTTCTTTGCCATTGGCTCGTTTTGTAATACTCGAAGTTGATAGGCTTTCTAAGCGAAACCCCATTCGTCGTCATCCGACGTAACTCGGAGTGACAACGAAAGGGAACAAATGTTAGTTGATTAATTAAAAAATCCATCACACAAATGATCCTTATTCGTCAGCAATGATGTATGTCATAGTGAAGCTGACAAAGGGGAACACTATTATTATTCATAGTTTATAGTTTATAATGTTACAAAAGATTCTATTTCAAATAAATGTTGTTCTTTACTTTTCTTCTATTCACATAGAAAACAGCTGTTTTACATTGGAATAATATTTCATAACTTTTACTGTATTTCTGCATTTTTTTAATCTAAAAATACAGTAAAAATTGTGAAATATTATTACAGTTTAAAACAGCTGTTTTCTAGTTTCCAGTCCTCAGTGTCACATGATCATTCAAAAATCATTCTGATATGATGATTTGATGCTAAAGAAACATTTATGATTATAAGATGTATTTGTGTGGAAACCGATACATTTTATTTCTCAGGATTCTTTGATGAATAGAATGTTCAAAAGAACAGAATTTATTTGAAATAGAATCTTGTGTAACATTATAAATGTCTTTACTGTAACTTTTGGTCAATTTACTGTACACATATACACATACATACTCACACACACTCACTCTTAAACACACACACACACACACACACACACACACACACACACACACACACAATTGATTTCCTCTGTATCAGTTCAGACACAGAAAGGCTCGGTCTCCAGGTTCTTTCTCTCTCTCTCTCTCTCTCTCTCTCTCTCTCTCTCCCTCTGTGTCTCTCTCTCTCTCTCTCTCTCTCTCTCTCTCTCTCTCTCTCTCTCTCTCTCTCTCTCTCTCCCTCTGTCTCTCTCTCTCTCTCCCTCTGTCTCTCTCTCTCTATGTTTCTCTCACTCTCTCTCTCTCTCAGTCTCTCTCTCTCTCCCCTCAGGGTTTCTCAGCAGGGAGGCGCTGACGTTCACTCGTTCCTCCATCCCTCCTTCATCCCTCGTTCCCCTCCTCCGTCTGCGAGTTCATCCGAGGACGAGGATGAAGAGAACAGAGCAGATCTGGGGAAAACAAATTGGGAGATTGGGAAATCTTATTCTCAAAGCTGTCCATGTTCTCTCCTTTCCATACATTCATTTTGATGTTTGACAAGAAGGTTTTGTGGCGTAATATTCGCTTTTTCCCTCCAAGCCTCAGTTGAGGTGAATCAATGCTGGTTCATGTTAATGTACTAAATGTCAAAATAATAAATAAATGATATTTTCTTATATAAACTAGCCGGTGTTGTATAATCACGTCTCGCATCTCTATAACAGAATGGGATATTCAGCTGAAATTCTGCATGTGAAGCTCGGCAAAACCAAACCGGCTCTCGAGGATAATCATTTTAGCCGTTGCCATGGTGACGGCTGTCTTGCTGTCGCTTTTCTCAGATTATACATTTTCAAGCATTCACAAAAACATCAGAATATGAAGCACCTTATTAGGATTACCTGAAAACATATTTGGCCAGATTACACTGGTCTAGTGTTTTTAGAAGTCTTCTGCTTCAGAGATAAAATGTGCTGAATTCTAACATAAAAACAACCAAATATTTGAGTTTTTATACTGTATGTCCATGTATATTGTGTAGACAGCCAACTGTCCTGGTAGCAAAAGTGGTTACGGTTTGGTTGATGATAGTTAAAACTATTCATTTTTAAACAATTACTAATAACATTAACTTCAGTGCAAGGTTATATTTTATTTGATCATTTTGGAGACATTTTTGTTCGTTTTGATGCCATTTTTGTCACAAGTCCTCGTTGATTTCAGACTCTAGTGTGACTGTGTGTCAATACATTTTTGCCCGTATAACTTGAATTTTGGGGACATTTTTGTTCATTTCGATGCCATTTTAGCCACAAATGTCTGTTATTTTCAGACCCTATGTGTCAATCAATTTTTGCTCTTTATAACTTGCATTTTGGGGACATTTTTGTTTATTTTGAAGCTATTTTTGCCACAAGTTAAATTAAAAGTTGCAAGAGTTTTTTTCTTTTTTTTTAGCTATTGCAAGCTTTTGACCGGTAGTGTAAATCTAGTCTTTCGTTTGATAACTAACACTCAAAACTGCATTATTACTTTTTTGTATGGAAAACATTATGTTTAGTAGTAACTGATACATATATCGCTATGTCATAAATCTTTAACATCGTATTATAAATAACTGTACCTTTTGTACTGTAGTCAATAACAGGGTCGTTGACCCAGAATGCCTGTAAAAGAGGGAAAACAGAAACTCTCTTTACTCTTTACTGGGGTCAAGGTTAGCTTTGCGTTTTCAATGTTTCAGCGTTGTTAAGTTCTCCTAGGACGAGGACAAATCAGGACAGGACTCACATCGACATACGTGACTGATCCACCGCTCATGAACGTATGGAGAACTCGCTCTCAGTTATTCTTTAACAGCCGGAGGAAGAAAACAGAAATCGTTCACTTCTGCTGTCACTCAGTGTTTCTGTAAACGAAAGAAAAGAAAAAGAGTTTCAAAACCATTCAAATATTAAAAATACAATACTTATATAGAACAATATTAAAGCTGATATTATCTGCCGAGACTGACCAAAATGTGCTAATATTAATATCTAAATATTATGATTTTATCTCTAAAACTTTAAATTTGATTTTCTTTAGTTCATAAATCTTATTTTGCCTGTTGACTGTCTAAAACACTTTTTATGTTAAACATTTAATGCTACATATACACAGAATATATCTACAGTGCCTAGCATAAGTGAACACACCAATGCTAAAGTTGACTAAAAAGAGGAATAAAAAATCATCTTTTGGGAATTGATCTTAATGCCTTAATTTAAAAAATGAGGAAAAATCCAACCTTTAAGGACACCAATTTTCTTTGTGAATGAATAATATATTGTAAATAAATAAATGTTATTCCTTAAAATACAGGTTGCATAAGTCAGGACACCCCTATGTTAAATTCCCATAGAGACAGCAGATTTTTATTATTAAAGGCCAGTAATTTCATGGATCCGGGATACTATGCATCCTGATAAAGTTCCCTTGGGCTTTGGGATTAGCTGGTATGATTTGCATTGAGAGATGATCTTATGGAAAGTGTCCCATGCCGATCTCTAGGTATGATGAAGGGAATGTGATGATGTGGGATATTTTAATCCCAAAGGCCAAGGGAACTTTATCAGGATGCATAGTATCCCGGATCCATGAAATAACTGGCCTTTAAAAATAAAAATCTGCTGTCTCTATGGGAATTTAACATAGGGGTGTCCTGACTTACGCAACCTGTATTTTAAGGAAGAACATTTATTTATTTACGATACATTATTCATTCACAAAGAAAATTGGTGTCCTTAAAGGTTGGATTTTTCCTCATTTTTTAAATTAAGGCATTAAGATCAATTTCCAAAAGATGATTTTTTATTCCTCTTTTTAGTCAAATTTAGCATGGGTGTATTCACTTATGCAAGGCACTGTATATATATATACATATATTAACATAAAAAATATATATTAAAAAGTTTTTTAAATAGTTTTATACAGTGGTATGTGATGTTATATAAGTGTTTTAAACAGGCTATATTTAATGTTTTATATAGTATAAATGTTTAACATAAAGGTAGATAAAAGTGCTTTCAAATAATGTCAGTGGTCTAAAACTTAATACTGGTGTTAAAATAATTTGGAATTATTTTAAAACACTTCTAATTAGCTTTATGTGAAACAGTTATACTATGTAACACATTTATATTATATATAGCCTGTATTTGTCCCATTTTATTTTCCCAAAAA